>BMAU01006806.1:0-367014 GCA_019973935.1 Trichonephila clavipes
TGCTAGACCTTTCTATTTCTCGATTATTCTGGCAAGTGCAAGAGGTTTCTGACCGAAAGGTATAAAAAGGCCCGGGCTGGCTAGTCAGTTAGTCTAAAAACAATGACCCCCAAACCTCTAACACCAAAAGTAATAATCCGGAAAGACAAAGTCACGCAACCACTCCCCTCACAGATGAAATTAGTTCATCAGACTTCCAAGACCTTATCAGTCTATTCAAAATAGTTTCTAATATTTTCAAGCAATTTCCCAAACTCAAACTAATTATCCCCGAACTTAAGAAAACCAAAGATTTTCAAAAACAAGCGTGTATGCTATTGGAAGCGCTCTGGGACTAAATTATTTAATTTATTCTCAGCTCGATTTTAATAGAATACATGTCTCATTTCCATGTTTTTAACTTTTTTCTTTCTTATGGGCACCTTTTAATTTCAATATTTAAATTTTAATAGCAATTTATTATTAATTTCCAAAGTCCTGAGCTTGCAAACCAACTGGATTTCGCCTCCTTCACTGCCAACGGCATGCGCCTTCACGCCATTGGTCCCTCCTCCTAGTGGCCACACCTCCTCTCCACCCAAACCAAGCTAACAACGCCAATCACATGTCAACCCAGATCAGGGACGGAGGAATCTGCCAAGATTCCAGTTCCTTATGAATCATAAGAGTAGTCAGTTAGTCAGATCTCAGCTTTCATGCAAGTGATACCTCTCTGTGCTTGAGAGAGAGACGATTGCATAGTGCGTGTGCTATTGCTTTTATTGAGTTATTATTTTTGTGCTGAGTGTTTACTATTGCTTTTGTTAGTGTATTACATCTGTGTTATCAGTATTTTCATCGATTGTACGTGACTTTCTCGAACTGTTCTACAATTTGTGGAGGACTGTTTTGACCAAGAATAAAATTGTTTTGCATCCCGCTCTTCGGCTTCAATCATTTCGAACCCCCGAAAACGCAACAATATATATACTTGGAGTAAAGAATTAAAAACCTTTTTGTGTAATTCACCATAAAGTATGTGTTCAGAAATCGGCAATAACTTAGCAACTTTTTGGCTTTATCTCTCTCTTAGATGTTGCCTAATAAACTCTTTTGCATGTATGTAAATGTCTGCTTTACAGGATTTCCTTTTTAACTAGCAAGTTGGGTATTTTATAAATTTTAATTTCAGTTTGGATTGTTAGCTATTTTCTTTTTAAATTTCACTATCTAACACCTATTTTGCCTTGAAATAAATAACTGCTATAGCATCTAGCTATAATAAACTGTTCTTCAATACAGTCCACATTTACTTTTTTGTGTGCTACATTTAGTATGTTTTGAAAACAATAAATGCATACATGCAGTTTTATAATTTTAAAATCAATTTATTTAATTTGAACAGGGAGTACTTATTAAAATTAAATTGTGTGTAAACATTTGATACTGCTGGAGAACGACCTTCTTTGTCATTTTTTAGAATTGATAGATGATTTTCCTCCTTCTAATTTGATTGCAGTATGTTCCAAAATTTTTCAGTTCTGTTAATATTTCTGCATGTCCACCCAAGAAATTTAGTTATGACACTCTATTATAATCTAACTACTTTGAAAAGCTCTATTCTATGTAACAATACCTTATAATCTACAATTAAATGGATTTAAATTTGTTTATGTTTCTGTAGGATGGCAAACTACTTTGTGGAAGCTTTAAACTTGTAAGGGATGATGCTGGGAAGTATGTAGGTAGTTGAAGCTTTTAATTTATTTCTCCTTATTTCAATTCCTTTTTTTAATATTATCCTTGATTATAAGGTATTTTTTCCTTGAAAATTTTTTTTTAAAAAATGTAAATTTTTAGTTTTTGCTAAATAAGAATATGTCAACTTCTCATGTACTTACTAATGACATTTGTCTTCATACTTTTAAGGTAATGATATTTAAAAGAAACAGTTAAACTTTCTCAGACATTTTTGTATTATTCTAATGGTTTTGAACAATAAATGTTATATTATTCAGGTGTGTATATATACAAGCATGGCTCATGATACTAGAACATCATTCTGGAAGTTCTCAATTCCAATAAACAAAAAATTTGATTCAAAAGCAGGAAACTAGGAAATTCAGAACAAGAACATATCTGATATGCTATGCCATGCTGTGTAAATTCATTGAGACAAACAGTATACCTCCTTTTCAGAATTTAATGTGATTGCCAGTTGATATATGAAATCGTTCCAAACTCTTTTGTTTGTTTTGAGGTGGTATGATTGTGTTATTTTTGATAAACAAAATGTGGTTTGA
Source organism: Trichonephila clavipes (assembly GCA_019973935.1). Taxonomy (NCBI): domain Eukaryota; kingdom Metazoa; phylum Arthropoda; class Arachnida; order Araneae; family Nephilidae; genus Trichonephila; species Trichonephila clavipes. The sequence goes on from BMAU01006806.1 coordinate 2,283, forward strand.
CTAATTTTAAAATGGAAATATGCACTTCAGTTTCAGTTGTGAGCTATTGCATGTACTAGATGTATGCTAGATTTTGCTCTCTGTGTGATGACATTGTTTTCATGTATCTAAAAATAGATATCAGTCTAAGGAAGTGAGCAAAAATAATTGCTCTTAAAATACACTGCATTTCTATGACAGTGTGAGATACTGCTTCTGCGATTTTTGTTACAAATAAGAACAAGTCAAGAATTCTTACAAGTTACTATAAATCTGCATCATCGTCAAAAGGGAGAGATAAATGTGGGAAAAAACAAACTCCACAAATATATAAAATTCTATCAGAAATAATAAATGAATCCAATAAAATCAAACAGACTTTCAAAGAGATGTATTGGCTGACGATTTTGATTTTAGTGATTAAAATGTTTGTCTTAAGCTTTTTTAAGTTTATTGAAAACCAAGAAGAGACCAAGTAAAACAATATTTGAATGCTAAAATGAAGATAAAAACTATCAGTAGGAGCCAAAAAAATATAAATCATGGATTGCTGAAATTGAAAAAAAAAGTAATTTACAGTGATGAAACTCATTTATTTTTGCAGGATGCTAACATCATTAGATGAAGCAAAACTAAAACACCATCTGAAACAGCTCTGATTTGGATTCTTTTCATAGCAAATGGCACTAAAGCTTAGTTCCTATTCAGGATATGATTAATTTATCCAAATAAGAAGAAATATTACAACATAAGAAAGTTTCGAACATGAAACCTTTTGACAGAATATTTTCAACATGATTGGATTCGTGGCACAGTTCAAATTTTATTAAGAATTTCAGGCTTAATAACAAAAACGAATTTATTTGGTTGGTTTGGAAATTCATAAGACTTAAATCCTATCCTAATCTTGAGGAATATTTTGGTGACCCTTAGGCGAAAGATATTATTCAAGCGAAAAACATGTGTAATGAGTATAAAAAAAAGTGTAAACCAGTGGAGTCAGTGCCAAAATGAATTAAAGAGGTAATTTCTGATTAAGAGGGTCTATTCTAATACGTGTATTCATTAATAAAAGCATAGGTTTTCAAAAAGTGATCTTTTGCTTTATCCCAATCAATTTGCATAGGTATGTAATAAGTTGTAAAAGCATCAGTAACCTATATTTTGGAAATCAGGTCTTGTATTTGTGTGCATGCCATGTGCAGATGTAAGTATATATTAATTACTTGAGTAACGAATTTTCTGGAATAATTGAATATTTGTTAGCTAACAATTATTTCTTCTATCAAAATTATTTTATAAAATGCCAAATTTGCTCCACTTTCTATCGATTTATTGAGTACTTATCTTTATCCTGTACATACTTAGTAAAATATTTGACTTAAAATAAAAATAATTCTTCATTGCTTTAGAAAAAACTTATTGATTGCTTGTTCCATATCTTGCTTTCTGTGTTCATGCATAATATGCATAAATACACAAATTTTTAATATTCATAAAAAATGCATTAAATAAATACATGTTGACTGCTATTTTTTACTATAATATTTTAATAATATACAGTTTTATTGTAGTTCAGCAACCAGAATATTTCAAATCTTCCCTTGGAGGAGCTATTACTGTATTAACATGTTCTCCATTCATAAATGATGTACTTCTTAGTACTGGTGGTAAAACAATCACAATATGGAAGCATAATATTAAGGTATGTTTTCAAAGCTGTGTTTTTTATGTTAATTTATGCATTTTTTCACATATATAAAATGATTTAGAAAGAACTATCTCCTTATTGTAAAAAGAGTTGAAAAGGCTGAGTTGTTTTTTTAAGGAACATCTCATGTATATACAAAAAATTTTTTGCTCACTTCTGCTTTAGTAAAATTTTGTATCATAATCTGATGACCAGGTTGTCTTCTTAATTTGTATACTGTATTATGCAAAGGCTTAATTCGATTTTGCAACTATTGCCTAATTATTTCCGTTAGGTTTTGGGTTACATTAAGAATCAAACTTTTAACCTTTGGATTAATATATCAATTTTATCTACGTATCTATCACAGCTGTGAAAAATTCAGAACATTGTATTCTAATTTTGCAATGAATAATTTCTGAAACTTTCTAGAAATATTAGTGATTCTTAGAGACATACTCTAGGATTCAACCCTCCTCACTCATAGACTAATAGATTTTTAATTTTTACCATGAAGAGTTGTAGCATCAGCAAGTCTACATGTTTTTAAAAATATCAATTCTCATGAAGGTAGTCTGTGTGTGACACTGGTGACTCACATATATATTTATAATTTGTAAATCAGACACAATTTATGTGTTATTTGCAGAAAAGGTAATAAAGTAAAAAATACTAATTTGTAATGATTGTAGCTAACAGAAAGTACTTTGTACAATATTCTAAAATGTGCTTTTATCATTTCATGTATTTATAAGTTTAATCACCTTATCTGACATTCATTTAATAGCTTTTTATGTATTTCATTTAATAAAAAAAAATTTTAAGAGAAATTGAAAGATAATTTTTCTTGACAGTTTATGCTCTAAGATTTTCAAAAACATGATTTATATTTTTAGATTACTTGTATAAAAATTTAGTGTTGGTATTCAAGAATATAAATAAGTAATGACTCTCTAGTTTAAATTGCAAGATGTTTGAATACATTTTTTTGTACTGAATTTTATTTCAAACCAGTCATTAAGAAATCTTGCTTAAATTTAAGTAGATTAATACTGTCAATATCATACAAGTAAATTGACCATGATTGCATGATAGAAGATCAAGCTTGAGATCTGATTCCTTCCGTTAAAATATTACAGATTAAAGTATTCAGGATAGTTGAACTAAATTTCAAAAATATGTATAAGGCTGGAAAGTTCTTATCTAGCCTGTAGGAAGAGTTTTTCAGTTATTCATTTAAATGTCATCCTTCCCATAAAATTATTGCTAAAAATACACACACTATCTATTATTTATCATTTAATTCATAATTATGGTGAGTGAAGATGTTGATTTTGCTACCTTTATTAAAACTCATAAATATATAAACAAGCAACAATTGTTAAGCTATGGCCACTGCATTTCTCTGAAAACCGTAAAATCATAATCTCTACTATCCAACTTATCACTCTTGGAGATACAAGTCTACCACACAGCATCACCTATCTCTTAAACAGTTAAGCAAAACCAGTCTATTATAGAAGTTTTGTTATAAATAAATAAGTGCCAAAATGAATTTTACTAATAAAAAAAACTGTATTAGTTACACACTTAATTCCACACATTGGGAAGTTTTATTCTATTTAAATTTTATTTAATTTAGCTTCCAGTAATAATTGAAGAATTAATGCTTTCAAACTATTTTTGCCATAATTCCAATTTTCATGTGGATTTTTTTTATCTCTTGGCTTTTTGAGAATTAATAAAATTTGATACATTATTAGCAGTATAATAGAGAGCACTTATTTGAAACTTATGTAGTCTCATCAACTTCCTTATCTAGAATAACTTTTCTCTTTCAATTTAAAACATGGCAGGTTTGAGGAATGAAAAGATAAGCAAAAAATATAAATCAATAAAGGTGGAAATAAATTTAAATCCTTATGAACAAATTTTCCTCTATATGATAATTATGATCTTACTGTATCGATATTCTAAACAATATATAAATTTATTTTCAAGGGCTTGGATGTGACTAATTTTTTAAAAAGTTAAGTTAGGCATATTCTGATAAGCATCTCACTATAAATAATTTTGTGAAGAGTCCTTATGTATTACTACTTTGTTGACATTACCATGACATATTTCTCATATATACATTCCCTTTTACATATACAGTTAAATACACATAATATATACATTGTAAAATTGAAACAGTTAATGTATGCAAATATTTCACATAACAAAAATGAGTCACAAATGAGTGCATTCAATTTTTTCCTACTCCCAACTGTTTTCCTTCATCCTGAAAATAAAAACACGCGAGTCTCCAATTATTTACCAAATCGATTTCCTTACCATCTGATTTTAATCTATTTCTCTTCATTAAGAAGGTAAAAAAGACTTGATAGACGAGTCTTCAGTTGCTTTTCAGAGGTTCTCTTGTACTTTTCAGTCACATATACACTAATTATCTTTATTTTTCAAATACATTGTTTTAGTGTTATTTTTTTAAAGAAACATTTACTCTACAACTATTCTTATTCTAAATCATGTACTGTTATTGTAGAAAAGTCTTGATATTTCTTCAAATATATGTACATGGAGGTAGTGTTAAATTCCTTTGAATACATTTGAGATTTTGTTGGAGTGTATAAACTAACCACGTGTTTGTTTGTTTTTCTGTTATATGGATACAATTAATACAAATGTATTTTATTACAGAGTGAGCCTGTCTTCCTAAGGGAGAGAAATGCTTACATAACTTCAGGACAGTGGTCTCCTACAAAACCTGCTCTTTTTCTATTGGGACTCCAAGATGGGTCCATTGAAATATGGGATCTAGCATGTAATCTTTATCAGCCGTGTGCTTCAAGTTTCATATCAACATCTGCCATAAAATCTGTTTCCATCCAATCACTAAACAGTTAGTATTGCAGTTTCAGAACAATTCTAATGCAGTTAGATTAAGTTTTTTTTTCCCCGTGCCTGTAAATTTATATAGAGGTTGCTCCTTTAAAAAAAGCACCACAGTATTTTAAAAATGTGTATATTGTCATGTTTTTAAAATAATTTAATTTAATCTGAGTTTTTCATCCATATTTTTAATTAAAAATTCAATTGTATTTTGTGTAACAATTATCTTTTTTTGCTTTTCAATTTTCAAACTAAATTTTTTAGACTTTTGTTTTCACCCAAACATGTAAAAATGGTAGTAATAAACATTTTTAAAAGGAAAAAGAAGACATAGCTCTTTAAACTAAATTTAATTGGTTAAGTTTTAGTACGTGCAATTACAAATATTATAAAAGAGAGATAGTTTATGATCTTATATTTCAAATAACTACCTCTATAAAACCATATTAAAATATTAACTGACCATCCTCTTTTTTCCTATAAGAAAATGAACATATAGTGGCTGCAGGAGATTCCAAAGGAATTGTTTACACTATGAATTTATTGCCACGGTTCTGGACTCCAGGAGAAAATGAAGTAAATGCATATTAAGAATATACTTGATTATTATAAAACAATTACTGGAATATTTTTAAAAAAGTATTATATGCTGATTTTTTTCTATGCCTTTTTTAATACATGATTATTGCAGTTAGAAAAAATATGTCAACTAATAGAAACAGAAACCAATAGAATACTTAAACAAACTGCTGCTAGTCCAGTTGAACCAGAAACCCCAAAGAAACAAACAGAGAAGAAACCATCAAAAAAGGTAATGATTTACACAAATTAAGCTTATTTAATTTAATAAATTAGTCTTTGGTGAAAATATGCTAAAGATATTTTAGTATCATGTTTAGAAGATGGGTGGAGGAAAACAACAATAATTAAACTAATTAAATATTGTTGAGTTACCTTTTCCAATAATTTGTTTTCATAAATATCTCTTCAATATTTTAATAAAACAAATAATCAACTACAATCTTGGATTATGATATTTTCAATTTGTACATAAAATGTATAGATTTAAAGGGTGTTTTTTTTAGAGGTATAAAACTTTAAATTGCAATAAAACAACGATGTATTATTCGATTGACATGAATTTTTTTTTATTCGAAAGATAATCTTGTGGCATTACATTTTAAATATGATCAAGCAAGGTGTAGATTCGTCGAATGGGCCCAAAACGAGATTGCTGTTGTTCCCGATTTTCATAATCGAATTTTGTTTAGCGATGAAGCACACTTCTGGTTGAATGGCTACGTCAACAAACAAAACTGCCGCATTTGGAGTGAAGCTAATCCACAAGTGTATGTTGAAACACTGTTACATCCAGAAAAACTGACTGTTTGGTGCACTTTATGGGCTGGTGGAATCATTGGTCCGTACTTCTTCAAAAACGATGAAGGCCACAACGTTGCAGTCTATGGTGATCGGTATAAAGCCATGATTACTAACTTTTTCATTCCTGAATTGAACAATCATGATGTCCAGGAGCTGTGGTTCCAACAAGACGGCGCAACATGTCGTGCCACAATCGATTTATTGAAAGACGTTTGTGACCGCCTAATTTCACGTTTTGGACTTGGCCTCCAAGATCTTGTGATTTAACACTGCTATACTATTTTCTGTGGGGCTATGTAATATCATTGGTCTATGCGGATAAGCCACAAACGCTTGACCATTTGGAAGACAACATTCGCCGTGTTATTGCCGATATACGGCCACAAATGTTGGAAAAGTCATCGAAAATTGGACTACACCCGAGCCAGCCGTGGAAGTCATATGCCAGAAATCATATTTAAAATGTAATGCCACAAGATTATCTTTCGAATAAAAAAAAATTCATGTCAATTGAATAATACATCGTTGTTTTATTGCAATTTAAAGTTCTATACCTCTAAAAAAAACACCCTTTATAAGGAAAATTCCCTCTTACACCTCAAGATGATGATGATGAATATATTACAAATAAGAGGACAGAAGATTTAACAGTACAAGATCTTCAATCATGTTTAAGACCTTAGTGGTGATCTTTTAATTAAGGGAATAGTTTTTTGTTAATTGAGTGAATTTCACTTTTCTATAACAATGAAAAATTAATTCCAATACTTATCACCACAAATCATAGGATAATTCTGCAACATTGAGTAAAAGTGCTTGAAATTTAAGATATTTTTATAAAAGAGTGAAAAAAACAGCGATTCACAAATTTGTTCTCTCTTCCTTATAAAAATAGTTCCAAAAATACTTGCTATCATTCTCAATCATTAAAGGAATAAAATTTACTTTTTAAAATTTTAGTACAAATAATTGACCAATTAATTTTTGGGGAAAACTAATTGATTTAATAATTAAGAGATTTCATTTTTCAATTCCTACTATTAGTTCACTATCTCCCTATATCTTGTTCAAATTTTCAATCATTAATAAAATACATTTTTAAAGTGCTCAATTGAGCTGAAGTTTTATATACAAGATTATTTTTATGGCAATACGATAATTTAATTATAATTAATAAAAATTGATTGATTGAAACTAATTATACAAAGAATTACAGATACCGTCATGTTGGCATCATTTTTGGCAACTTGTGTCAAAACTTTAAAAGATTTTTTTCTCACATTTTAAAGTGCTCATTTGAGCTGAAATTTTCTATACACTATTGTTTTGGGTGACAAAACGATAATTAAAATGAATTGACTGAAACTAATTATTTAAAGGATTACAAATACAGTCACATTGGATTCATTTTTAGCAAACTTGGGTCAAAACTTTAAAAGATTTCTTTTCTCACATTTTAAAGCATTTAGTTGAACTGAAATTTTATATACACGATTGTTTTGGATGACAGTATGATACCTTAATGATAATTAATTGCTACTAAATCTTGTAATTCTGTTGTATGTGTGTAGATATTTATATTAATTGTAATTATTTGATAAAAAGTAATCAAAAACAATATCTGTACAAAAAATTATACACAGTACCACTTACATCAGTATATTCTTTTAGATAAACAATACTGCGGGAAAACTAAGAACTGGTCTCATGTTTCTGTTTTTAAATTTCCCAGATTCAGCTTGAAGATGATGCTAAAACTGAAGAAACTGCCATGGATGATAATTTCAAAGAATTTTTAAAACTTCAGAAAACAGAATTAATTGCTATGGGATTGCTAGAAGAAGAAACAGCAACGAGTGAAGAAGAAATTGAATAGTACGTTTTATGTATTCTATAATTAAAAATGCATGTTGATATCTATAATTGATTTAACATTTTTTTTCTACAGAATCACACTAGAAAGGCGTTTTTATTTTTAAAAAGTAAATGAAATTTAAATTGCAAAACTTAAGCAGGCAAATTAAAAATTTAAAACTGTTTGCAAATAATATTTGGAATGACAAGTAAAATAAATGCTTCTCTCCTTTCCAAGCTTAACTTATGGCTGCAGAAGCTGAATGGTCATAGCTGGCATCTTTTCTGTCAACATTTAAAGTCCTCATGTTGGCATGGTGTGGAAGTTTGGAGAGTGGAGAACCAACTTAAGTATTGCCCTCATCATTTGATCTCCATTCAAAAAATCATGAGGTTCATCACCAGTAGCTTTTGAATGTGACATTAATAAATAATCAATCAAACCCATGCTTGATTTTCATCAAGTGAGGAAATTAAACTTTTATCTATTATCTATCTCTAAACTTATATCACTCGAAAAGTAGAAAGATTATACATTGATCTTGACATCTGCAAATTGATTAAACTATCAAAAAAATCAGTGATTAAAATTCTAACACATTTTATTTCCCTAATTTAAAATCTCATTTGACTATATGAGGTACAATTAGATTTAATATGTTGCAAATCCTTTGATGGAATATATAGTCTTGAATATACCACTCTTTCATTACGAAGCTCATGCATACAAAAATTATCATGGGCACAGATATTTGTTTTTTTATTGAGAAATTGGAAATATGTTTAGATGAATTATTGATAATATCAGCAAAGTTGTTTCAATTGCTTAATCACAGTCAAAATAAAAAAAAAATGAATACAAGAAGATAATTTATTGAAAGATTTTGCAGTGTAAAACATTTTTCTTTGCATTGATAATACATAAACCTAATTAAACATCGAGATAAATCTTTGGAAGATCCATATCTTTTTTTAAAAAAAGTGCCAATGGATAACTTTAATTAACACTCATTTCATAACTTAATGCATTTTTACCAAATAATAAAAATTAAAACCTTGAACAGTATTTTCTAAAATTTTAATATACAAACAAAATAATTTGGTATTTCTGTATCAACCCCATGTCAGCAATTTATTGCCAATTTTTTCCTACTTATAGCAATTTATTTCATTTTGAACTTATAATCGATCTTGAGGCTATATTTTTCAACCTATAATTCACTTAAGGTCATCAGCAACATAGGGTTAATATGTTAGTACCAATAATATATGTAAATAAAAAATTTTGAATTCAAAATACTACAACAATATAGTACTAATCAATTTTAAAATATAATACATAACACTTTTTATAAAGAAATATTTTGAAATTTCACGATCATCATATGTATATAACATTGCTTATATTTTAAGCAGAACTTTTAATTACCATGCAATTTAAAAGTTTAAACAGCAAGAATATACACACATGATTCAGACGGATTTATTTTAATGTACTAGATCACTGAATGATTATGCATCTTTAAAAAAAATTAATCTTCAAATGGAATAATCCATTATATTTTAAATTCCATGAAGATCCTATAATTACATTCATTTTCTAAAACCTTTTTTTTTTATTCTAATACCAAAATATATTCAAATGAAAAATATTACCTTTTTAATTACTTATTCTGAAAAGTATGTTGCATGATATCAAAGACTTGCTTGTAAGTACTTAAAATATGATGTATTTCATTATTAAACAAGCAAGATTAATATCATTTAATGGGTTTCCTATTCTAAAAATACAATTTGAAAAGGAATATTACATTTAGTGTGTATTATATATAATAGTGCTCTTCCAATACAAATTATATCATTAATGTGAAAAAAGTTTGCAATTAAATACATTAATGAAATTTATAAAAATGACGATTGAAAACAAAATTGTTTCTACTGACTCATGGATATATAATAAAAATGGCACTTTGTGTAAATAAATATTGGTGGTGCAGTTACATAGCCATTACAAATAACAATACATGCAAGACTGTATAATTTATTACAGCCTATTAAAAGATAAAATACTTGAAGAGTAGATACATATATATTTACAAGTTTAAACAATTTCCCAAAAAAAGGGGAAATTTTAAATTCAATGCAGAAAAAAGTTTGAAATTCTCAAACCAAATGACATTTAAAGCTCAATAATATAAGACTGAAAACGAATACATAAGTCCAAAAATTGTTAAATATATTTTAATTTATATTACCGACATATGGATAAATTTTTAACTAGAAATAATCAAACTGTTCATATATAAATTATATGCTTATTTAATGTTGATAAATTAACAATTGTATTAATTTATTAATACAATCTAAAGAGATAAAAATAAGAACTCACTTTAACCTCCTGTCACATTCTGTTTTCAATAGGTTAAATTCATGTGACATCACAGATCACACAAACGATAACGTTTAATGCTCACAATGAACATAGGTAAATTAAATGCACTTTATTTAAAAATTCCAGTATAATATAAGAGTTTTTTATTTTTAAAAATCTTAATACATGGTCATCTTTTCCCACTTGTTAAATCTGAAATTGTATCTGGATTGCACAAGTCTAAGGCCAGCTTTGGAATTAATTAATTTAACGCATGGGGGACTTTGAATTTCAATTTTTCTGTAGTAAATTAAGTACACAGTACTGAATACACAACTCATCATAAAGATACATGTAATGGAGGATTATCAAAATAATTATTTAAGTAAAAAATTTTATATGCAGAAATTCTTTGTTATAGCATTTAAACAATATGATAAATATAGTTCATTTTTATATATTCACATGTAATTAACATTTATAAAATATATTTATCAGATTTTAGAAATAAAATATTAATAACATACTCCGAAATATTACGTGGACATGATATATATATATAATACTTACAAATAGTTCTAGATAAAAACTTTCTTCGTAAAATGTCATCATATTATCTAATAATTTTAAAAAATGTAATAATCAATTGCACTAATAAATAGGTAAATTCTTAATCTTTTCAGGTGCAATTCAGTTAATACTTCAAACCAGTACTCGCCACTTCCTTTTAAAAGTTTTTTTTTAAAAAAGAGGTAGTTATAATAAATTATATATATATATATATATGTTTTTGTTCAGCATAAAAATAGAATAACAATAATAAACAAAATTCCAAAAATATATACATATAGCTGTCTGAGATTAAATTAAAAATGACAAATCTATCAGCAAAGCTAAAAAATAATATTTTTATCATAATTTATAGCAGGTTGTATTCATTACCTTTTTTGTCAAAAAAAAGGGAGGGGGTAATTTTTTTTTAAACCATTGATATTTATGTTTGAAGGAAATAATGTGATAGTTTTGAGAACCATTTTTCAAATTTTTCATTATTTGCAGAAATTATAGTTAATAAGCATTCACAAAAATTTTATTACAATTCTAATTTTAGTTTTCACATGGATGCAACACACAGGATAATCAAGCCTAATATAAATAAAATATTTTTAAAAATGTATAATATAAATTATAGTAACTATTAAATACAAATAAGTTTGTTTAACACAAAGATTGCATTGCTAAATCTGACTTCCACACAACTTCTCATATGCTCAGAAGTAGTGTATAATGAGTTCCAGCAGGCTCAAGTTTGTTTTTAAAAATCTTTCCAAAAAACACTTTTTTCTTTAAGTAGAATTATCTTCATATAATATGACATATTTTTCAAAAATACCAATGGTGACAATGGTATTTCTAAAATCACATTACAATAACATATAAAAATTGTAATTTATAAAAAATAAAACCTTTTCATTGCATATTTTTTAAAATACAAAAAAATAATGTTTATTTTATGATAAATTATTCCTAAAAATGTAGAATACTAATAATATACATTTAAACCTCAATTCAAATTTTCAACAGCTTTTTAAAGCATCGTCTAAATAATAAAAAACAGCATGCATAAGGACAGGAAATCATATGCAACATTCACAGCTTTTTGATTCAAAGACATGCTTTTAAAACATAATTGTAATTTTTATGAGCTTTTTATGTACTTTGATCACAACTTTGCTTTAATGGATCTTACTTCAGGCTTAACTACAAATTCTCTCCACCAGGCAGGTCTCTCTAAGGCACCGGGTGTATTCAATATACATTCATACAAATTTTTATAAACCTGTAATAAAGTTATTAAAATAATTTATTGCATTATTTGAACTAACTTCTCATTCTTCTTTGAACTTTTAAATAAATTACAGATAAGACAATAACACAATGAGAAGAATTCCTGCATCTGCATTATCAAAAAATGGATTTATTTCATTATATAAGGAAAAAAGACAAAAATGTGCTAATATAGTTGCCGACTTCAGAACTGTAATTCTTCCATTTATCTTTTCTTTTTAATAGGAGAAAAGCATCCAGGTCAACAAAAAGAGTTTCACTTCACACCCTTACAATATAAATTTTTGTGCAATTGGTTTATTAAAATATGTTTCGGAAAGCTGTTCAAAAGGAATGGTATAAAAGTAATGGGTTGAAGTGATGAAAGTGTGCTTTTATGAAATATTAAAACCAGAGCTGCAGTAAAAAAATCAAACTATTCAATAAAAGTGAAATGGGTACTAAAAATATGGCATTTAAACACAGAAAAATTTTCTACAGAGTGCAAACGATTTTCTGTAAATATTTAGTTTCAACAACAATGGGAGAAATCCATGTTTAATTATTTTATTATGAAGGTTTGAAAATCTTCATACTTTGAAATGATTAAATGTTAAAGAATTATGTATATTTTAAACGATGTTTAATTTTATTTTCATAGAATAAGGGTATCTGTTACAAGATTAACATCTATGTAGGATAATATTCAACATGAATGTATAAGAAAAGAAATATTTTTCAATTAAAATTTTAATTTCATACTTTTTGAACATTTTATAATATTAACACAAAGAGAATCTTGACTACTTGCCTGGCCATCAGATTTTCCTAAAGCGGAATTCAGTATGAAATCAGGAGGTGCAATAGCATCAGCTAGCGAAACTGCTTGATCTTTAATATCCTCGCACAACTTCAAAATGCCTTCTTTGATTAATTTACTTGCTAATGGATTTGTGCAATAATTACCTGAAGTAAGTAAAAACAGCTTTAGAAAAGTTGAAATTCATATACTTAATGTTATGTTCTATACATATATATGCTTATCTTAATATAATTATAAATCAAAAATATTTTTAAAAAATCATATTTAATAATAGGAGCACAAAATAAACTTAGAATAAAAAATAAATAGTCAAAGATAAACTGGTAAATAAAAATGATAAATTGTCAAAGAAAGTTTGGAAAAACAACATAATGTAATAAAAACAATGTCAAAACACCACACAAAATTATTCCAGCATCCATCTTTTTTAAAAAAATAAATAATGATGTTTTGTTTTGTTACATACAGAGTACATCAATATCAAATTCCTCCACCCCACCCCCACTGTCAAATAAAATTTAAAAATGAAAAGGAGAGAATATTTTAGCTTAGAAAACAAAGATAAAAATAAAATATGAAAACATTACTTTAACAATATGGTTATTACCTTATGATAAAATTGAACAATTTAATGAAAGTATATTAATAAAACATCACCACATAAACTTTTAGCAATACATAAGCAGTTAAGTTTAATCTCAAATATAGAATTTGTTTTGATTTTAATTATTTCAGCATGATGGGTTCCTGGCAATAAATAAATGTAATTTGAGCCATTACTTAAAAAATGAAAACAATACTCAAGCTAGGGCTTCCTTCCTCACTGTCACATCATGCCACATGAAAAAGTGATTTAAATAAAATTGATTTATAAGTAGAAAGTATAAAAAAATACACAACTTCCAATAAAATCTTAAATATTCGAGCATATGTTGCTGTTGCTTATCCCACCTAATCGGCAGTAACATCAGATCGAGGCCCATGAAACTCATTGTGACAAGGGGGCTAGATTACATCTATCATTAGTCACAGATTTGTGTACCAGAAAAGTGACAGCACAATTTTGCACTGTTAAACTCCAATTTTGAGGTAGAACAAATGAATGAAGGGGCTCCCCATCCCTCTTTCCTTACTACCAACCTCTCAAGACTTTCGGCTTGCCAAATATTTAGAATGCCCTCTGTCACACAAGTACTATATATTAACAAATATTCATGCCTTCTCCAGGATTTGAAAAACACTACACTGTCTGGGAAGATATGGATACATACTTATTAATATAATATTTTAGAAAACATTGATGAATCTAGAAAAAAACATTTTAAATTCATAGGAGCATTATCACACAGCAACTTATGTTTACATCATCAATCAAGATGAATAATATCCAAAGATTTCCAATTCTTATAGATTCAAATGCTAATATTGTTGAGGTGCTCTAAAATAAACATTCACAGTTTAATTCTATTATTTATCACCTCATTTCAATAAAAAAAAACTGTACTCAAAATTTCATTGCTTATTAAATATATATTAGATAGCAATACATCTTCTTAGTGATCATTATGAATGCAGTAATATCAAAAAGAAATCACCTTCATAGAATGTGGACAAATGCTTTTCCATACTCCACAAACCATAAAGTTGAAATAGCTGTGTAAGTACTTCTGTGATACCAGGATCAGATTGCTCAGATATGAAATCAATAAAACGTTGGAGAAATTCATGCTAAGAAAATAGAAATAGATGACAAATGAAAAACACTATTTCAAATTTAGAATTTTGAAGGGATAATACAAATTTTTAAATAGTATAAATCAGATGAAAAAATATATTGTATTTCCATATGTAAAATTAATAACATCTTCCAATAGGGATAATATAAAAATGTGTTTTAATTAACAAAAAATTATGACAAAAAAATTTCAAGGTTTTCTCTCAAAATGAAATGTAGAAAAAAACATTTCACTCAAATTTTTTTAAAAATGTTTAAAAAAGTATGCTAAAAAAAACAGAAAGAAACTGTTGTACTTCTTCTGAGTTATTGTTTTACTAATTCTAATGTTGAGCTAATTCTTATTATATATAATGTTCTTATAGAAAGCTATTATTCCATAAGAAATATCTGAAAAAATCATATTCTGCAAAAAAAAATTTAATTATGTAACATTAATTTGGTAGTCTTAATGAAGTATTTAGTTATTTTATCAATTAAGAAATTATAAGACCACATTATTTTAGAAAATAAGGAAAAAAATATTCTAATTATAGTTTAAACACATAAAATGTGATATCACAACACATTATAATTAGGTTCCAGCAATTCTGAATAATGCAATAAAAGTTTAAATTTTAAAAAAATATCAGAAGTAAATGAAATATATATTGATAACAAATCATAAGACCACAAGAAACATATGACATTGGTTCTCAATTTTTAAAAATAACTATGCTGTTCATATTCAATTTTAAAAATACTGTGTTATTTATATTTAAAATAGGTACTTTAAATTAATTGGAAAATGAAAACTATTATTAACATATAAACTCTGACACATTATATCCCAAATGTTTTCATGGAGCACAATTATTTATGTCAAAACATTAACTTTTTCTTTACATTATAAGTAAAGACTTTCTGTACCATTACTATTTTGCCATTTGTTAATTGAAACTACCTTTGATTTCTTTTTTAAGTCATTCCAATATTGTTTAGAACTGTCAGAATCACCAAGATCAAATTTCTGTTCATCAGAAAATATAATTTTTTTTCCACTTGTCATTCTGAGGCGTGACTATTCTTTTAGTCATTTCAGTTTCTATTCTCAATAATATAAAACTTTATATATTTTGTTGTTTTCATTTTCATAAATTTTGAATTAGTATACATATTTGAATTAATTATTAGTATCTGACACTTCTAAACTGTGATATGAAAAGTTTATTAGCTGAAATGCTTTGAAATTACACAAATTAAAAGACCTTTTCAGTTGATAATGGAAAAATTTGCCAACCATACTCAGTTATCAAAATCTTTTTTTCTCTTTCTCTCAGATTACTTTACTTTTTTTAATCATCTTTTCAAATCATGATGATGTGAAAAGCATTTTTAGAACACTTCATTGACCTAGTTATTTCTATTTCAGCAACACTCGTAAAATAATATTTTTCTCATTTTACATTAAAATAACTCTTTACTAGCAAAATGATCAAGAGCATAATCAAATTTTCCTCTTGGTTTCCAAGGTAAAGCTAACAAATATGTTTTATAATGATTATATGATAAAAAAGAAAGCGTGTATCAGTGTGAACATGCATCAGAAGTTAACTTCTTTGGCTTACATGTATTGAATTGTATAATAAAGTTTTATTTTGAAGTAATCTTATATATAATTAACAAATTTATTATTATCATTATTATTTCAAACTGTATTTAAAAAAATAATTAGGATGGAAAAGGTATAAGTATAGACAAAATTTTCATTTTCAATACATAATACTAAAAAAATTTTATTGTATGTATTTTGAGAAAAGTATCATCATTATTAGTCTATTTCCATTATGCTTATGGGTGCTTCAGTACATACTTTTGTTATCAAAGGCTTGTGGTAACTCAAGTAACAAATGTAGGTTTTGCACTCAATATCGCTTAAGTATCTCGAAAAGACTGCATCAATCGTAGTATTTGATTTTGTCGTTGATATTATTCTGTTGTTTTGTAGAGATAAGGAGAAATTGTCTTTTAAAAATTCAATCAATTGTAGAGATTTGTCTAAAGCAAAATTAACATTAAAATCTCCACTTAAAATCATAGGTATTTTATCATAATTTTTATTAAGTAAAGCAGAACCTCTTGATGTGTATGGTAATAATGATCGATGAAGGAACTCGATAACGCCATCCAACTTTTTGTTCGGAGTAATATATACTGCTACAATTATTAGAATGTTCTTGCTTACTTCAATTTTTATCACTATATATTACGTGTAAATGTGATTGTTAGAATAAATATTGCGGAATCTTATATATATATTCTGTATCTATCTTATATTTGTATATTAGTGTTTTTCAATTTCAAGTTCATATTTATATATTTAATTTTTTAAAAAAAATACTAAGTTAATATCCCTTAAAATGAAAAAATATGTTTTTCTCAGAATCAAAAATTCGCCTCGAAACAAAAATGCAAAATGTTCCATGCATTGAAATTTTTGTCGAATTATAACAAAACAAACTTTCCAAAAGTATTCATCTAATGTATACTTATAAATTCTTGGATGCATTGTAGTAATAGTGATAGGGTGAAAGAAGAAATTAAAGTTTTTTATGTAGGAAATCATTAAAATTCTTGAAATTTCTATATAAAAATTTGCGTTTACCCATATTTTGTAAATTATCACATAAAACATTACATTGCATGCATACATTTGTAAAGAATTGCTTAAAGAAGTTAAATCAGGTGAAAATATGAAATTTTAAAAAAATTAAAATGCATGGAACATTTTTAAATTTTTTAAAAACTACTCATTTTTTTCTTGACAATTTTTTTATATGATTTTAGTTCTAAGTTACATAGAGCCAGTAAAAATTTGGGGCATGTTTGTAAAAAATTTTACTGCCTACTGTAGTCTTAAAATACAAATTAATGAAGCACTATATAACACTTTCACAACAATCAAATTAATTACATCAAAGCATATGTATGATTTAAAAACTCGCTTCTTAAACTGGATTTAGAAATTCCATTCGATTGAAAATTTAGTAAACACAATCTTTTATTGCCAAACTATTGGAAGAAATGTTGTGTTGCCACTAAATTTTAAAACAATAGATTGTTTATATTATATCCTTAAAAGTATTTTAAAACTGTATATCCAACAAACCCTCTTTAAACTAATTTTTGACAGATTTTGAACCATTTAAATGCCTACTTCGGGTAGATTAAAGACTCACTTCCGATTTTTTTTTTTTTTTAATTCATAAAATTGATTATAATTTGACTTCTAAGTAACGTAAAAACAAAACAAAGTATGTATTGCAAAGCTAAAAGAGGAAAGGCTTGTTAAAGCTGCTGTTGAATGAGGAGAGGGGGGTGGGTGCTATCTCAGGGCTAATAGACGAAAAACACAAAAGAAATTCTAAAAGCCTAATTTTTAATCTATTTTTTCAATCTTTGAACAGATTACGGATAATACTATTCTACATATCAAAAAAAGTTTCATTAGATTATTTTCATAAATAATGAAGTTATTAAATATTTAGTTAAAATTTTGAGTATTTTTTGAAAAATCGCAACAAAAAAAAAAAAGATTTCGGCATTTTTTTTTTATGACTGATTCTAAAAGAGAAAAGCATAAACTTGTTTAGAATAAAATATCAATTCATTAACTCGAAAGGAAACTTAAAGGGAATGATTTAGAAACCATTTTTATAAAAGTGTATCAATTTTGACTCATTTTTAAAAAAAAATCATAAAAAATAGAAAATATCATTATTTTGTTTTAAAAAAATACACCATATCGTGGCGAAAGAAATGATCTTTCTGATTCTGTAATTTTTTTTTGTCTGAGATAGATAGTATGAATTGAATGGCGTTTTTTAAAACGGGGGAAAATTCGGAACTTCATCCATTTCTACCTTACGTTCATCGCTAACCGTAACTGGTAACGAGTAACGGAAATTTCTCCCTACTGTGCCATAAGAAGTTAACCAATAATATACTAATATTCTCAAGTGATCTTATAATTCCCTGACAAGCACCTTACTTAATTTTTTTAAAAAAATTAATAAGTTAAGTACCGTATTTTCCTGTATATAATCCGTGGATTATGTGTTAAAAAGTTTCAAATTTCATTGTGCGTATTATACACCGCCACGGATTACCTGAGAAAAAACATTCTCCATCAGAAAAGCGAACAATAAAATTTTGAAAGAAATGTCGTTTATGTTTTATAAAATAAATGATAGATGGCGCTTTCATGACTCGGATGATGTATTTCAGCTATACCTAGTTTTTGTCCAATTACATTCAAAAACGAATTCGATTCCTCAGAAGGAAAAATAGTTATTAGTCGCTGGCGCCATTTCCAATTTTCTCTTGACGAGAGCTATTACATCCTTTGAAAGTTTTCATCATGTTGAAGCAAAAGCGTTAAGTTACACTGCAAACTTCAAGTTAAAAGTTATAGAGAAGGCTACCAAAATCAGGAAGCTGAAAGGTTTTTCAACGTTGATGAATTGAATATTCGTTTGTGGAGAAAAAACAAGACAAACATCGAAAATTGTGATTGACGTTAAAGTGCCGATCATCGTGGTAAACCTCACTGGCCAGAATTAGAGGAAGAAATAAATAAAAGTATTTCAGTGGGAAAGCAGTCTCGATCTTAATTTTTTTGCTGTTAACTTGCTAAATTAAAAAAAGAAAGATTTTTCCGCATGGAATGTTTTGTTTAACAACTCAAAACATAGATGGCAGTAGCAAAGAATTTTTTTGTTTTATTGAGATTATTGTTAAAAATATTATCATACAGATTTAAAAAGACGTTTGACAATATTTTTTTTTCCTGTACAATTTCTTACTTCTATTATCAATTATATTGTGTATTTTTTTGTCTTATAAATGACACTATTTATCGGCAGTTTATATTTTGGGATTATTCGGCCTAAAAACTGCCGTGGATTATACCCCACTGCGGATTATACAATTTTTTTTTTTACTCGAAAAAAAGGCTTTGCGGATAATAGGCCACTGCAGATTATATACAGGAAAATACGATAGTTTTAATGAATGAGTGGGTGTATATTAACGTCACACTATTCAGCTACATAAGAGCTTTTGGCGATGGTCCTCGTCATTTTGAACCACAGTCATGTGACATGGCTAATACCTGAGCTGGCACCCCCCTCTATTGACTTCCACACCACACCAACAGATTCAACATACATCGCCCCCTTTACACGGTGGTAAGTAATTTTAAAAGTTGTACTTATATATAGAACAGAAAGTATTTTATGATTTATTTTAATTACATATATTGAAAATAGCATACATGTTTTCTTCACTAATTCATAAGTGATCTTATAATTTCTTAATTCACTGTAATACAATAGAACTAAGTTTAAGGCATATTTTGACAACTATATATAATTCTCACAACCAGTTATCAACAGTTTATACTGTAATTTTTCAACATATTGACAATATATCTATAATTTTTGTGAACAAATTTTTCCTTTATATTATCATAAAGTTAATTTAATATTTAAGTGTTATTACATAAACACCTCAATTTAAATATACTAAATAAAAGTTATATGAAATAAGAATGATTGTAAATTAAAAGAGTGACGGATTTTTTTATATATGTTAAAAAAAGTGCAGTGCTAACATGTAAATTATATACAAGTGAAAATTCATTTCCTTAAACATATGTTTTATTTTTTTTTAAATTTTTTTTAAAAAACCATATTACTTTTAAGCGATTCAGAATTACATGCAGTTAACTTACAACCTATTATATATTTACCAAATGTTCACAGAAAGTCAGAAACATTGCATTTATAAAAAATATATATAATATATTTTGAAAAAAACTTAATTACTAAAATAAGTTTAGAAAGTCTGATATAGGAAAAGTCTTATTACAATAAAATTTGCAATTAAAATAATTCATATCTGAACAAGGAATTATAAAATATTATTCACCACATTCTCTTAAAATATTCCTTATTATAATAACTTCTTCAACTTTTAACCATTAGATTATATAATTAATGCATAAAGCAATTCCAAAAAGAAAAGAATTTTTTTTATAGAAGAATTTCCATTATAAATCTTTCTAATCTAAATAACAATAGTTATAACTCATAGAATAACTACTTTCATTTTATTAAATACACATGCCAACCATTTACAGCATTCAAAATGTAAAGAAAATTCAAATAACTGAATTCATAAATTACACATTAAAGGCATACCAAGAGAACTTTTTTGAAAAATTTATGTTTTGTAATATATTAAAATGAAAGTTTATATTAAATTGTGTGCACATTGTTACTTAAAAACAAATTAATTTCAATCTCATGAAAAAAAAACTCAAGAATCAATTACATTTTTAGAATTAAAATCTTTGAATTTATCTTAATTATATTAATGTTCAAAAAAATACATTCATAAGATTCTTACCTCAATATATGCTAATGAAAGAGATCGACAATAATATACTTGACTTCGACTTCTTGAAGTAAATGCATTATTACAACTCAGTTCTGTTTTAAGTTTTGCACTTGATTCTTTCAATAAGTAACAAATTAACCATTTGTATGCATTCAGAAGCACTAAAAATATACAACATTATAGTTGCCACACTACTTTGCAATATATAAATTTAATAAAAATACATAACTTAGAATTAAATTAATATTAATTTTTTTTAATTTAAAAGCACTTTTAAAGTATTTTTTGAAAATAGTAATGCAAGATGTAGAGAAATTAGAATGTTATATAAAAAAACATAAAAGAATGATTTGACAACAATACATAAAAAAATATATACACATTTAAATCAAAGTAAAATTTTTATTTATTAAAGAAAATTGATGACTGATTATTTTACCATCTGGATTCTTTAAATCATCCAGAGTTCTAGCAGAAAATTTGGTCCTTAAAATTTCATCCATGTCATTCAGGAAATGGATACTTTGCAGTTCAAACCTCACTCCTCTTTCTAAAAAGTTTTAAAAATCAGTTGAAATACAAATATAAATGTTATTGAATTAAAGGCAAAAAATTTATGTGTGAGAAATTATGAAATGTTCACAAATTCTTTGTAATGGTACTTGTGTATTAACATCACAACAGCAAAATTTGCAACATAGGAATCGTGTCATGATATCAAAACAACAAAGAATCTACGTTTTTTTTTATTTGAAGAAAAACCATTTTTGTAGAAATTTTGGCTCTATGGTGATGCTAAAACGTACGCACCGATATAATTTAAATAGATTGGATTATTTAAAAGATAAATGAATGAGGAGAAACATTGCGCAAGCTTTGCAAAGGGCAGCAGTATTCTGGAAACTTTTAGGCATCCCTTCATAAATTCTAAATTTGTACTTCTTATTGCTAATTAAAAATTTCTTTAATAATTTTGGTTGTTAGATAAATAGAGTTATATTCTCAAAGTTTCCAAAAATATAAAAATAAATTAAGATTGCATATTTTTTCTAGGACATTTTATTCACAAAACTTAAAAATATTTCTGTTTAATAATACAATTCTTGAAATAGTAATGTTTGATACCATAGTAAACAATGTAAAAGTAATTAAAACTAGTTTAGTTAAAATAATTCAAGATCTCCCACGCGTGCATCCTATGATTCCAAAACATTCTTATATTACAATTTGATTTCTTCTTTTTTACCTGTTTCCTTTCTTTTAAGTAAGCCCAAAAGATAGTTGCTGGTCTGTTGTAATAAAACATTGTTATCACCTTCATAAGTACAGTTTGCATCATTATCATTGCGTAGGTTGCCAAAACCAGCAGCTGCAACAAATATTTAATACATCAGATCACTAAAATTCATGTACTTTAAAAGCATTAAATTAAAATTTATGCAAGTACTTCAAATTAATGCATTAAATTAGTTTTGAGACACATGTTATTTTGCCAATTAAAAAATCTGGATCAATAATTCAGTCAAAATATACATACATAACTGATAAATATGCTTTCTGCATCCCTATGGCTTTTTCCAAAACTGTTTCACCTCAGGTACACAATCTTTGCAGTGATAATGAATACTTGAATTGACTGATTGTTTTTAATGTTTGAATAAATTGATTGTTTTTAATGTTTGTTTAAACTTTGAATTACTTGAGGACTTTTGTTGATGAACCTCATATTGTTGGGTTACGGTCAAGTAATGAGAATGTCACTTGAGCTGGCAACCTACTCTCTATGTCCACATGAGGACTTTGGCATACACAATTTACATGAGTCTTCAGAAGCACCAGGACTCGAACTCACATTTCGAAAACATTGGCTACAAGTTTGTGATCATGACCACTTATCTAATGTAGTCATGTAGTTGCTGTATTGAAATATTATGTTTGTTAATGTTTATATTTAGAATTCTAAGTACTTTACTTATTACTATGAATAATTTTAAAAATCAATAAAAGATCTGGAATAATTACTATTCTTAAGTTGATAAACATTTTTCAAAATGAGACACATCACATAATGTGTGTTTGTTTGAGTGTGCAATCATAAATATTTCATTTTAAATATCAAACGTAGGAATCTTCTATAATAATAACATATCAGAATGAGAGAGATGTTCTGATATATTTAAAATTTAGTAATTAAATAGGGGGGTTTCCAATGTTTTTGAATACTTTAATTTTTTATTAATTAACTTATAATTCAATGCATTTTTGAAAGTTCATATATATTCATTGTTTAAACCAACACAAAACAAAAACGACATTTGATTTCAAATACAATCACAACAAATGTATCTTTCATTTACCTTGCAAATAACCATGACCTCCACATGCCTCTCGAGATTCTTGAATGGCATCTCTAGCAAGCCATCCAGCGAGAGGTTTTGCAGCACTGCATAATGCATGCAATTCTACAGCTCTTTCAGACTGAAATACAATAATTCACTATTTAAATAATAACAGAAGTGTTAACATATATAAGGAATGAGAAAGAATCAGTTGATTACCATTATTATACTAGAAGGAAATCACACCTTGGTTAATGACAGTAATTCTGGAAATGATTACTGTAACTAACCAAAGTATATTTCGACCTTTTAAAGAATATTTATGAAATACTAAACAAGGCCAATAACATAAACTGTCTTCTTATAACTTAAAATATTAAAATATCTTGGATCATTATTCCTTGCAATATTTTAAATTTTGCCTCTTTTAAAAATAACTAAGCTCAGATACATTGATAGAAGAAGAAAATTGAATTTTATCTTGACAAAACATGTAAAATATATAAAAAAATATGCCACATAAAAAAAGAACATTAATAACTTACAAGCTCAGGAGTCTTCTCTCCAAAGAGGACAGACATTTGAAAATTAATAAAATCTCTACTGAAGGATGATGAAAAATGATGTAGAACATATGTAGCAGCCAAATATGGTAAAAGCCTCCATTGCTGACGAAGAGAAGCACAAATAAAAACAATCATTCATAAAAATTGATAACTTAAAACATTGTTAAAAGAAGATAAGCCTCTATGCATTATATTATCTTCATAATAAAAAAAACAATTATTTTGTCCATCAAAAATACTCAATGGCCTTCAAAAGTAAGTCTTATTTGACAAAAATGGCTCAACATGGTGAGTACTAGAATACTTATGAATATTTTTTTATTTCTTCAGTTTAATCCTGATTGCTGTTAATTGATTTTAAAATAGGACACATACTCTACTACTTTAAAGGATAAAATTAGTTAAAATTATAAGATATGAACTTGAGTGAATATAGTTAAATATGACAAAATACAATGATGTGCAAAACAGATAAATAATTACTATTAAAAAAACAAGAATATTCCCACAATTATTATAGTTATTTGTTTTATATTTGAACAGTTTTTTAAAAAATATAACCAATTTTTGTTATTACCAATTTCTTAAATTAAGGAATACATTTTTAGACTAAATCCATGAGACTACGAAATGAAAAGTTCTTAGATTTTGATCTCAGAAGATGATTCTACAATTTATGCACATATACAAACATTATTAATATTCTGCTAGTTTACAAGATAAATATATATATATATATATAGCTATATATATATCATAGTTTACATTGATAACGTACCTGGCAACTATGCTGTGATTTGTAAGTATTTATATTATAATAATCTTTATGATCACTTTCTAAATAATGGATCTTTTAAAAAATTAGATTTGTCACATAATGAAATTAGTAATCATATTATTGCTGTTTATAAAAAATTAGGTTTTTGTATTCCTAAAATTAAAAGTATCCATATATATTTTTAACTCCAAAATTCCATAAAAGTCCGGTTAAATTTAGAACTGTGACAAATGGTTTTAGAACATATATTACTACTGCAGGCAAATTACTTCATAATATTATACAAAACTTTATTAATCAGCAATGTAATAAAGCTATAATTAAAAATAGTAAAGAGATTATAGATTTTTTTAATAATAAAAATATTTATTCAGTTCATAGTTATGACTTTGAAGATCTTTTCAATTCCATTGATATATATGATATCATTAAAGTAATTTTAGAAAACCACAGTATGTATAACCTTAATATTAATTTTAACAAATTTAAAACTCTCATAGATTTTGTCTTAATAGAAAATTACATCAATTTTTTAATGGTTCTTTATATAAACAAGAGAAAGGACTCCCACAAGGGGGCCCAGCTAGAAATAGTTTGGCTAATCTTTATTTACATTTTTATGAATATAATTATATTATTAATAATGACTACTACATATTTAGATATATTGATGATTTAATTATTTTTGGTAAAAATGATCATTTAAATCCCATTATTAATTTTTATCCGTCTTACTTAAACTTAGTTAAAATTAATAATAATCCAATCAAAACAAATTACCTAGATGTAACACTGTATATTAAGGATTTGAAACTACATAGTAATATTTATGATAAAAGAGATGCCTTTAATTTTAATATCATCAAAGTGCCTTACTGGAATTCTAATTTATCAATATCTATAAATAGAAATATTATTTTTAACTATATTTATCGCAATAATGTATTAGTTAGCGATAAAGCTAATATTTTTTTAAATCTTAAAAAAAATTTTAATCACTGTATTGAACATGGATATCCTGCTAACTTTCTTTGTAATTATATTTATAATGGTTTTTAATGATACAATTTATATTACTGTAATTATGTTTTGTAATGATTTTTTAAATTTATACAATATCTAATTTATTCTACAATTATTAAATAGATGGCGCCACATGCTTATTAAAAAAAATTTTAATATATATTTTTTGCGTTTTTTTTATATTTTACACTAATTTTTATATGATTATTATTTTTATGATTTTTTAAAATTATATATATATATATATATATAATTTTCTTAATATCGTATTGCAATTAATTTTATGCGGTTCTGCTCTCACCCCTCGTATTTGGCAGGAACACGTTACTTGTTGCACTCTTGACCATCGTTTACACTTTGAATTAGTAGGTTATGTTTTTGTTCATATGTTATTTAGTTTAATGATTTTTTAATATTTAAATTCTACATATATAGTTCTTTCCTTTCCTCTTGGTACATAGTATGACAAATTACAGGTGAAGGTTGGCTGGCCTCAAAACTTGTTTAAACCTGCAATCCTGGTTCCTAAGGCCAGGAGTTTGTCATTATACTACTGTGCCTTCTTCCTAATTTTAGATATCTTAGGTATATAACTATATGTTTATTTTTATATTTTCGTATATGTATATATATGTATAAATTTATATATATGTATATGTATATAATTATATATTGAATTTTTTATATTGGATTATATATATATAATTATATATATATATATATATTCATCTACTTCTCTTTCTGTAGCTAATACAGTAATTAGGCTACTCATAATATTTGCTCATTCCAAAGTGCATTTTAAATATATGAACAAATTACAATCAATAACAAAAAAAATATATGGAATAGTTCATGACAAAAGTTTTGGTTTGATAATGCAGGAAATAGTACCTGTAACTGATACTCTAGTACAGGCCATTCCTCTTCTCCCTCAGGCCCAAACTGCCTTCTAACAGCAGAATATCTAATAGAGATTGGCAGGCACTTTTGAAGGTTTGATAAACCCATATTGATAATGAACACTCTTGCCAATGACAATGTACCCATTGATGCACCAAAACGTTTGTTAGGGTCCTAAAAACAAGTATTCAAGATGTAAATTATATTAATAAGCTCTTATTTTTAAAATTAAAAAAAAAAATCTTTAAAAAAAATCTTGATGAAACCTGATTTAAAAAGTACATGTATCAGTTCATGTTCGATAGTACATAAATAAAAGAGAGGAATGATGAATTTGTGTACTTTTAATTGTAAAAATAGTTACTCATATCAAATGAGTATTGATCTTTTAGTCTTATTAGATAAAAAAACTGGATATAAATTTGTGTTTGAAACTCTTTTCCCATATCAGAGATTATGCAACTCTGCTTTTATCAATATAATACATGTAACATTAGCACTTTATTAGTATATGTACAAATAACAATTTCAATGATTTTAAAAATTGTTCCCAATACTAACAAATATTGGAAAAACCAAATCATAAAATACTTTACTTTTATTATATTACATGCTGCAGAATTTAATATTTTCTTAGAGATTTTAAATATTTATTTTTTTAAAAATTCAAATAGAATATAGCACAATAACTGAATAGCTTTTAAAAATGATTTTAAGATTTTTAATTGTACTTATAACAAATAAAATTTTGATTCTAGATTTGATTTGAGTTTTATCCATTATGTTGTGACATTGAGGAAAGCAGCCAGTTAAATAAAACAGAATTACATAAATTTCTTATTAATACTAATACTGAATGGGAAGACAAAAAATATGTATGATGGGTTACTAGATTGCATAAACAGTCATTTTTATTAAAATGGATTGATTATTTATTAACATGGAACTCTATAGTAAAAGAAGGGCTAATTGACCTCAAAATTTTGAACCACAGTCAAGTGACAAGGATGACACCTGAATTGGCCCACCACTCTCCAAACTTCCACACCATGCAAATGTGAGGAAATGTAACTTTAACAAATTTAAATTGTATCAACCCCTCCACATGGTTGGTTTTTTTGTGGCCCCAGAATTCCACTCCACAACTAAACAGAAGCAATGCTGGCCTCAAGTTTGCAGCTTTGATCACTTAGCTACTATCACCATTTTATTAAAATACACAAAAAACGGCGTAGACAGAGGAAATATACTTACTCTAAAAGGAGTCACATAATGACCATCAGGAGTAACATCACCTGTTCTACTGAGTAAACTTTCCCTAGGAATTCTATAATTTGTAAATGAAATGAACCTAAAAGAAAAGTTGAAAATAAATCATAAATGAAAAATAATTTTAAAAAATGTTTTTCTACTTCACAAAGATTGAGTATTGTGAATTAATTTTATTCTATCCATAAAAAGGATATTTATATTTGAATATTTTTACAACTATTCATAGGCATCCTATGACAATATTTATCACATCTATTACAAATTTTATACAAATGCAACAGAAAAATATTTTATGTAATTTTAAATTATATATTGATTTAATTACAAAAACAGTAAAAAAATAAATTGAACAAAAATTAGTAGTAAAATCATGGGTTTAAAGAAAAAATACAATAGCAACAAAAGTAAAGACAGAAAAGAAAATAAATTCCAAATTGTATATTTCTAAATATAATCCTACAGAGGCTTTTATTTTCATTCTCTAAGACCAAATACTTCTAAATTCAAAACCCTTACATAAACAAAATGAAAAAAAGAGTCCTAAAATGATCATACATGTCACCATGAGAACAAAAAATTTTGCTAAGCATATAAAACAGTGGAATATTTTACAAACGCACACAGAAAAAATTAATGTAAAATAAAATACAGCAACCAATGATTAAAGTTCTATCTCTAGTAACTTTATCTGAAAATCTAACACTTTTTCCATTTATTTGTTGTCTTCCAATCCAAAGCAATTTGAATTTTCTCAAAGCTAACCAGTGAGTTTCCTTGCTTCAATAGGATAGTGTAATTCTGTTATGAATGGGATAAATTTATGCATAAAAACTATCATTAGACTTGTATAAAAATTCCATTCAGAAGTTTAAGTATTTCCATGAGAAATGTGATAAAATAACAAAAAGATATATAGTGAGAATTTTGAGTCATGTCAATATGACAATATAGATGAAACACATGTCATTTGATTTGTCATCAAATTACACTGCTGTTACTAACGATTCCAAGATAATTTTATCACAAAAAAAATGCCAATTAAGGTATCTTTGTGCTGCATGGTAGATTGTACTCATTTACCTCCTAAATTACTTTTACATCAGTAGCTCTCTTGTGGGAGGGGGTACATTTTAAAAAACACATAAACATAAGTGCCAAGGAGTAATCACAATAGTAAAAATCTGTTGGTCTACAGGGATTGAACTCTCAAACCCACCCTTGTGTACAACACTGTTTTAAATAAAAGACTGCCTAAAGGTATAAAACTCCAAAGTAAAGTATTAGTGCATGCCTATAAAAAAGCTAGACTGATGAGTGTGATTGATTGAATATTAACATCACACTGTTCAGCTACACGAGGGCTTTTGGCAACGGACCACATAATTTTGAACCATGGTCAAGTGATGTGGACGACACCTGAGATGGCACCCTCTCTCCTAACTACCACACCACACCAATGGGGGGACGTTTCAGCTCTCGACATTTAACGTGCATCCCTGCCCTACACGGCGGGTCTTTAGTGGTACTGGGCTCAAACTCATGACAAGGCAAGCCACGGTCTGATACCTATACCACTCGGCTACAGCAGCCATGACTGATGAGTGTGAAACATTGAATTGGTAGGAAATAATATGTTGAAGAAAATGCACTGTATTTAATAAACCATCTACACTAGTCCATTTACTTCACAGATAAATTGAAAAGCAAGAACTTTTAAATGAAAACAAAAATTTCTGTAATACAAGGGACATCTATGCTTCTATCACTGAATGTTTACATAAAACAAGCCAACTAAGGGTATAGATTTAGATCTAAATAAATCTCTTAGATGGAGTGGATGGTGGCTGAAGACAAAGCCATAACGAAAAATGGAAACTTTAAAAATTAGATATGGTAGCAAGATGTGAAATGAGTGAAAAAAGTATGGTTGAAGATTTCATCTGAAGTCATAATAAGAGCTTTTCAAAAGTGCTGCATCAATAACTATATGGGTAACAAAGAGGACAATTCTATGCATGAGAACATAAATTTTAGTATGGAAAGTGTTAAAAGCAATGATCTATATCAGACATCACAATAAGTGAATCCCAAACAGTCAAAGGATTAAAATTAATAGTAGGCCGCTAACAGAAACAGAGAGCTCATATTTTTTGCAAGATATTATAAATAACATCTATATATTAGCTGATCCCCCATAATTTAGTTTTAGGAAAAAAAGTTCCAATAATTCTCATCTTATTATATGGAAGTATATGATAAATTGTTATATAAATAGTTCTACACATTAATTTTGAAAACACAGCAAAAATCATACTTAAAAGCAAGTGAAATGAAATAAATATCTGTGAACTAACGTTAAAATAATTAAAAAAATTTACATAGGTGCAAGTAAGAAAAAATGACTAAAAGCTGGAATGTTATAGATTTCCCGAGACAAACAATAAATCCTTTTTTAATTACAAATATCAATGGAAAGGATGTGTAATAAGCACCAACAGTGATACTAATTCCAAAATAATTTAAAGGGAAAATTACTAAAGATCTTACTAATTTTACCCACATAAAATAAATATTGATTGATTTTAAACCACAATATAAAACTGAAATTAATTTTAAAAATAGAAAAGCTCAATTTGTTTACATTAAATTTTATCATGAGTTAATTCACTAATGTCAATAGAG
This sequence comes from Trichonephila clavipes, assembly GCA_019973935.1. Lineage (NCBI taxonomy): Eukaryota > Metazoa > Arthropoda > Arachnida > Araneae > Nephilidae > Trichonephila > Trichonephila clavipes. The sequence goes on from BMAU01006806.1 coordinate 32,841, forward strand.
AGACATTCATATCTCCACTAGAAAATAAATCCCAATTCAATACAAAAAATCTAGCAATTTCTAATACATGCATAAAATGTTAGCCATTTTCACCAAACCAGAAAAATTTCACCAAATAATGCAATATTCAGCCAATAATGTTAACCACTTGAATTAATACATAAATGAATGAGGCATTAGATTCCCCATGAAGATCAATTTACTGTTTCCTTGAAAACTAGATATTTTTAGCCACTGGTGATGGAAGTTGGGTCACATACTGCATTAACTTTTATAGTCAATGAGATATCACATATGCACCCAATTTTTATCACAACTAACATTTCCAATTTTAACATTTTATGTCTGAGAAATTTATTTGTTAATATTTATATATGAAATCCTGAATACTATACAATAAATGAATATCACTAAAAAATTAATACAAAGAGAGAAAAAATTAGCCGAGACCACAATACAAAAAATTTACATACCCATTATCAACACCATTAAGACCAATTTTAGGGCCCATGTCCCCCACTGTGATTCCAGGAAATGGCAGCAGTGTTTTAGGATCACGAATGGGAACAATAAATGCATGTAAACCATGACATTTATTATCAGGTGTGTATAGTTGAGCATACAAAACAGCATGAGTAGCTGTTTGTCCTAGGCTACCAACCCACACTTTTGTTGCTTCTACGTCAGGAGTATTCACAACGAATTGCTGAAAGCAAAACATAATTTCAATTCATTTCTTAGAATAATAAATAAAAAGTCCTTCAGTACAAAATAATAGAACTATACTTCAATTCACATAGGCTATACATATTGAAAAAAATTCACTTATGCTACATAAAAAAAAAATTCTTTTTAAAAAAAATATTGTTAAAACTAACAATCAAAAATCTTTAAAATGTTTTAAGGGAAACTTTTAATTTTAACACAATGACTGTCAACCACAAGTTAACTTATAGTTTGCATTATTTCCAAAGATGCTAACTATGAGTTACCTTGTAGTTTGTTTGCTTTTTTATGTTTAAGCAGCTACAATGAAATCAGTGGTTTATCAATGTAAATATGAATTTTGTAATATTTGTACAATAAACCATTTGTAAATACTGTTTTTTTTGTTACTGCATGAAAAGTACAAAGCAGTTAAAGTATTAAAAAATGTAATTAACAAGAAAAATAAAGTATTAAAAACTTTAAAAAATTATTTCGTAACAGAAAAAGTGTTCCTAAAACATAAAAAATATGAGTATTGTTAAAACATTAAAAAAAATTTTGTGAAAGTGAAAACAGTATGAATAAATCCAATTTTTGATTTAGATTTATTTATTCATATATTTACATATTTTAAAGAAATGATTGGCTGAACGCTAAATATGCTTCGTTTATTTAGTGTTTGCATAGTTACAGAAAAAATAACATACTCAAAAATAACCAATAGATAGCTTTTAAAATATAGGTTTTCTATTGCTTTAATGATTAAAAACTTTGTAAACATTACAAGGTAAAATGATTTTCTTTGTTAAATATTATTTAAAACCACACTTTTTAGACATATTTTGGATTTTAATGAAAAAATGTTCACAAAAATTTGGTTCAAATATCTCTCATTCTTTTCCTTTTAAGACATAGTAACAATTTAACAAAAACTCCTGATTATCAATTTTCCTCTTCTTCAAGGAAGTATGAGAACATTTTTACACATAAAGATGATAAAAGAAAAAGAGTACTTAGTCTCCAATAAGTACTTTGTCATTTAAATACAATAGCAATCTTTAAGAAATACTACCAATTTCCTTGTTCATTAAAATGAATAAGGAAAATGCATTCAAACAATGATAATTTCCTCCTCCTTTCAAATATAAAGGAGTGAATTTCAAAAAGACCATAGTTCACTGAAGGGGATAACAACCTTTTTCTCTTTTCTTTGCATATAAATTATACTTTTATATATAAATTATTTACCTATTTGAATATGTTGTGTGTGTGTACATGTTTGAATTAATGAATTTACATCTCTGAATTATTATTATTTCTTATTCATAAATTTAAATAAATTTCAAATAGCACAGAAAAGATTAAATTTTTTAAAAAAATACACAGTTTTAGAACATTGAAGAAACCAATGAAAATTTTTAACTTGCTTTAAATATAAAATCAAATTTTAAAAAATTTAGAAAATTGTAGATTGATTCATTGTTTGTTGATACTGCACTTCAAAGGAACACAAGGCTTATTGGTGACAGATATCATAATTTTACACCCCTGTCAAGTGACATGGACAATACCTGAACTGGTACCCCATTCACCAAACTTCCACACCACATCAATAGAATATTGAGGAGTACACTATAAAGCTGCACGAGGGCCACTGGCAGCAGACCTTGTAATTTTGAACCATGGTCAAGTGACAAGAATGACACCTGAACTGCCACCTCTCTCTCCTAGCTTCCACACCATACCATAAAGAGGATATTTGAACCTCAACATGTTTAACATGCAACAGCCCCCTCTACATGGTGGGTCTTTGGCAGTATTAGGTTCGAATTCAGGACACACTGGCCACAAGTTTATGACCTTGACCACTAGGCTACCACAGCCACAGAATATTGATATAAACATTAAACAATTTTTACTTGCTAGTATTATATGCACATAAAACTAAATTGTGTGACATTTTTAGTAATATTCTGTAATGCTTTCTAATTAATGAGAAATATAAATTGAAAATTTTAATGGTTTGTTTTTCAAATGAGTTTTTATTCAAAATTTTATTTAATAGATTTGTTATGTACTTGAGTTGCAGGATCATAAGTAGCAGTAGTCCTCATTTTTCTAGTGTTAGTTCCATGACTGAGTTCAGTAAGAGCAAAACAACCTATCATCTGTAAAATAGAAGGAGACTTATTAAATGCTGAATATTCAGTCTGGAAAGATATAATTTAAGATTGTACATTTATTAAAAATGTTCCAGATGAAATTTTATACAGTAAAGGAAAAGAAAATTGGAAAAATCCATTATGAAATTCAAAATTTTTTCAATGTTCTTTTTAACATTAAATGGCAAAAAATGATTTATATTTATGTTCCAAGTAAACTGTTTATAAACATGTATCTTCCTCAGATAATCAAAACCATTGATAAGAAAACAAAAAAGGTTCCAAAGTGGGTAAATCTTATCATCTTGGATGACAGTTCAAAAGCCAGATATTCAATAAAAATAACAGATAGCAAATATTTTTGATAAAAATGCAATATTTCTCCATTGAAAAAAAAATTTAATGATTCAGATTTATTACTTATTATAAGATTTATTGAATTTTTTCTCACTTAATTCAATTACAATACCAGATAGCAAATATTTTTGATAAATATTTGTTATCTGGTATTGTAATTGAATTGAGTGAGAAAAAATTCACTAAATCTTATAATAAGTAATAAATCTGAATCATTAAAAAAAAAATTTCAATAGAGAAGTATTGCATTTCATTTTTTAAAAATAAGTTCATACAAATAACTTTCTTTAGCCAAAAAAATAATAACTAAAATGTAAAGCTTCTTGAATTTAAAAAATATATATTTAAGAAATTTTATAAGTGTGAACTCACAAGACACCTCACATTAAAAATCAATTTTAAGAAATATCAAAATATATGAAGCAACTTTATTAATTTATTTATAAACAATAAAACTTTTGTCATAAAATTAATTCATTAATTCATACAATTATTTTATTATTTATGTACTTGTTTTAAACAGTAGTTCTATAAATTATATTACTGCTAAATTTAAACAATTTTAAAATGTTTAAATTTAGCAGTAGTATAATAATATTCAAATTATATCAGTTTTAATTATTTACTATTATTCATATTTGTATTCAAATTAATTTTTCAATTTATTTCATCATTTATATATGTATTTTAAAGAATAATTGTTATATACATTATTATTTAAACTAAACAGTTACTGATTGATATCCTAAAATACAAAGTAAAATAAAATATCTATCCTAAAATACAAAGTAAAATAAAATATCTATCCTAAAATACAAAGTAAAATAAAATATCTATCCTAAAATACAAAGTAAAATAAAATATGTATCCTAAAATAAAATTTGCATATATAAATTAAATACAATTCTGTGAAAGAAGGAAAATGGTTTTAAATATACTAGATGAATATAAAATTTTAAAAAATACCAAAAGACATGTCTAGCAATTTTTTTCATGGGGGAGACTCCCTTTTTAAAATACTATCACATTTTTCTACAAAACATTTTTTCTTGAGAGGCACTAGTCGACTTTCCATGAAATCAAGTCAACTAAAATTACACAAAAATTCTAATATGTTTTAAATACCCAATTATTTTGATATTTTATACAATAATACCCATGTTTAAGAAATCTTTTAGAAAATGCTTAGAATGATTATTCGATTATTCAAAAAGATTTCATATTAGATTTATATAAAATTACCTCACAAAAATATATCTGAATGTTTTTTATAAATGTATTCCAAAAAATCAATTCAATATAATTAATATTTTAACCTTTTTACAAAACTGTTATCTGAGGAAATTTTATACAAACAAATGCAGATATGATTTTAGCTAATTGATTAAACCATTTTTAGCAAAAAACAGAAAACCTTTTTAATAATAAATCAATTATTCTAGAATTTTATTTTCATACCTGAAATTCTTCCAAATCAGTCATTAGATCCAAATGCTTGTTCATTCCAGAACTTCTTAAAGCTCCCACGAAGTACTATATACATTAAGGATTAGATATCATTAAAAATAGCACAAATTCATATACAATATCATGAACAAACCATTTCTTCAAAAAAATCCAGATTTAAATATTTATTTTCAATTCATAATTTATATTAATATTTATTTCCAAGTAATTACAGATTGAATAACTTGTGTACATAACAGTAAAATTAGCTCATAATTACTACAACCAAATCTTAAGATAATAGATTAAAGTAATATAATACAGATAAAATGCCTCTTTTAACATTAAGAGCTAATTGTCCAGTCAACAATAAGTAGCCATTCTATTGACTGCTTTTCAGAGGAATTTAACATCATTCCATAGAACAGACTAATACATTTTGATAAGCTCTTTCTTTTTTACATTAAGGATTATAAAATTCATGATAGAAAATTTTATTAAATGTTAATATGACATTTGAGACACATTTTACAAGGAAAAAAAATGGTACTTATGTACTAGCACACTGCAGTCAAATTTGCACTATTTACCTCCAAAGTCTGTCTAATAGATTTTTTTCCAATGAAACTTGCAAGAATCTTTTTGTTGTTTTCATTTCATAACATGATTTGCATAGCAAAAATTTTGATAGAGACACTAATATGTAAATATCAAATAAATATTTTGACAAGACGAATTTTTTAATTTTATTTAAGTAATGATTATACAGTACGATTAATTCAAAAGAGGAAAAGAAAATGTAGCAATTGCATGAGTATTTACAACATTTATATACAGTTAAAGAATAAAAATAATTTAATAATTTCTTTAAAACTTCTGTGTAAAATACCCAAATGTAAGGTAAACTACTTTTTACCTGTTTTTGAAAAAATACACAAATTAGAACTCTAGAATAAAAAATAGAAAAAAACTCATTGTTTAAAGAATTTTTGCAAAAAGTAATATATATATAGAAGTAAGTATATATATATACTTACTTCATAAGACACAGATCTTTTTGTACAAAGGGACCAATCATAGAAACCTATGCATATAAGCAAACCTTGTGCCAAAAGAGGATTAGCTAAAAATTCATCATAAGTAAAGAATTCATATTCCATTAGACGTTTCATTCGTTGAAAGCACAAGTGACGATGTTGCTGGGATGTCAATTCTTCTGATGGAGATCGTTGAAATAATGGATCTTTTTCAAATGCATTCCATATCTTCAACTAAAATTTATATAATTTATAAAAAATTCTTACATAAGTACATAATTAGCAGGTTAATAAATTACAACAAACTTGACTTTAAAAATTCAGTTATCTTAAAAAAAAATATTACAGAAAGTCCACATTTCCTCAAATGTATTAACATAATAAAAAATAATAATATGAAAGACAGTAAAAATTATGCAATCATGAATCCAATTTGGTAGCATGTTTGGTAGCAATTGAAGCATGTAAATAAATCCTTAGAAAACTTGATTAAAAAGAAAAATTTCGAATATTCAGACTTTGATAAGAGAGACATGAGTTTGATGAAATGTAATACAATGCTGCTATTTTAAAATGCAATAATTAAACCTTCAAGGTGAATACTAATATGATTAAATATCAAAATCATTAAATATCAAAGTCAAAATGTATTAAAATCATAAATCAAAGTGTTTAGATATTAGCTTTAAGAGAGAGAACTGAAACAAATTATCAAAAATAATTCTAACCTGTAATTTTAACATTTCTTCTCCTTCTAATAACAATTTCATATCTTTCCAATTAAATTTGGCTTTTTTTCTGTAATGATCCAAAGGTCCAGGCTTGAAATCCGGAAGACAACTTTTTAAATATTCCCTTTCACTCATATTTGAATGATATTGGACACAAATATATATTTTTTTAGTTATATGGATATAACCGATAAATATTATATAAAAAGTTCAGAAACTCAAAATCAGTGGGAATTAAACAATAAAATCATTCAAATTTTTTAAAAAAAGAACTCAGAAAAACGCGTTTTCAACCAAAAACATTACTCCCTGGAATGAAAAGAGAATCTGACAACTAAACTGAATCGATAACGTCGACCTTTGTTTTGAAACAACCTGTTCCCATATAAACTTTCGGCAGGAGTTGTCAACACAATTCTTGTTTTTGTTCAGTTAAAGAGAAAAAAAAAATCATCTGACGCATGATACATTGCCGGTGAATATTAGCTTGTCACCACCAGGTGACATATTATAATTAATTTATAATGAAATCTGGCTACGTCATGTTCATGACCAAATGACAAGAATAACTACCGCAGGATAAAGTATTGCTTTCCAGAGAGAGAATAAGAAGACATCTGAACATAAATAATCGAGGAGAGCATTTCATAATGTCAAGGAAGTCCTAAAGGCATTTACAGTACTATTAAAAGTCCTCTCGGAAATCTGTTGAAAATGAAGAATAAATAAAAACAAATACCATGTATGGTTAATGAAAGACTTCTCCAACCAAAAAATTTATACCGTACTTTCAAAGTTACATTAAAATTAAATAACAATGCAAGTTAAATCAAAGACACATTTATATAGAGTGTTTTTTTTTCCAGGTATAGAAGTTTAAGTTGGCATTACTTTCCAATATGGCGACCGATTTAATAGCTGTCAAGTTTATTCTCAGTTTGGTTTGGCAATTCATCATGAATAGACTCACGCCTGAACAACGCTTTCAAATTGTGCAATTTTATTTCGAAAATAATGGTCGCGCGCGATTTTCATAAGCGAATTTTGTTTAGCGCTGAAGCGCACTTCTGGTTGAATGGCTACGTCAACAAACAAAACGGCCGCATTTGGAGTGAAGCTAATCCACAAGTGTATGTAGAAACACCGTTACATCCAGAAAAACTGACTGTTCGGTGCGCTTTATGGGCTGGTGGAATCATTGGTCCGTACTTCTTCAAAAACGATGAAGGCCACAACGTTACAGTCAATGGTGATCGGTATAGAGCCATGATTACTAACTTTTTCATTCCTGAATTGAACAATCATGATGTCCAGGAGCTGTGGTTCCAACAAGACGGCGCAACATGTCACACAGCTCGTGTGCCACAATCAATTTATTGAAAGACACGTTTGGTGACCACCTAATTTCACGTTTTGGAGCTGTGAATGGGCCTCCAAGATCTTGTGATTTAACACCGCTAGACTATTTTCTGTGGGGCTATGTAAAGTCATTGGTCTATGCGGATAAGCCACAAACGCTTGACCATTTGGAAGACAGCATTCACCGTGTTATTGCCGATATACGGCCACAAATGTTGGAAAAAGTCATCGAAAATTGGACGTCCAGATTGGGCTACATCCGAGCCAGCCGTGGCAGTCCTATGCCAGAAATCATATTTAAAATGTAATGCCACAAGATTATCTTTCGAATAAAAAAAATTCATGTCAATCGAATAATACATCTTTGTTTTATTGCAATTTAAAGTTCTATACCTCTCAAAAAAACACCCTTTAGTTAACAATAAAAGAGAAAACTGCTGAAAATATATTACATAAATAAGACAGAAAATGTTCGATCTATCTGAAAAAAAGTCGGTTAAGTGTGTCCTCTTCTGAGATCAAATTTATTTCAAACTGCAAAAGATATTCCTGAATCGCACACACACATGAAGGTATCCTGAATTATACGAATTGTACTGAAAACGATTTATTTATTTATACAAAAAGGGTGTTTTAGAGATTGTTAGCTTACAATACTTAAAGTGATCTGTCTGCCAGTAAGTTGACGTTTTGTTAGCATTAATTTCAATGTAAGATATATATATACATCGCGCGCGCGCAGTCCGTTTTGTTCATAATTTGAAGCTAATGACAGAGAAATTCTTTTTTTTAACGGTCTGTCTATTTTACTCCAGACATAATTAGTTTCTTAAATGCCCTTCCTAATTTTGATACTCATGCAACTAAGAAGTGAACATGAATGTCATGCTCAATGATTATCTGCACTGGTAGTTCTAAAAAGAAAGATAATGATCACCTAGACCAGAGGCGGCGAACCCATGGCATTGTGGGGTTGTAACAGTGGCACGTGAAGACTTATTGTAAAATTAAAAGATTTGAGAAGATAATAAACAATTTTTTATAATTTTATTGAAATGCTGTTGTCTAAGAAAAAGAAGGAACTCCCAAAATTTCTTTTAAATATGCTTAATTAATTGAGCTACAATAGAAAATTAACATATAGGAAATATTCTTCAATGTTAAGTGCGCTGGCTTTCCAAAGGAAAGTGCACTCGCGAGATTTTAAAAGTTTAGGTCTAGATAATATCTGGAAGAAAACAATGAACTGCCCAGTGAGTGCTTGCTACATAATAATGAAGATTGACTTCGGGATTTAGCTCTTATTACCGTACTGTGGGACATTCAAATAATTTATTTTTAAGATTACAGGTTAAAGATTATATTTTTTTACCTTAGTTGGTCATATATCTTCTTTTGTGAACAAACTTTTCTTTTATAAAAAAAAAGATTAACTCATTCCATATTAATGAAGGAAATATACTACCATCCAGTTACGAAGCACTTCATTCCAAAACTTAATTGTAATCACGTAATTTCAACCACCATAGCCAGAGTACGTACAAGGCATTTTAAAAGGAAGAAAACATCCTCTCATGGCCAAAGCAGTTACAGTCCTCACTGTCCTGACATTCAACTTTCTTCTATAATTATACTTTTAACTTTTCTTCCAGATTGTGGTGGCCGCGGTTGCCTAGTGGTCAAGGCATCGGATCATGGATGGCGTGTCATGAGTTCGAGCTCAGTACCACTAAAAACCCGCCGTGTAGGGGAGCAAGGGGTACAAGGCATTTTAAAAGGAAGAAAACATCCTCTCATGGCCAAAGCAGTTACAGTCCTCACTGTCCTGACATTCAACTTTCTTCTAATTATACTTTTAACTTTTCTTCCAGATTGTGGTGGCCGCGGTTGCCTAGTGGTCAAGGCATCGGATCATGGATGGCGTGTCATGAGTTCGAGCTCAGTACCACTAAAAACCCGCCGTGTAGGGGAGCGATGCACGTTAAATCCGTCGAAAGTTCAAACATCCTCTCGTTGATGTGGTGTGGTAGTTAGGAGAGAAGGGTGTCATTCTCGTCACTTGACCATGGTTCAAAATGACGAAGACCGTCGCCAAAAGCTCTCGTGTAGCTAAACAGTGCTACGTTAAAATATTCACTCACTCCATATTGGTTAAACTCCACAACATTGATCCAAACCCATGGAGCATCAAATGCTTCATTTGACAAAGGTCTTCGATATTACAACGGCCGTTTTGGACGCCTTCGGTGCCATTTAGTTTATCTGCCCTACTTGGATAAGACAACACAACAACATATATCTACTAAAGTTGATAATGCTCCGAAATATGATAGATTCAAAAATTCAATATCCATTTTACGGGATCTGTTCAGTGCTAGGTTTGATGCATTTCAAGATTATAAGAAATTGCTGATCTTTTAACCAATCCTTTTTTCAGTTTCTCGACAAGGCCGCCTTTTCGCGACGACGTACTGATCAACGGAATACATTGTAGAGACGTGTGTGTTACACATGCATCCTTCCCAAACTTTACCAGCAGCCGGGAGATTGCGTTTCGTACTGGTTCTACTGGTTTACCCGTTCCCACGGAAAAGTGTGTTGGAGGGACGGGTCACCAATGTCGGAGGGAAGATTCGATCTGAGTACCTTCCGCTCCGAACGTACGAATGAAGCAAGTACGCTAACCATCACGCCAAAACGATCGTCCTCGCGGGATGTTGGTACAAGTTCATATAGATATCACACCGCCACATACCCCCCTGCCAGTGTTTCGGCGAATAGGCGAACGAACGATACCATATTTGTGGCGAGCATGTAAGCAGTTGCGTCACTTTGTGGGTTGCGTCATCGTGCGTGCGGCTTGAGAGAATTGCGTCATTTGTGTTAGACGGCTTTGAGAAGTAACGGCTTATTTGCGTCAATGTTTGACGGCTTGGTTGCTTTTGCGATGGATAGATGGCGCCATGACTGTGGCGCGTGAAGGGTGCGGATCATATCACGTCCGGGTCACCAATGTCGGAGGGAAGATTCGATCTGAGTACCTTCCGTTCCGAACGTACGAATGAAGCAAGTACGCTAACCATCACGCCAAAACGATCGTCCTCGCGGGATGTTGGTACAAGTTCATATAGATATCACACCGCCACAAGTGCATTGAACGACCTGCCGTCCAATAACGGGGTTTGAAACTGGTGCGTATATGGCACACCCGTCACGATAGGGTTAATTATTGCTAACCTGAGATGCAAATCAAAATTATTCATCTAGAAAACCATACAAAACTGAAAAGAGAGCAATATATAAGGAATTTATTTCAGCTGAAAGTTATTTGAATTATATATTGATTTTTGGAAATTTGAGCCAACAAGCAATTTTTCCAAATTTGCAGGTTATTTTCAATTGTTCACGTTTTTTTTTACTTGTTGGAAAAGTTGAAAGTGCCCCTCACAGTTTTTTTAATCAGATAATGGCATTCTTCCCAAAAAGTTTGGCCACCCCTGACCTAGACTGTACTTGATATGCAATTGCATGACAATGCCCAAAACACATAGGGTCTCAGCAGAGGAGGATTAAGGTAGTTGGAGGCCCCTGGCGGTAAAAGATTTAAGGCCCATGGGCTGAAGAGTCGCAAAACTAAAACTATGAAAAGATTCGCTGACCTTAAATTCTTAAAATAAAATGTATTGCTAATATAAAACTCAATGCCTAAGGATAAGTTTAAACTGTATTTAAAAAATTAAAAACTTTACTTAAGAGCTTACAATTTTGCAACACAACTTTACTTCTTGATTTCTCTTTGACAAATTTATCAATTATTGCCTTATCTTTTTTGTCCAAAACATCTTGTTATATGAATAATATGGTCAAGTTGTTCAATTTGTATGCTCTCCCATAGTATAAGGTTCATTCAAATGAAACCTGGTCATATTGCATCTAAGTTCGCTTTACACGTAAAATGGCATCATGTAACTGCGAGTATGGTAGCACCATCTATCGGTAGAGATACTGATGACGTTTCATAGCGACAGTGTGATTTCACGCCGAAGAGAAGATGTTCACACACGTTATCGTCAACTACTGAACATGCAGGCGAGTAAGGAGGAGCAAAGAGGAGTGATTCGATTTTTAGCGGTGGACAGTAGCGCACACAGGAATTTTTCAAGGGGGGTCCGAGGTCGAAAGTTCACCATTCTTGTATCATGCTCCTTTTGATTTTGTCGACTTCCGGGAACAAAACACAGTAAAAAACTAATTATTTAATAAATAATTAACATTAATTAATAAAATTAATCATTAATAATAAATACTTAATTAAATTTTACGTACTATGTACTTAGAATTATAATCAATCTGAAAAAAAATCAAGACCTTTTGGGGGGGAGGTAGTTGGAGGCCGGGAAATGCATCGGCGGATGAAGGCTGTGTACGGTGAGTACAGTCTGTGTCGCTCAAGTGTTTTGGAATGGCGCAAACGATTCCTTGAGGAGAGCGAATTACTGGAAAATGATGCTCGACCTGGACAGGCTCATCGTGTTATCACACCGAAAATGAGTGCAGAATTGAATGCTTTAGTCTTGCACAACCGCAGAATCATCGTGGACGAGATCCAACGGTTACTGTGTATTAGTGTGGGCACCACTCCCATCATAATGCATCAACACTTGAATTTACGAAAAATTTGTGCGCAGAGGCTTTCCACCAACTGACCACCACCGAACAGCTCCAATCTCTAATGGTTCTGTCTTTGAGTCATCTATAACGTTATCATAAGAAGGAATATGGCTTTCTCTGTCCCAATTTATCACTGCTGACGAAACAGGGTGCCAAAATTTTGAACAGGAAAGCCAGCGTCAGAGCAAGCAGTGAAAATGTGCAACTTCACCACCTCCAAATAAATCAAAATCCGTGCACATTAGGTCTGGTATGTTCATAATGTCCTTCTTTTTTGACAACAAGGGCCCACTGCTTGTCGAGTTCCTGGAAAGGGGAATCACCATCAATGACCAGCGTTATCAAGCCATTTTACAGAACCTTAGACGTGCCATCAAATCGAAACGCCCAGGCATGTTGTCTAATGGCGTTATTCTTCAACATAATAATACCGCCCACACACGGCTAATGCGGTGAAGACGACGTTGCAGCACTTTCGGTGGGAAACGCTGGAATACCCACCGTACATTCCAGACCTTTCACCATATGATTTTCATGTTTTTGGACCTCTAAAGCAAGCTATTAGTGGACATCTATTCCCAATGGTTGACGAAGTGTGTGACTGGGTCCAGGCCTGGATCTGCCAACAGCCCACTAGCTTCTCCAAAGATGGAATTGACCGGCTAGTGTCACACTGAGTTAAATGTGCCAACAGTTTTGGCTAATATTTTTGAAAATGTGTACTGTGTATAACTACATTTTTGAGTTAGTAAAATAGTTGCCGTTACTTTTCACTAGTGATTAGGTTTCTCATTTGAATGCCTCTTATACTTCTTAAATAATTTTAACATGCTTTAAAACTGAAGACAAATCTCTCACCTGATGCATTTGATATTGGTATCGTTAAAAATATTTTCAAAAGTATCTCTACATTAGGATTTCTCTTGTAACTCGATGAATTTTTAGTGGGGGGTCTTCAATGTATTATTGTTTTTTTTTTAAAAAAAAAAGAGTAAAAACTTATCCAGTTTATTTCGTCAAAATTAAAAGATTCAGTCTCGTCTTTGTAAGTATCCTTTAGTTTTTATGTAGCTTCCTTCTTAATTTCAGGTATTTATCTATCTCTCTTCAAAAAGTACAGTAAAATGCTCTATAACTGTTTCATATTTCTCAACTCTTCGGGACAGTTCTTCTCTTGTCCTATCGCATATAACATAAAGTGAATTCACTCTGAAATTTTCCCTTCATTCAGAAATTTACGACTGTGACTTCTCTTTTACCGAAAATAAATTTTCTATTTTGCTACCTAAGAGCTTGTCTAGCTTACACTTCAATCGAGATCCCTAATAAATCGGCTGCTTCTTGTTCCACTTTTCCAAATTCGCTTTTGAAATTCTGGATACAATTTTCTAGAGATTTTATTGTAGACTGGATACATTTAATAATTCTCACTCAGATTATTGCAATGATTTGCTAATAGCATTTATTCTCTGGAGTATGGAATTCCCAAACCATAGTCATTATTGAAGTTTCATATTTGTTGATCAATTTCAAAAGGGAATTTGCCTCCAGCATTGCGGCCCTTTTTTTCCCCTCATTCGCATCATGAATTTCAGCCAGGTCACTTTTATTAATTGTATCTTGCTATCAAGGCTTAAATTCAGATAGGTTGAAATAGTTTGCTTTGAACTAGACATATATTTTATCACATAACTTCATCTTGTTTCATTTATCTTCATAGAAATACACTGATGGACATGAAATTTCTATCACCAAAAAGGAGTTGTGCTCAGTCAATTAAATTTAGTAGACGTGTTTATACATCTGAAAGATGACTTTTAATTCAAATTTCGCGTTATGCGCATGAATGTTACGCTAGTTGCACCGCTTTGAGGATATGAATAATTTGGGCTTTAAATATGCTCTATAAAGCTCGTGAGTGTTATTTATAGTTGACATTTGACGTAGTGAGTCTAGAATGATTGTAAAAAGACGAAAAAGCCATTATCAGCAGTTCGCTGAGTTTGAACCAAGTAGTATAACACAGCTTAAAAAAAGTGTGTGTGTTTATGACCACACGATAGAAGTGATAACTTCAAATTTTGTTATGTTATTTCAGGGATTAGTTAGGTGAATAAAAAACAAGGGGATATTATATTTGTATTGTCATATAAAATTATTTAAGGTATCCGACTACGTTCGGAACCGTGATTTTAAAAAAGCGCATAAATGGATAATTTTCATGATATTTAGTGTCACTCAAATTAGAATACATGCATAAAATTGTTTTAAGGAGATTTTGACAAAAAAAAATTATTTAAATATAATATTTTGGCAAAAAAATAACTTAGAATAATCTTTTTTCCAAATGTTCTCCTCTTGTGAAAAATGCTTCTATTATAAAAATATTTTGCCTGTATATAGCTCTGATCACCCTACAAAGGCTCAACTAGAATTTTTGAAAAATTCACATTGTTTTCAGAGTTACCACCAATTAAAATAATTATTGGCATTTTTTTCTTAACATTTCTCCCCTCTGTTGCCGTAAAATATGAATAAACCCACTTCTAAGTTATATATTTCAATTGGTGTTAATTCTGAAAATAATATGAATTTTTCAAAATTTCTAGCTGAGCCTCTGTAGAGAGGTCTCAGCTATATACAGGCAAAATATTATTATAATAGAAGCATTTTTCACAAAAGGAGAACATTTGGAAAAAAAGATTATTCTAAGTTAATTTTTGCCAAAAATATTATATTTAAATATTTTTTTTTTTTTTTTTGTCAAAATGTCCTTAAAAAAATTTTATGCATGTATTCTAATCTAAGTGACACTAAATATCATGAAAATTATCCATTTATGCGCTTTGCAAAATCACGGTTCCGAACGTAGTCGGATTCCTTAATCATATGTCTGTACTCCTAAAAAAAGTAATATTTTTTGCTAAATATACATATTTGTGAATTAATTGTATTGTAAGAAGGAAACAATAGGTTTATGGTAGCTGAAATATATATATATATATATATATATATATATATATATATATAGGTTATAAATACTTTAGATTCTAAATTATTCAAATGTGTAAAAAAAAAAACTCCGTCAAGCGTTGTTCAGTACTATGTCGTGCTTTCATATGGATGAGTTGACATAATTAAATTGAATTTTGATTTTAAAAAATCTACGAAAGGCTTTGATTTGTCTTTTGAAAAATCGACACTAAAATCCCCACTTAAAATAACAGGCAACTTGTTCAGAAGAATTGATCCGTCTTCACACAGTGTAGGCAACTAAATTTTTGTGATTCAATTCGATATGATTCAGTAGAAAGAATCCTGCCATTCATTTTTCTTAAAAGAGGTGGGGGCATTTAGTGGAAGCAAGGAACTTCACTTTCATGGAATATTGGTGGGGGGAGGGGGAACAAGCTACCGCGTTTCACGTTCTTTGGGAGTGGCGGGGGAGGGAGATAACATTTTGCATTTCTATACTTCCTTTGACAATAAAAGTGCTTCCCCCCCAAAAAAAATGCCAATGTTTTCAAAAAAGTCTTTTTATCGAACTTGTTCCTTCATTTTTCGATTATCCTTCGCCGTTAAAATTTCTTCATTGCTCTATTTTGAATAAATATTTAAGCATATATTGCCAAATGTAATGAATATTTTTTTAAAAATGAAAATGCAGGTGTGTTATAGCTTACCGGAGATGAATTAAACGAATGCAAGACATTCCACGTTTCATGTAATTCCAGATATGCTTCTGTTATGCTTCTAAAGCCAGATAATTGGCAATCAACTTTTAAGATATTTTATATATATAACTCGTATTTTTTCGATATACAAATTAAAAATAAAATATTTCATTGAAATGATTTTCATAACAATATCTGTGAACATTTTTAAACTTCCTCTATCCAGAAGTGTCAAATATTTTGCCCCTTCGACATTTTCTGAATCGAAATTGATTTTTTTATCTACCACAAATCTATATTTTAATCATATCATTCGAATTTCATATTATGAACGCAATAACCCGCTATGTAATAGGTGTACAACTTTGCTTCCACCGTTTTTCCGAAATTCGAGGATTTAATGTAAAAAACTGATTATACATTTATGATTCAAGGTATTGTCCATCACTGTCCACTACTTTCTCCCATCTTTCGGGCAGCGTACGAATCCCGCGTTGAAAAAACTGGTTATCTTTTGAAGCGATCCACGAATCGATCCAATTTTTTACTTCTTCATAAGACTGGAAGTGCTGGTCAGCCAGGCCGTGTGCCACTGATCGAAACAAGTGATAATCCGAGGGAGCAAGGTCTGGAGAATACAGCGGGTGGGGTAGGACTTCCCATTTCAACGTTTCCAAGTATGTCTTGACCACTTTTGCAACATGGGGTTTCATTGTCATGCTGTAAAATCACTTTATCATGTCTCTCGTTGTATTGCGGCCGTTTGTCTTTCAATGCTCGTCTCAAACGCATTAATTGCGTTCGATAGCGATCGCCTGTGATTGTTTCAGTCGGTTTTAACAACTCATAATACACTACGCCGAGCCACCAAAGACTGAGCATGACCTTGGAACCGTGAATATTCGGTTTGGCCGTCGACGTGGCCGGGATATCCCCATGATTTTCTGCGCTTGGGATTATCGTATCGAGCCCATTTTTCGTCCCCAGTCCCAATGCGATGCAGAAATCCCTTCCGTCTTTGCCTTGCAAGCAGTTATTCACAAGCAAACAAACGTCGTTCAACATCTCTCGGCTTCAACTCGTACGGCACCCAATTTCTTTGTTTCTGAATCATCCCCATGACTTTCAGGCGTTTTGAAATGACTTGTTGCGTCACTCCCAATGATCCTGACAATTCTTGTTGCGTTTGACACGAGTCATGATCAAGTAATGCCTCCAATTCTGCATCTTCGAAAAACTTCTCTCTTCCACCGCCATGCTGGTCTTCGACTTCAAAATCACCGTTCTTGAAGCGTTGAAACCACTCTCGGCACGTTCTTTCACTAATAGCGGCCTCACCATAGGTATTTGAGAGCATTCGATGAGCCTCAACCGCAGATTTCTTCATATTAAAGCAGAAAATTAAAACCTCCCGCACATGACGAGAATTTGGCTCGTAAGCTGGCATGTTTAATCGAGAATAACTTTATGATGCAGATACAAGTCGACTAATATTTCGATGGCGTTATGTTTACAAATACCTAAGCTTATTGTATGACATCTACGATCTATTTATTTCGACTTCCACTTATCGCTACAGCCATCTATTGCAAAACGGCGGAAGCAAAGTTGTACACCTTTTACTTTAAATTTGATACTCTTCTATTGAAATATCATCTGATTTATTTTTAAATTTCCTAGGGATTGTCTTTTTTGAAGTTTGCATCAACTGTTCATCGTTTGGGGAAACAAAAAATCGAATCGTATGGTTGCCAAGTTTATTAGATGACCAGTCGAGCACACAAAATAACGATGCATTAGTATAAAATGTGTGCAGCTTTAGGTTAAGTAATTAATAACATTTTTAAGTTAATTAAGATTTGATAGAATAAACAAAACACTAATTTCTCAATATCTTAAATTCATACATAATTAGGAATATTGGCATGAATGCATCAGTTTATTACATCGTGCCCTCAAGACTAAAAAGAAAGAAATTCAATAATGACACAAGAATAAAGTTACACAAAAATATAAATATCATACCTTTCTTTATAGTTATTCCTACTGATATATCTTTAATAATAAATACACGTGGGAATATGAACTAATTAAATACGCATACAAGAAGGAAGAAGGTTGAGAGAGTTATACGGAGCCCCCGATCTCTTAAGAGATCTAAATACCCTATCATAAGTATTGGGAGATAGCTTTAGTTTTTTTAATTGGCCCTTTTAAAATTTAAAGTATGAAAAAGCTAGGTTAACACTAGAACCGCGGATGGGGTCATTTTGACTCAAAAGCAGTTTTGTTTTCGATTTTCTCAAAAAGTTACTAACGGAATTGAAAAAATTTAGTTACTTTTCCTATTTTTATACCAATAATAACCTGTAAAAATATGATGCGTTAAATACTTACCATTTTTTTGTTTCTAATACGTATACCTAAAACCACGGAATGGGTCATTTTGACCCCATCATAATCACAAGTACTAAATTTGCAATTCAACTACTCCTGGAGTGGGAAAAGCTTTTTTAGTCCTCTAAGATACCGCATCTAATTTTCCTGTACAATGTACTAGCAGAAAAACCACTTCTGGAAAGAAAAAACAATGTGTAAATAAACGTAAAAAGTTATCAGATTCAAATCCAGATGAAATGAACTCTGGAACTTTTGTTAGAAATGATGGAACGGGTTGGGAAAGCATCACCTCTGGAAGTTGTACGCGTGGAAGAATTGTTGAACATAATATTTTCAAAGAAAAAAGTGGCCTAACCAGTTATTCAAAGCGAAATATTGAAAATAACTATGCAATTAGTTCAGGGAAGCTACTTTTAAATGAGCCTATGCTTCGTCATACCAAAAATTGTACAGACGAAGAAGCTCACCGGCAACTGGGAAAAAATGAATGGCCAACAACTTTAGACAAACTAGATTTCTTTATATCAATTTTGTATACTCGAGGTATATACGGTGCAAATAATCTAGAGCTTGATAATCTGTGGTCTGTTGTTTGGGGTCCACCTTTTTCCCGCGATATTACGGCGAGAGATAGATTCAAGAGAACTTATGAAATTTCTGCGATTCGACAAAAAACTACACGATCTGAACGTCTTCAAAACAGATAAATTGTGTTTCATTTCTGAAGTATGGAAGAAATTTATTGAAAATTCGATAATTTGCTCTAAACTAGGACCATACATAACTACTGATGAACGACTGTTTCCACCTAAAACTAGATGTCGTTTCACGCAATAAATGCCAAGTAAACCAGATAATTTTGATATCAAGTTCTGGCTTGCCGCTGATATTAATAATAAATATGTGCTCAATGGTTTTCCATATTTGTGTAAATACGAGGAACGTCTGTAAACCTATTTCTCTTCGAATACGTCTTGCGTTTGATAGAACCTTTCGAAAATAAAGCAAGCAATATCACTACAGATAATTTTTTCATTACACTAAATCTGTTCTAAATGTAAAAAATGAAGAACACATACTTTAACAGGGATGACGAAACGAAATCGGAAAGAAGTACCTGAATTTGTGAAAAAAGTAAAGATGCCGTTATTCGATACATTGTTACTGGAGCATGAGGATATAACTTTGACAGTTTATCAGGGAAAATCCAGAAAAAAATGTCTTATTATTGAGCCCCTTCAGGCCACAGTTGATATCGACAATAATCACCCAAAAAAGCTTCCAGAAACAATATCATTTTATAACTCAACAAAATTTAGTGTCGACATTGCCGACCAAATGGCCCGGAATTATTCTGTGAAGAGGCAGAATCAAAAGGAGAGGTGGCAAGTTTATGTATTCTACACTATTCTTGATCTTGCAGGTATTAATTCTTGGATTTTATACAAAATAGTTACTGGTAAAAAACTTACGAGGTTCAACAACTCATTGCAGTGTTGCGCATATTCACAAAAGAAAGTACACGTCAGAGGCACACCCGAAAGCGGATGCTACTGAAGAATCTGCGCAGATATGCAAAAAAAGGTTCATTGCAAAGATTTATGCGCATATTCACAAAAGAAAGTACACGTCAGATACACACACGAAAGCGGATACTACTGAAGAATATGCGCAGATATGCAAAAAAAGGTTCATTGCAAAGAAACAAAACTGCAGATACTTGCTCTGACTGTAAAATATCGATAAGTGGAAAGTGTACAAAATATATAAAAAGAAGGTACCCAAAATGTGCATGAACTGTGTGTGTGTAGGAAATCTCTACTTGTAAGAAATTAAATATTTCTATTCAAGTTATCTGTATATTTTATTAACTGTATACAATATTCCATATTGCAATACCTTATTATTTTTTATCACTTATTACAACAATTTATTGTTAAAAGTGAATAAACGTCATTGTCCAATAATTACAGCGTGCTTTAAGCACAACAATACGGGTTTTTATTAATTGGGGTCAATTTGACCCCACCCACGGTTTTAGGTATACCGAAACTGCCACGGTTCTAGTGTTAAGTACTGGATTTCCAAGGTAAAAAATCATTGTGCTGCAAAAAGCGCTGGAGAAAAACGGTTCTGTAGTGACTAAAAAAGATTAATCGGTGTGGAGAGACGGGTGTGGGGTGGCCGTCGAAACGGCCGAAGATCTTTGCGTGGGGGGGAGAAACCCCTCTCTTAGTCAAGTGATTTCTTTTTAGGGGTTGACAATCTTGTCGGAACAAATTTTCCGAATACAGGCGTTACATTCCCGAGCGTGACGTTCATTCAAGTTCACTCCACTGCAAATCGCGCGAATAGAAGTTATCACTTCAAAAATGAGATTTTCTTTCCACGATATTACAGAAAGACTTAGTAGGAATCTAGGCACTGTGCATGATTGTAGACAGCAGTGGTCCCGGAAATGCACTACCTCAAGAAAATTATGGTCCAACTACGCATGAGGCACCACTGGCAGAAAAGACCTCCGTATTCACTACATAGCTGTGAAACATCTCAATGCATCTACAACAGAAACAGCAGTTTTTTGTCACCAGAGTGACACAGTTCTTACCATTAGCTCTAAATCACTGACATATGCGTCTTCAGTGATGCCATGCTAAAGATCATTGGAGAGTGGAGGGGTGATATGTTGTGTTCTCCGATCAAAGCTGTTCCTGTCTTTGTGCCATTGATTCAGTGGCGTAACGGAAAATATTAGGCCCCCTCCTGCAAAGTCAGATTTGGGTCAGATGGGTATACTGCCCCCAATGATGCGAGGGTGTACGTTATGTAAATGCATTGAAGGCTGTATATTGATTAGAAGAAGATCAGATCAGCACCTGCAAACAACCTTTCTGTGACTTAAACACACTGACCTGCACCTAAAGTTATGATCTGGCCCGAACATTTTTCTTTGATTGCAGAAGAACTCTCTGCGTTAATTCACGTACCCTGACTACAAACTTGTACGTTCAATCTGGTGATTAAAACTGTTGTACTGTAATTTATATACATCATTCAAGAGATGTTTCCCAACAGGATAACGTGCGCTCTTATCCCCTGTTGTAATCCAACTTGCTTCATAGAAAGTCAACGTGTTACCTTGGCTTTTTGGATAACCAGATCTTTCTCCAATCGAGAACAAATGGACCCTTAGTGGACGGCAACGATAGCGTCATCCACTACCAGAATTAAGTAATCCTATATTGACCGAACAAGAGCAACAGGCATGCAATTTCATCCCATAAACTGATATCCAGTACTTGTCCACATTGTATCACGTTTGTATGCTTGCATTTAAAATTCTAGCGGTTACACCGGATTTTAATGTACCATTATTTCACATTTAAAATGGCTCATCTCGCAATTACAGTAACCTTGATCCTTGATTAATCTTGAAACTTTAATCAATTAAATGTTATCTAGACAAATGTATTGCAAAAGTTTCATTGGTCTACAATAATTTTTTCTTGCATTTGGGATTTTTTTCCATCAGTGTAAGATGTATCTGAGAGTAATTAAGCATGGCTGTGAACTAAAAATGAGCTTGTTTGACTTGAATAATATTCGTTTGTTTCGAAATAAAATTTGTGTAACAAAACGCATGCGAAAATTTTGTATAGATTGCAACAATACAGATATACGAAAGAAAGATGGCTGTAGATGCTACAAATCCGTGGGAATCATCGAGGATGCAATATCGATTCCAGATACTTTTGTCGCAAGTTGAATTTATAACTGGAATCCATCAAGCTTGGGACCTGTGGCGGCCGCCAGGTCCGCCTCTGGGTCTCAGTTATGTGTAATTTGATGCAGAATTTCTGATAAGAGTTATTGAAATACCTTCCCTTCACAGCCCGGGCCTCTCACCACCGTTGAAAAACAGAAACTGGTACCGAAATTCAGCAAATCGTTTTGTGGGAGTTAACACTCTTGATGCTGATTTCTCGTATGTTACCTTCAATAGTTTGATGTAGTGACAGAGAGCAAAGGATGCAGCAATTATGATGACCCTATGAAAAAGTAACATGCATCAATGCCTCACAGCATTGTGTATCTTTTCGAATTCCTGAATATAGGTTTCATCTCAAAGAACTTACTTTTACCTCATTTTATGCTTTCTTAGTTTAGAAAATATTAAACATTAAAATTCTAATTCCTTATCTGATAGCGTTTAGGAATGGTATACTAGTTTCTAATTTTTAATTACTGATCGATTTTTCACACGATACTCTAACATTAAAGAGCATTGTGAGCAATATGTTTTAATTTTGAACTTTCCATTTAAAAATGAGTTTTACTTTTATATTAAAATTTTATTTAAATCGAATAATTAGTAAAAGAATTTAAGAGGTTTAAGTAAAATGATAAATGCAATTAGTTAATGTAGTAAGAGTAAAAAAGGCATTAAAGTAAAAATTAATTCCACAGAATCAGAGAGATTTTCTCGAGAGAAAGAAAGGTAAAATGATTTACAAAATAAAAATCAAAAATGTGGGGAAACTTAAATGTTAAAGAAAAAAGGATTGTGCAAAATAAAAATTGCGATAATAATTTCGATTACTTCATTGTGTTTTAGTATATTGAAATACTTTGTTAAAAATACCATGCATGAAAATATAAATGAATCTTGACTAAATAAAACAGGGGTGTCCAACACAAATGACCTTGCGGGCCACTTCGGAAGAACGTTATAATCTCGCGGGCCGCACATAAAATTATGTACCTTTATATCAGATTAGGAAACAAAAAACATTTATTGGAGTGAAAATTTAATACAGAATGAATTATTATTATTGTTTTCATTATTTTTCATGTATACACAGACATAGATAATATAATAATGCTTGTATAATATAATAATGCTTGTATAATATAATAATGCATGATCAAATAATTTTAAAATATTACAGTGTGTGTGTTGCCATTTTCCTGAAAATTAAGGTGTTCCTATTAAATTGATATTTCGTTACTCATTGTTAAAATTTGATTGTGCTGCCATTCGCAAGCGATTAAGTATACACATTGCCCTTTATCTTAACCATGCAGAATATTTTTTTAAACTTTAAAAAACATCTCTGACTGCCTTTTGCTTTTTTTGGGCATTCCAAACAGAAAAGGAGGAGGAGAAATGAAAGTCGCACACATAGAGAATCATGTACCATCCATAGTAAAGGATATGCATAATGCAATTCGAAATTTATTAAAAAAAGTAATTTATTATAGTAAAATCAAGTGTAACTGTTTGATATAATATAAATCTATTTAAATCTAAAAGACATTTCTACTATAAAAAAGGATTTATTTTAAAACAAGAGCAGGTAACAAGCAAACACATTGTACATTTATATATTTTTTTTAAATTTCTGCTCAAATAAATTTCAAAATGAAAAAACTTTAAAAACCCGATTTTTAAATTTTTTTTAAAAAAAAGAGTCGGTGGGCCGCAACTTACGTACTGGAGGGCAACATGCGCGTGTTGGACACCCCTGAAGTAGAAGATAAAACATTGAATAAAGAACTCTTGGCGCCCTCTCTTGAGTATTGAAGAATTTAAAAAAAATCATTATCTACTTTTTACGGTGCTCTTACGAAATCTGTTATTTTCAAATACGAATGCTCAGTAAATTCATTGTTAACTAATTAATTATTATCATATTTAACTCATTTCATATATCAAAAAGAGGAATGGCTCTTTCGTATTCTAATGAAGGTGAAAGAGGATAACAGTTGTTTTTAATTTTTATAATTGTTTGATATTTATTTGATATTCTAAGATCATTTAATTCGAAATGAAATACATCGAAATTTTGACTTTGAAAAACCAAATAGGAATAAAGGACTATATTCATTACAAACAAGCAATATAAAAAAAAATTAAGTCAATTCCTACTTAGGTCAAAACAAAGAAAATTTTTATTTTAATTACTCTGTATTAAATAGTTACAATTAATATAAATATGTATAAACATATGGCAGAATCACACTCTTAAATGACAAAATAGAAAGCGATTTTCTGAGCTTTTTTCCAGTTTCCTTTCTATATATTCTAAGAAAATAGTACAGTCAAAAAGAAATCACATTCTCAGAAATTAGGTCATCTCAAGTGGGATTCGAATCCACGACCGATGGATTAGAAGTCGAACGCGCTCCAGGGACACAACGATCGATTTTCTTTTCTATATGCTGTTGGACTATTATTTTTGTTTGTTACTATTTATTCATTTTTTAATTTAATTATGAGTTAATATTTAGAAAAACAGTATTAACTTCAAGTCTCATCCACCACAAGTTTAAAAAAAAATGTATTTGAACTTGAATGGAAGAATAGAAAGTATTTTATTAACGATTGAAAATTTGAGCTAGATATATATATACACTTATGGACAAAAAAAAATTAGCGCACCAAGAAATAATTGCGGGATCGTAACAAAACTGGGCATGAAGATACATGTAGTGGAGATGCAAATTAGAAATGCAGCGTGATTGCGCATTACGTAGAGTCGGTAGAGGGAGTTTAACGTCGTTCTCCGTGGAGTATAAAACAGGTAACCAAAGCTTGTTTGAGTGTGCTGAATCGTTTACAAAGGAAGAGCTGAGGTAGACATGCCTTTACACCGTTTTCGAAGACAATATGATCAGCTGTCGCAGTTTAAGAGGAGGAGAATCGTCGGCATGATGGAAGCTTGTGAAGGTCCCCTTGGACCTCACTTTGAGAACGAGAATAAGTAGGAGTCAGATAAGAACCAGTAGCCATTTTTATAAATAACTTTCTTTATTTGGTAATCTTTCCCAAATAGAATCAAAGACTTTTAATAACAAATATATAAAGAAATAGCTATATGAGGTTTAAACAAGGGTATTTCCTTTAAATTAACTTAAATATTTAATGATCCAATTAATTAACAATTAGAATATCGATCACGCAGAGATTACCACGATAAGAGATCCCAGAATTATATTCTATAATGTTCTTATTGAACATTTAACTTTAATCTCGCTCCTAATATAAATCTTTAGTGAGACTTCAAATATAAATTAATATTTACCACACTGAATCTCAAGTCTTCTTGAGATTAAATTATCCAACAAGAAATCTTCAATTATAAATTTAACTTCACTATTATCACTTTCTGCTTCAATCTCTCTCTCCTACTGCTCTAACTTTACTATTCCGTTTGACTTAAATACTTTATCTAATCTGCATATAACAAGGAATCCTGTCCTCTTTTTGGAGCTGATTGGAAATAGGTAGGGAAATAAATTTCCCTAAAAAAGACGTCTCAGAAGGTTAGTGATAAAGTTCCGTATAGGTTTGTCACAAGCTGAGTGGTCAGCTAGGCGAGTAGCTCGTCAATTAAGCCGCTCTGATTGTGTTGTGAGGAGGTGCTGGAACCAGTGGATCCGAGAGACGCCATTTACACGAAGACCAGGCTTAGGACACGCTCAACAGACCAGTCGTTGAGAAGACCGCCACATCGTAAGAAATGTACGCGTACAGCCAACTGCTTCATCGGCTACCATCCAGGCACATGTAGCACCTTCATTAGGGGCCCCTGTGTCTTCTCGAACCATACGAAGGTACCTGGCTGAAAGATATCTGCGATCGCAGCGCCCATTTCGTGTGCTGCCCTTGACACCCACCCATCGACGCCTCCATTTGGAGTGGTGCCGCGCACGAGGAAACTGGACTGCAGCGGGATGGAACCAGGTCGTCTTTAGCGACGAATCCAGATTCAATCTCAGCAGTGATGACAATCGTGTTCATGTGTGGAGACCCGGTGGTGAACGCCTCAATCCTGCCTTTGCTTTACAGTGACACACCGTTCCCACAGCTGGTGTGATGGTATGGGGTGTCATTGCCTACAATACACAGTCACTCCTAGTATTGATCCATGGCATCATGACAGCCTATACCATGGGTAATGCCCATGGCATCCTGCAATCACATGTGTTGCCACTTATGCAACGACTCCCAGGAGACATTTTTCAACATGACAATGCTCGGCTTCACATGGCAAGGGTGTGACAAGACTGTCTCCGCACTGTTACTACCATTCCTTCGCCTTCCCGATCTCCATATTTGTTTCCAATAGAGCATATCTGGAATCACTTGGGACGGCGAGTTGGGCATCCCACGAGTTTGAACAAACTAGAGGCAAGGTTACAGCAAATATGGAACGAAATGTCTCAAGACGTCACACAGAACTTGTAGGCCTCAATGCCCGATCGTATCGCATCGTGCATTCGCGCTAGAGGGGGTTCAACAGGGTAATTAAATCCTCAATTATTTTGCCTTCTTCTCTGAAGTAAGTGATCCTTTTTCTATAATTTTTTAATCTTTTACTTATATCAAAGTAGTCATTACGTATGTAAATTCCTTTTGGCGACTCCTTCTTGGTGCGCTAATTTTTTTGTCCATGGGTGTATATAGGGAGAGAGTGAACTAACAGTAGGAATTGAAAAATTAGTAAATATTTTGCGATTTAAATAAATATTTTAAAGTAGGAAAAAGAGAGAAAAGATTCTGCCTCTTGAATATTGAGATCAATAAGTATAAAAAAATCAAAACAAATGTCTTTTGATTTTTTGTTAGCTTTTCAAACCAAAAATAACAAATTTTCTTTGAATATCTATGCAAGGTAAAATAGGGGACCTCCTCACTGTCTCGAGATAGACATACAGAGTTAAAATTTGTCAACCATGTTTCTTTAATCGAGTAGAGATCCTCTAAAGATGAGTTTCGAGGTATTCTCGACTGCCGAAGCCAGTTTTGGTAGTGTTATAGACGAAACTCCCGTTTTGTGAAAATTCTGTTTGTGCATTGTAATTGAAAGACAAATCTTGTTTTGTATGTATTTTTTTATTATTATTTTTCTATTCGCATATGTGATGTGAAGAAATAGGATTTTGAAAAATTTTGTATTTATAAGAATACCAGATGATGTTTTTTCACGAAAATTCAGTCTATTAACTGTGAACAGCACTCACTTCGTATTCAGAATTTTATAATTTTTCCCAGAATTAAATACATGACAGGGAGATGAGAGAGAAAGTGTGTGTTGTGTTTGTGAGGAGGGGGTTCTTACAAATAAATTTTATTTATTATTATTTCTTAACATTAAGAAAGTAGAGGAAAACTTCATTTTAAATACACCGGTCTTTTTTAAAAGCGAGTGATAGCATCATAAGGGGAGGAAGTGGTTATGATTTTAAGTGGCACTTCAACTCTAGAGCAGACCCTTGGTCTCATATACTTCTAGATTTCTCACTTTTCCATCATAAAGGCAATTTTTCAGACATATTTCAGACTATTTACTGACGGGGATCCTTTTACAATCTTTTCGATTTTTCTGTCAAGTTTACAATTTTATGAGAACTTTATAATTGAATCTATTTATACTTCGAGAGGGGGTTCTTTTAGAAACAAGATAAGAAGATTCGTAAAGGCGCTGATCTCAGCGCAAAGGAATGTGTCGGTTAATTGAGATAAGAAATAAATCTGAATGCTGATCTTTGTACCAAAAAAATTCTTTCGGATTTTGGATAAATATTGATTTTTTTGTCTGTATAAAATGATACAATCAGGGCATAATTTATTTTTTGTAACATCCTACATTGGAAGAAGTACAGCTTGTGTAATATTTTTTTATGTATCCAAATATTCACAAATTTAATATTGTTATTTGGAAACTTGACCATATTGGAAAAAAACCCATTCTTTAATATACATATGCTCATACTAAAAATATTTAATTTTTTCTACATGTAATTATTTGTGTCGTAATTCTATTTATTCAGCACGTACTTCAAAGTTCTCAGTTTTTGAGCTATTGAACATACACAAACAAGAGGTAACTACAGTATGATTAGAAGGTAAAATAATAGGAAATCTAAAATCATTAGTATCATCTCTATTAGAAACATTGGCTTTTGCTCTTATTAGACCATTACAATCAATTTTTGGTCTAAGTTGCTTAAGTTTATCATCATTTATATTCTTAAGCGATTCCTTCTGAACCAAATGCATGAGGGCTATTTCAGCATTCTTTAATTCAGAAACAGACAAAGTTTCTGAGGAATCACAAGCAGTTTTTCTTATCTTATTATAAAATCTAAAACTCCAAGTGGTGGGAATCCACACTTGGCTCTGGCAAGGATGCTATCCCAATCCAAAGCATGCAGAAGTCTCTCTACTCCCTTAAAATTCGTGCCGTTGTCAGAATATATTGTGGTAGGTCGTCCACGACGAGAAATAAAATGCCTTAGTGATTGAAAAAATGCCTCAGTTGTCAAGGAGGTGATCGACTCTAAATGAATAGCCCTATAAACAGCACAAATATAAAGGACTATGTAAGCCTTTGGACCATGTTTTAGATACAGCGGTCCTGCAAGATCGACACCTACAATTCCAAAGGTAGCGGCATCACGTACACGATCTTTTGGCAAAATACTTGGAGCATATTTGGAAAGCATATTTCTTTTAGTGAGGAGTGATCCATTAAAAGCTGGTTTTGCAGAAACCGACTTCCAATGATGGAGGGACAACAGAGAAGTAAAGAATTAGCATACTGTTGCAAATTTGCGAAGGTATAAGGCTCCAATTATTTGAACAAAAACAGATTTATTAATAGACAAGTACAAACAGATAACTGTGCGAAGAAAAATCGACATTTTTCCACGAAGAAATATTATAACAGATTATTTACAATGGTCCAAATCGTATTTTTTATAAACAAGCTTTACAACCTTCCTGAAACGGCTCTCTGAGCAGTTCTACTTGAGGGAACTCAGACAGATTCTCTCTCTATTCTCACAATCGTTGCATACGATTGAACTCTCTTCTGAACAAACTCGACCTTTGTGTCTTAAAGGTCCCTTATATAGCTTCATGGAAATTTCTAGAAAGATCGATTCCAGAAATTTCTTGATGGTTCCTTAGCAATACCATACTTTTTACTAAATTTTTCGCCAAGGGTGAAAAAATCACCAGTCTGGTAGCTCTGCTACTGTTACAAAAATTTTATTTCTTAAATTTTTGCTGGGGAACAAACTTTGCCTGCAAACTCGATTTTCCCACAAGGAGAGTATCGCTGAAAGGAAAACAGCATACCTAGCGTGTTTCAATACTTCCGTCTTACAAACTCCAGTATTTTTTAAATCAAGAGAAGAGGTCTATAATAATTCTTTTTTTTTTTAATTCAAGATTTGAAGCTAGTATTTAGATATCAGTATCTTAAAAGCAATATATAGTCACACAACATAAGGAAATACCTAATGAAACGGGAGGATAACGGCTAGAGCATTATATAATACACAAAAAGGCAGAAAATATTTTTTGAAAATCGTATATATATATATATATATATATATATATATATATATATAGTATTGAGAATTCTACAAAAGACTTCGATAAATGGAATTAATGAAAAGGGAAATTTTAAAATTAATCTTTTTTTAAAGAAATTTGAAAACGTTAATATTACTATTCACAATTTTTAAGAATGAGGGAAATTGCATTAAAAATAATAATTTTAGAATTAAAAATTTTAAAAGTTGATTAAAAAAATCTATTTCTTTAAGTTTCAGCAAATAAATACTAATCATTATTTGTTTTTAAAAAAAGTTGCCGAAAACCACCATTGAATTTTCCCGATTTAAAAGAGTTATCAATAAACAGTAAAAACAACAGAACATCGAAATTTAAATATTCAAAAATAGAATGTTTGAACATTGAAAAATCAGGATTTTTTTTCTTGACATTCACGAGTATCTTCCTGCACTTGACACGAGGGAGAATGCAAAACCACTTTAATGCAGGTAAGCAGAAATCCATATCTTGAAGTTTATCATGAAGTAATTCCAAAATCATGTACTCGAAAGCTATTGTAAAAAATCTGTGCAAAAAAAAAAAAAAAAAAAAAAATCTCTTTAAGATGCATCGTTGTGTAAATATCTAAGGTGATAAAAGGTTATGAAACTTTGAAGGTCATTCTAATTCACGTGCCACTTACACAATATTCCAGACTCCTTTTTTTAATTGCTCTATTTTTCTACATGTAACAGCAGAACATTCTACGGACATAGCATCGGAAGTTTCTAATAATCTCTCTTCCGGGGAAGTTGAAGCTATTTCCTTTGTAGAACATAAATCAAGGTCAATGGCTTTTAAAGTGTATATTGCTTGATAACTGCCACCTTTTCGGTTTTCACGCCTCTGAGCTTCTGAAGCGGGAACGCTGATACATTTTTTTTTACACTTTCGAAGAATTAGATAAAAAAACATTGCGTTATGTGGTTAGAATATATTGTAGGGGTTAGAATAGTTAGAATATTATTCTAAATATTTTGAATTTCGAGACACTTCTCTTTGTTCATTTTGTTCTGATATTTAAACATTTGGGTTATTTCATTTTAATATTACGATGTTTTCCCCCTTTCATGAGGGATACTTTTTAACGGCTTCGCCTAAGCTCTTGTATAGAAATCTTCTGTGGCAAATGATAATTAACGTGCATTTTTAATTTGAAATCTTCTTAGCCGTTAAAATTCGACCTCTCATTTGATTTCAGCTGCACCGCAGCTGAAATTCTTCTATTGACATGATTTTCTCTTATATTTTCTATTTATTCTAAATACTTCCAGAAACCCCGTGCTCATTTTCCAAAATTTGTTTATAGTATAAGAATTGAAATGAATTGCATTTTTCTAGTGTTACATAATGGTGTTCTAAGATGCAATCAACAGGATATATTTATATAGAGAGCAGGCAAGATTAATATATTTCTGACGCGAATGACGAAGTTACATTTAAGTGTAATTTCTTGCACAGGAATTTAAATTTAGTTGAAGTTTACATTTCACGTATCTGTTATGTTAATTATTGTTCTGTTTACTTCAAGTCGAAGTTTGTTTTCGTTGTACCTCTTTGGCTGTATTAAGCGGAGTTAATAAAAAATGTTTGCTCATTTTAACCTTGGAACTATTTTATTCAATCAATCAACGGAAAATCACGTGTCATTTGCTAAAGCTAGAAACAGGAAAAATTTACTTCCCTCCCTTCAGATAACTAGAATAAAATAATCTTTTTTTTTTCTTTCAACTTCTATCAGATTTACCAATAAAAACACTTAACTTGACAAATATACATATTATACTTTCGAATATTTTTTAGGAAAAAGTATTATTTACTAGTTTTACACAAAAACGGTGCAAAATTCTCTAATGCAAACATATTAAGAAACGTTTGAAACTCTTGTTGTCATTCAAAATTTCTGATTAACTGAAAATGTATCTATTTTTTTAAAAAAAAAATCAATATAATGAAAAGAACACGTCCAAAAGTAAAATTGCAGACGAATGAAATCTTTGGCAGTTTTGTAACAACAAATAAACAGATTTTTGCAGAATTAAATAAGCTCAGAAATGGATGAAAAATCTTATTATTCAAGTTGAGAAATAACAGAATCGATAATCCGTAAGTTATTTTCTTACAACGTTAGAAAAATAAACAACTTATTGAATGTACTTGGTGACCTCTGTGCTATACTAATTCCTATGAGAATTTTGAAGCTTAATTAAGCTTTATTGCACATAAAGGTTTTTGATAAATTCAGGACTCGAGTGCACAACTCGAATCATGAATCTCCCCAAATAGTGAAATTCGTAGCTTTAAGGTATCCGACTACGTTCGGAACCGTGATTTTGCAAAGCGCATAAATAGATAATTTTCATGATATTTAGTGTCACTTAGATTAGAATATATGCATAATATTGTTTTAAGGACATTTTGACAAAAAAAATTATTTAAATATAATATTTTGGCAAAAAATTAACTTAGAATAATCTTTATTTCAAATGTTCTCCTTTTATGAAAAATGGTTCTATTAGAATAATATTTTGCCTGTATATAGCTCGGACCTCTCTACAGAGGCTCAACAAGAATTTTTGAAATATATAACTTAGAAGTGGGTTTATTCATATTTTACGACAACAGAGGGGAGCAATTTTAAGAAAAAAACGCCAATAATTATTTCAATGGGTGGTAACTCTGAAAACAATGTAAGTTTTTCAAAAATTCTAGTTGAGCCTCTGTAGAGAGATCCGAGCTATATACAGGCAAAATATTATTCTAATAGAAGAATTTTTCACAAAAGGAGAACATTTGGAAAAAAAAGATTATTCTAGGTTATTTTTTTGCCAAAATATTATATTTAAATAATTTTTTTTTGTCAAAATCTCCTTAAAACAATTTTATGCATATATTCTAGTCTGAGTGACACTAAATATCATGAAAATTATCCATTTATGCGCTTTTTTAAAATCACGGTTCCGAACGTAGTCGGATACCTTAATTATTTGGTTAACACAATAGAAAATATGAATGGAAATGGTAATACCAGTTGTAAAAAATATCAAGACCGAACAGTTATAATTTTCATATGTGTGAAAACATAAATATTTTATGTATGCATCTTTAATTTTAATACTATGCGTCTGTTTTCCTCTAAATATATAGGGCTGATTTTTCAAAATTAACATAAGTGAAAAATATATTTTTTCGTACTTTAGAATTACTTTTCTGGTTTTAGAAGCATTTTAACACAAATTGAACAAAACAAGAATTAAGATGTTTAGCTATATTAGAAAAGTATCCGTGCTTTTATAAAACTAAAATTCAAAAGAAAATTATTTTATTATTCTCTTTTAACTTACTCAAAAAGTTAAATAAATCATCAAGGATATTTTTAAAGCTAATATGTTGGTTATATTCTTTGCTATTGATCATTATATTAAATTTTGCTCTGAACCGTATTCTGACATATATTTTTTGTTATTTTTAACCCTTACTCAACAATGCAAACTGAAATCTTAATTTATAATGACATTAAAAATGCACCTTCATAATTTCAAAAGAGATTCAGAAATTGTGAGATTAGTTGCCAAACTAATATGGAGAAACTTTTCACTAACAATTGATGGTGAGGAAAACATAAATTCTTTTTTTAAAAATATTCTATCTCAACTGAGAAAACCGAATCATTTTCACCTAAAATATTGCCAAATATTATACGAATTAAGCGTCTTTGAGGCGAAGTAGATCTATGTGGAAATTTATTTACCTTCAACATACATTGCTACTAGGAAAAGTAAAAAAAAAGTGTACACTGTGTTGCCCTATTAGCTGTCTGTTACATAATTTCGTATTCTCTGATGTGTTGAAAGTTTCTTTTTTCCTGAACTTCCATTTTCTCTGAAAATGGACAAACCAAAATAGTTTTAAAATGAATTTAATTATCAGTGTACAATAAAGCTACATAAAATAGAACTCAGCGAATATTTTCACTATCTTCGTCCAAACAAAAAAGAAATTAGAGAGATTTCTCGAGCGAGAGCGCTTATGCTCATATTTTCGTCTAAACCAGCGATACTCAACCGGTCATGGTTCATTGCTCTGAGAAATTCAATTATTTAAGAACATTGTATTAAAAATTTGGTGGGAAATTCTTTGTCAAGAAATCAAATGTATCAATTTTGTTTTTTACTGTCGGTGTCGAACGGGTACAAATCAATTTTCTTTTTCTATTTGGAACGGTTACGGTTAGTGATAACAGACAACTGTGGAGTAGCGATAATTTTACGGGTGGAACTAATTTTTAACTATCTTTCATATCTTGCATCGAAAAATATGCGAAGAAAATATATCGTTTCAGTACGATGGGGAGGTTGACTATTTTGTAGTGAAAAATAAACATGAATCTCAGTAATTGTTCGATTTCTCAAGAAAGTGCAGTATTTATAAAAAATACCAAAAAACAGGAATCGTTCAATGACATTTTTCCTCGAAGATCTCTTTCAAGAGGTGATGAATGGGCTTTCTTGAATAATCTTTGCAACAGCAACAAAGAGTTTGTCAGTGTCAATGTCACAGCGGTAACAAAGACACATCCTATGAAGTTTGTTATATTATTGGTACTTATATGAAACTGTTTATTGAAGCAGAATTTGTGAAGGAGTGTTTCTTAAACGTTTCTAACTTAGTGTTAGTGACAAAATAAAAAAATATAAAAATCGATACTTAAAAAAAGCAAAACAGGAGTTATAATTAATCATATTTTGATCAATTTTCCACATTTTAAATTTCTAATGTTATCTTGGTTTTAAAGCATTTCTCACTCCCCCCTCCCCCCTTTATCCTCATGTTGCGACCTGCGTGAAATAACTAACATATGCATGCGGCCCACGTGAAAAGCTGACATATGTATGCGGCCCAGTAGTAAAGAAGGTTGAGCACCCCTGGTCTAAATATTAAAGAAAACACTCCCAATTCTAATTCAGTTCTTATAATTCTTATTATTAACATTGAAAATATTCAAGGAATTTTTTTGTACCGTTGATCAAATTATATTATTAAACATCGATATTATTATATTAATAATTATTATATTATTAAAATATAGATACCATATATTTAAATATCAATACGGAGGAAGACCCATCGGCCTCCAATCATGACATTTTAGTTAGCACAATAAAACATATTCCATCTCTCAGTGTCTTATAAAAATTTTTTGAAAGTTATAAGACATTAAAAATAAAAAATCTTCATTAAAGGTTACAGAAATACTTTATAACAAATTATATATATATATATTAGGTTGGGGAAAAAGAAATCCATTATTTTTGCATGAAAACCAAGACTTTATTTAACATGCTTCCGATTAACCGATTTGGGTCAAAAATGCACCGTTTTGTTGTATAATTAGTTGCCATTTTGAAGGTAGCTTCATAATGCCTCTCTCATAGAAGTCTTTACCCTTATTGGAGAAAATATCTAGTATTCTATTTTCACAATCTTCTCCTGATCCCAATTTCATATAACTCAGGAAGTTTTTCAATGCGAGAAAAAGGTGGTATTCGCTTGGTGCCAGGTCCGGATTATATGGTGGATGCATTAAAACTTCCCAACTAAGATCCCAGAAGTTCTGGCGAATCACTACAGAAGTGTGTTGCCTGACGTTGTCCTGATGGAACTCAACACATCTTCTGTTGGCCGATTCTGGCAATTTCTGGTCAATCGCTACCTTCAAACGGTCCAGTTGTTGACAGTAGAGATCTGAATTTAGTGTTTGGCCATGCGGAAGCAACTCCTAATAAATTATTCCTTTCCAGTCCCACCAAATACACAGTAGAATCTTCCTGCCCGATAGTCCTGGTTTGGCCACCGTTTGAGCTGCTTCACCGCACTTTAACCATGATCGTTTTCGTACAATATTGTAGTACGTGACCTATTTTTCATCCCCAGTCACCATCCGTTTATGAAATAGGTCGATTTCATTCCGTTTGGTCAAGGCTTCGCAGATGGAAATTCGATCCATCATGTTTTTTGGTGTTAATTGGTGTGGCACCCAAACATGGAGCTTCATAATAATTTACTGAATTTTGAATCCAACTTTGCGTAAATGGCTTAAAACTGTTTTATGATCAATCTTTAGCTCTTGGACGATGCTACGACTACTAACATGCCGGTCAATTTCGATTATTTCTGTGATTTTATCGACATTTTCGACAACGGGCCTGCCTGTGCGAGGGGCATCTTTAACATCAAAAATACCTGAACGGAATCGACGAAACCAAAATAGCACGTAATTAGCTGTTACAGTATCAGCACCATAAACACCATTCGCAATTTCAGCCACTTGGATTGCATTTTCGCATACATTTTTAAGTCGTAAGCAAACATTCGATTTGTCAAAGAAAAACTGTCAAGGCGATCTTCAAAAAAAAAAAAAATAAAAGAACTGAATTTTCTCTTTGTTGACATACATGTTCTTGCAAGTTACGAGTGGATTAGGGATCTATTTCAAGATTCCAGACTCATAGACAACTGAATGGATCAAACAAAAAAAAAAGCAAAATAATGCCTTTTTTAGTGTAAAATATCACCTTGACAACGAGCATAAATTTGAAATTGTTTGATCGATACTTCATGGTCGAAATATCGACACTACAGCCATCTACCGAAAAATAATTGATTTCTTCTTCCCCAACCTGATACATAGTATATATATATCATTTTTTAAAAACATATTCTTATATAATAGCTGAACTGTATAAAATGCACGACATTGTATACAAAAATGTAAAATGATTTTTTTTTAGATAAATATATATATATATATATATTCCGATGAAGTATAATTGTGTTATTTTAATATTTAAATATATATATATATAACATTATAGTGCGGGGATATATCATATATTTTTATATATCGGAATTCTATGAATATTTTATTTATACTTACCTTCTTTCAAGGACTATTCAATTCTTTGATAATTTGAGAAAAAAATATATATCAGACATACTATATACAGAAATGTTATCAATTTATCCAAATATAAAAATCTTCTGTGCGTGTGTATTGTGACTTAACTACAACTCTTAAACGGGTGGACCGATTTTGATGAAATATTTTGTGTCTGTTCCAGTGTTCTTGAGAATGGTTCAGATTCACAATTCGGTCTGATATGGCAATTAGTTAAAAAGATATTAACTAAAAACCTTAAAACGCATAATTGTTTTACTTCTGCGTGCTATTTATTCTGCTAATGCGTCGCAAAAAAAGCCACGATACGGTATATCTTTATATATATAAATCTTCTGTGCGTGTGCGTGTGCATGTGTCTAAACTCCTCCTAAACGGCTGGACTTTTTTTTATTTAAAATTTTTTCTTATCGGAAATCTATACTAATAAAAGAAAGAGTTTATGTGTGTGTTTCATTTTTTCTTATCGGAAATCTATACTAATAAAAGAAAGAGTTTATGTGTGTGTTTCACTTCTAAGCAACCCAGAAGAACAAAACTTGGCACATAATTACTATAGGTCCTAATGACGCGCACTAAGAAGAGTTTTTTTCGAAATTCGCTTAAGATTTTATTTTAAGATTAAATTTTTAAGCGATTTTCCCATTTTTTTTTCCTTTGTGGAAAATTTCAAGGTGAAGTTGTACTTCTACCACGGATCCCAATGATTCCTTCAGATTCACCTGCACCATTTAAACGTTTACCACTCCATATTCGCTTGGCATTTGCTGTGACTATTAATAAGCCACTAGGTCAAACAATGAAGATTTGTGGCTTAAATTTAGAAAATCCGGGCTATTCTCACGGCCAGTTATATGTTGCGTGTTTCAGAGTTGGAAAAACATCGAATTTATTTGTTTATACCCCTCAAAGATTAACCAAAAATATTGTACATCTAATGGCATTAGTTTATGTACAATTTAATAAATATACCTGTTATAAAATAGTTTGAGTCTCAATTTTTTCACCTTTCATTAAAACAAGTGGAAGTTTTTATTCACACAGCCTCTACATTTAACTTCGCTCATTGTATACTTCATTGCTATTGTTTTAACTGCATACATTTTTAAATTTTTATCCTGAAAAAATAACTCGTCTCACAAGTTTTAATGCTACCTCTCTCTCTCTCTCTCTCTTTGATGTAAAGGAATTTATTTTTTTGAACGACGTGTGTAAGGGAAGTTGTTATCTTCTTTGCTTAAGTTCTCAGTAAACATTCTTCACGGAAGATTCTTTACGAAACGATACTGTTGGCATGTGTACGGGAAATTTTCCAGTTAATTGATGTTCTAGCTAAAGTTCGGAAGAGACATGTTTCCTCATACATCTAACAACAACAAACAAATTCTTTGTGTAATGTTTTCATAGAAAATTTTTTATCACTAAGACTTCTATATTACTAGCTTACTTTTAAAATTGTTAATCAGATTATAAGAGTAAAGAAAGAAATTATTCACGTTAATGTGAATAATTTCTTGTTCCTCGGATGAAGAATTTTTTTGTTCAAACGATATTAACGAATTGAAATGTCGAACTTGTTCTTTCTCTCTTCTCTCTCATTAGTTGTACCCTCAACTTACGCCAGTGGCGTAACGAAAACCTCAGGGTTCAAGGGGGCCCAAAGTCTAACAGACGCCAAGTACGTAAGCCCTTTGTAAGATCCGGCTTGGGGCCCAAAATCTGACTTTGCAGAAGGTCCCTAATATTAGATTGGGGGAAAAGATATCCATTATTTTTTCGGTATATAGCTGTAGTGTCGATATCTTGTGAAGTATCTATCAGACAATTTGAAGTTTATGCTCGTTGTAAAGGAAAAAATTCACACTAAAAAAATCTTCTGCTTTTTTTTGTTTGGTCTATTCAGTTGTGAGTTACAGTGTGTTATAAATGGAAGTCAACAAAGAGAAAATTCGGTACATTTCACAGTTTTTCTTTGATAAAGGCGAAAATGTAAGCCAGGTGGCTGAAATTATTAATGGTGTTTATGGTGCCTATACTGTAACAGCTAATTACGTGCATTTTTGGTTTCATCGATTCCGTTCTGGCATTTTTGATGTTCAAGAAGTACCTCGCACAGGCAGGCCCGTTGTCGAAAATGTCGATAAAATCACAGAAATAATCCAAGTTGACCGGCATGTTAGTAGCATCGCCCAGGAGCTAAAGATCGACCATAAAACAGTTTTAAACCATTTGCGGAAAATTGGATTCAAAAAGAAGCTCGATGTTCGGGTGCCACACCAATTAACACAAAAAAACATGATGGATCAAATTCCCATCTGCAAAGCCTTGACCAAAGGGAAAGAAATCGACCCATTTCTTAAACGGATGGTGACTGGGGGTGAGAAATGGGTCACATACGATAATATTGTACGAAAACGATCGTGGTCAAAGCGCGGTGAAGCAGCTCAAACGGTGACCAAACCAGGACTAACGGCCAGGAAGGTTCTATTGTGTATTTGGTAGAACTGTAAAGGAATAATTTATTATGAGTTCCTTCTGTATGGCCTAACTTTAAATTCAGATCTCTAGTGTCAACAGCTGGAGCGTTTGAAGCTAACTATTGATCGGAAACGTCCAGAATTGGCCAACTGGAAAGGTGTTGTGTTCCATCAAGACAACGCCAGGCCACACACGTCTGTAGTGACTCGCCAGAAACTCTAGAAGCTTGGTTGGAAAGTTTTAATGCATCCACCATATAGTCCGGACCTGGCACCGAGCGATTACATCATTTTTCCTGCATTGCAAAACTTCCTGAGTGATAAGAAATTGGGATCTAGAGAAGATTGTGAAAATCGGTCTCCAGAGTTTTTCGCCAATAAGGACCAAGACTTCTATGAGAGAAGCATTATGAAGCTACCTTTAAAATGGCAACAAATTATACAACAAAAAACACGGTGCGTATTTGACCCAAAGCAGACAATCCGAAACATGTTAAATTAAGTCTTGAATTTCATGTAAAAATAATGGATTTCTTTTTCCCTAACCTATTATTATCCGTTACGCCACAGATTTACGTGATATGTGAGATTCAGTGATAACAACGTAAGCCGAATTTGAGTAGGTCAGGGTATGATTTCACATAAAAATACGCATAAATTATTTTTAGGTGCGGCCGGGTGGGTGAGTGAATATTAACGTCGCACTATTCAGTTACATGAGGACTTTTGGCGACGGACCTCGCAATTTTGAACCATGGTCAAGTGACAAGGACGTCACCTGAGGTGGCACCTTCCTCTCCTAGCTACCACACCACACCAGCGAGAGGACGTTTGAACTCTCGGCAGATTTAACGTGCATCGCTCCCCTACCTGGCGGGTCTTAAGTGGTACTGGGCTCGAATTCATGACATGCCAGCCACGATCCAATCCCCTGAGCACTCGTCTACCGCGACCTCAATAAAAACAGAGAGAGAGAGGGAAAATATCGTGAAGAATATTTCTCATTCATAACTAGCAACAGGCGTTGCAAGGGCTTCTTCCAGTGTATAATGTTTTCCTTTTTTTCCCGGAAGAAATTTCCCTTCCCTTATAGAAGGCAACTTTTCTTGATGATTTCTATATTTATGTCATCAACATTCCCTTTTTCGAAATGTTTTCCATTTCTCTTCCCCGTCAGACGGATTTCTTTCTTTCCCCTCCGTTCAATTTTTAGACTGAAAGGGGGAGGACAAAAAGGGAATTACGGATGCATGAAGCTTTCATTTCCAATATGGTTAAGTTTTTACGCGTAAAAGCTTCCAAATTCTACACATCGACACTAAACTGCAGTAATTTTTATGCACAAACGTAAGGAAAAAAACCGCATAAACAAATCTTTGAAAAAAAGACTATTAGACAAAACACACACACAAAATTTTTCAAAATCCACAATTTTTAATTAAATTTTTTAATCATAATTATTGAAAACGTTCCCAGACCTTAATGTGTTGTTAGCAGAGGAATACTGTTTAATGGCAGTATGAAGCTTTTGCTACTCACTCGTCACATTTGTAAGCAAACGCTCAGATTTCACAAAAACGAAAATCTTATTTTTTTTAAAAAACAAACAAACATCTGCTTTAAAAAATAAAAAGATGTAATATAATTAATACATGAATACAATATGCAAAGTTTCATATCCTTGCATATATTGTAAGGATCACGGATCTACACCTAGAGATGTGGGAGAAATAAGGGAAGACTAGTCATGTTGAAAATCAGTTAATTTGTTTGTAAAGCAATCAACAACACAAGTTCAATCAATCAAAACTAAGAGATGCACCCAATTAAAGCTATATAGAGCAGGGCTTCTCAAACTTGGAACATACGCGACCCACTATTCAATCATGATTTTCATTGCGCCCCCACCACCATACAGAAACAATGTATTTATTCAATAATACTGTACTTTGACACTAAAGCTACAATACGACTTTAACCTCTTATGCGTCACCGACGTGTATAAACGTCTCGCACAGCCAAAGCATTAATTTTTTGGACGTATATATGCGTCTTCCCGAAGTACGATCTTTTCTGTGCAGTGCTATCCATAAAATTATTCCGAAGGCTTTGGAATGCTATAAAAGGACCTTGACAGTGTTTGTGAAGGATTGAAGAGGATTTGCTTATATGTTCCTTTTCTCCTCCCCCTCCCCTTAAAAAACCCATCAAAATGGGCTCTCCTACATAGGAAACGGTGGTATCGGGGAGCGAATCGCATAACTTTTAATCGGCAGTTAATGAAATAATTATAAACCGTACAAATCATCAAGATAACTGTTAATGCAAGCCCATGGGGGGTTCCTGAAAGTTATCAAACTTGTTCTTAACTTAATATTGTTAAATTAATAATAAAACATACATTGTACAGTACTAATACATTTGTAAGTGTATTACATCAGTGTAAATGAGTATTTTATATTTTATTATATCAGAAAGTATTTTGTTTACTTTCAGTAAATTTATAATTTTTGAAATAATCTTTTGTTTTCGACTTTTCAATATGCTCGCGTCCCCCTCGTAGGGTTGTCACTCCCCCCCCAAGGGGGCACGCCCCACAGTTTGAGAAACGCTGATATAGAAGCAATGAACAAGGTACGAGAGAGAAGTAAGAGAAGACTTAAAATACCAGTACACTTACTTCAGATTCGAATACACTGCCTTCTTAGCTATCTCTAATCTCTATTCAATCTCTAGTGACAAATCGTCACCTTAACTATTACAATTATCAAATACTAAATATCTGCGTTACACTTTTAAATTTGATTAATCACTGCTCCGCTAGCAACTTATTCTATCTCTCTCTCTTTTTAACTTGAAAGCCTAGATTTTATATAGTAGACCTAATTTACATGTTCGCGTTCTCTTCTTTAGAGGGTGTGTTTTAATAAAATAGTTTTTAAGGACCAAAGTTTCCCCAAGATGATTTGTTAATAAGAAGGACGCGGATAGAATCGTCACAATGTGTCCAACATCTTTTTGAAATCAAACCAACCAAATATGTTTATTCAGAACAGTACAGTAACTGCATTCCAAGTTATTATCGAAACAGTCTTCAGTTGAAAGAACAGAATTTAAAACGTTATGTTCTGAATACAATTAATCTAAAGTTTTTGAAACACTGCTAAATTAAAATGTTTCTGTATTATAGTATTATTACTGTACCTGTAACACGTAGCTTGGCGCGTCCCAGAGGACGCGGGTGTTGAAGGGTTCGAGTAAAGATCAGCCATTTTAATAACTAACACACTTTTATTTACTATTTCCCTTAATATATTTAAACAACTTAAGGGAGAATGCACTTAGATCACTAAACCTGAGGAGCAATTAATCGCAACCAATTAAATATAATAGAAATAAGATAATTTATCTGATCTCTTGAGCGCTAATTCTTAAATAACCTTTGAATAACATTCCACTTGACATAACTATACGACCTCCGATCACTATATAACGCTATGTTCTCCTCTAGATACACTTTCAACCATCATCACGCCTACTCTACGCCTAACACTTAAATAGAAGTTCTAATTTACATTATCCAAGTCTTCTTTACAGCAAACGGCTTACAACTGAAATCACATTTAAAAAGATTATTTTACCTAAGAGGATTAGTAAAAACGGGGAGAGACCCGTTACAAGCTGTTAGTAATTGCATGTAATAGTATCACACACACATAAACCAGTTGGATCGACGCAGAAATGCTGCTAGATAAAGAGGTGCGCGTAACGGATAACATTAGCCCCCCCTGCAAAGTCAGGTTTGGGGACCTAAGCCTGATCTTACAAAGGGTACGTACTTGGCATCAGTTAGGCTTTGGGCCTAACGTACACCCTTGCAAGGGTTTACGTTACACCTCTGGGTGTGCGAGCTAAAAAAGGTAGAGAGTTTCTGTTCCAGAACGACAATAAAACAAACAAGTTGTAAAATCTGAACTTGAATGCATCATAGATTTTCTAATAATTTGGTACCATAAATAAAATAGAAATAAAAAACATATCATTAATTCGGTAAATGCTTCTTAAAAAAATTATCAGAGAGCAATTTATTTTATTTAATATTTCATATAAACTTAATCTATATACTCCTAAATCCAAAAGGATATGAATTTAACCTTGAACTTTAATTACATTTTATAAGTTAAACTCCATTAAAAGTCTGGACCAGGGGTCATCAACCATTTAACTGTAGCGCGCCAAATCATTCTGCCAATGTGATTCAGCGTGCCGCACAGTAGGACGTGCCCAGTTAGAAAATAGAGGTCAATAATATAGATTTACTGTTTTATTATTTATTAATTTTGCGTCATTTAAAGATATTTCTTAACATAAAAACAAACAGCAAAAAATTTAACTATTTCAACAAAAATAAAAATTGTATATATATTATGTGTTTTTAAACATATTAAAAAACTAAAATAAGAAATAGACAACATATAAAAATACACTCTGTCGTTTTAAAAAATATATGCAACCAGAAGAAATCAAGCTACAATCACGAAACTCGGCAAGAATGTAGTC
This sequence comes from Trichonephila clavipes, assembly GCA_019973935.1. Lineage (NCBI taxonomy): Eukaryota > Metazoa > Arthropoda > Arachnida > Araneae > Nephilidae > Trichonephila > Trichonephila clavipes. The sequence goes on from BMAU01006806.1 coordinate 76,791, forward strand.
TGGTAAGAGATATGCAAATGATTAAAATTTCGAAGCCAATGAGACGAGGCTAATGTGCTATATATTAGTTGCGCAACTGGGAGAGTTTAAAAGCATGAGTACGAGCGCCGTACGGCTATCCAAACGAATCTGATGACTTTGATAGACGATATTGAGACTTAGGATGCCTCTAAGACGTAACCGGCGGCAGTACGAAGCCGACAAGGGGCCGTATAATAGGCCTCAGAGAAGCAGGTTGGTCGAATAGACGTATCGGCCGCCACCTCGGTCGGAGCGATATGGTAGTTGCTCGGTGTTGGCAACAGTGGATCACAGAAGGTAGAGTGTACCGTCGCAGAGGGTCAGACGTCCCAGGAACACAAATGATCGCGAGGATCGTGCAATCAGAAGAGTGGCCACTTCGGCACCAACAACGTCGCTAGCATCGATTCAACGCCACTTACCTCCTTCCAGACATCCAGTGCCATCAAGAGAAACCATAAGGAGACGACTGACCGAAGTTGGCTTGAGGAGCCGACGTCCGCTAAGACGCTTACCACTGACCCCACATCATAGGCAGTGTCGACTGGATTTTTGCCGACCTCGGGCAACTTGAGTGTGACAGACTGGAGACGTGTCATCTTCAGTGATGAATCCCGATTCAGTCTCAGTGATGATGACCACCGCACACGTGTCTGGAGGCGCACCGGCCAGCTGTCCGATCCGGCATTTATTGTCGAGCGGCATACAGCAATTTCACAAGGTGTGACAGTGTGGGGAGCAATTTCTTGGGACACACGATCATCTTTAGTGGTCCTTCAAGGCACTTTTACAGCTCGCAGATACGTGGACGATATTTTAACGCCGATTGTGCTACCCATGCTATCAAGTCGCCCAGGTGCCATTTATCAACAGGATAATGCTCGTCCACATACTGCGTGACTCTCCCAACAATGTCTTCAAGGATATGACGTCCTACCATGGCCTGCCAGGTCACCAGATCTTTCGCCAATAGAGCATGTCTGGACGCGCTGGGAAGGCAACTGCAGCCGTCCCGAGATACAGGAGAATTAACTGCGCAGATGCAAAGACTATGGCAGGATCTTCCACAGGGAGTCATAAGTGATCTAATTGAATCGATGCCACGCCGAATTTCGGCTTGTATAGCTGCCAGAGGTGGCTTTACTACTTACTGATTTTTAACCTTTTTGCAAGCTGTAACCGCTTAATAAAATGATATTTTGTTCTGAATTTTTAATCATTTGTTCATTTTCATATACACTACATGCATACCAAATTTCGTGAATGTAGCTCAATTTCTTCTGGGTGCATATATTTTTTTGCGACAGAGTGTATATATACATGTATTTCCCTTTATTATAAAATAAAATGATAAATTAAAATTTTAATGCGAACCCAATGCTTTCACCGCTCTACACAACCGCAAAATAAGGAATATAATATGCGAATTTCAATTAGACACGATTTTGAGCATTCAGTTGTAAAACAATTTCTTTGCGGACTCGAAATATTTTTCGCGTGAGGAAAGTTTTTTTTCTTTTACTTAGATATATAGAACCAAGATTAGAAACAGAGTACATGTATTTTTCTCTCTTCACTTAATTAAATCTCTCCAGCAATGAATGGTATTCAACAATTTACAAAATAGCTGTAAATTTATCTTTCAGATATTTTCGTGATTCCGTAACTGTCCATAATTCTGAAGATGTTTATCAAATAAAGTTCATTCCAAATTTATCAACTTCCATCCAATCAAAAATTGACAAATTTGTAGAGTAGTACGAAGTGCCACTGAGAATTGTACCTCGTGCCACATGTGACACTCGTGCCATAGGTTGCCGACACCTGGTCTGGACCATACAATGCAAAACTAACAATAAAATTTTTAATTTAATTAAGGCAGATTCACAAGGAAAATAAATAAATAAAGTAGATGCTTTCATTACTCACAAAAATGTTATATCAAAAATGGATCTTGCAAAAATGTTCACTTCTGTGTTTACAGTTAAATCAACATTTTTGTTATTCTATTACATGAAATCGAAACCTGCAGCATTATTCATATGAATGACTTCTGAATACCAACGAACAGATGCATTCTAAACCGGCTGCCATTTTTAATGCCATATGCTCATGTTCGTGCAAATTGTAATAAAAATCATTCTTGTCTGAGTCATTGAAATAAAAGTCTGTTCACCTATTGTTGATCCGAGGGGGAAAAAACTGCAAAAAGAGTAGCGGGTTTTTTGTTGTATATTGCGAGAGTTCTCTTTTGTTTTTATTATTGTGAGAACTAAGCACCATATGTGTGTAAATTCAAAGAAAATATTCGTTTATTTATTATTATTTTTTTTTCTTTTCGTATTTTCTATCTAGATCGCATTATGATTTTTTTAGCAATGTAAATGTAATTGGTTATTTCTTTCGTTTTCGTCATGCTTTTGCCGCTAAATGAACATTGTAATTAGGGAATAATAATACGAATTATGTACATGTTATAAGTGTGAAATGCGTTGTTTCATAGAATAACTAGGTACTTCATGAAATAACTGGACAAGTTAGTCAAAGTATATAAAATTATTGAATTCTACTATTTAACTGGGTACACTACAGAATATAACGAATAACGTTAAATGATGAAATGCAGCACTCGAAAGTTCTTTGGACTGATTCTAGCTGCTTTTAATCAGTTTTGAACTGCTTATAGCTGCTTTGCTATGACGTGTAATTAACGTAGAATTTAGGCGGTGTATAATATGTATGATAGCGTTTTACATTTTGGATTATTAACAAATATTTTTGCAACTTGTTTTCAAGCAATTACTTCTGCAAGAATGGAAGACTAACCAGTAAATAAGAAAGATTCATGCGCGAGATATTTGAATCTTGATTAAATAAGTGTGGGACAAAAGAAAACAGTAGTGCGCTTATGCATGAAAAATTATTAACTTTGATAGCAGAAGTAAAAAGTGCTGAAACAGCACGGAAAAAGTACCACGTGACTATTGGTTACTACAGCGTTATGATATCCTTGAAATTCAAGGAGTAAAAAGGTTAATTGGGCCAGTAACAGATGAAAAACATATTCTTTTTTCTCCTTTCTGTTTAATTAATATTAGCAATAATTAGTTATATCATCTGCTTTTGCTTATTATTTATGAATTAATCATCCACAATTGGGACAAAATGTATTTTTGAAAGGTTTTTGCTATTTATGATCAATTAATTTGCAAAATAACTTTGAAATTGTTTATTTTTCACTTAAACGGTCTATCATTAGTTACTTTAGAGAATAACTAGCTGTTTTATAGAATAACTAGTTATTTTATAGAATAACTAGATATTTCATAGAATAACTAGGTAAAGTGTAAAATTTTTCATTTATTATATACTTTAACTAATTTGTCTGGTTATTTCTTGAAAGACCAAGTTATTCTACGAAATAAACAGAATTATATACTTAAACGGTAACATGTACACATGTAAGATTTCTTAAAAAAAAATCAATGATCGTAACTTTTGGGGATATTGAATATCCATTGATCAAATTCTTATTATCAATTTAAAACTATTTAATTATTATGAAAAAAGAATTTCTAAGCACTCCCTTTTAAAAAACTATTTGTTTTGCTACCTCTAAAATTAAACAAATTTGCTAACAATTTATAATTTCATTTGTAGAAGAAAATTTAGCGGTTTACGCAAGATATGTAATAATCAGGTCACACACACACAGATAAAAAAGTAATTATAAAATACATTATAAATTGATTTTGGATTTATATGCAGAAACTTAATTAAAATTTATACACCGGCCTTAAATAAACTTAAAAAAACTAATCTTAATAATAAATACTTCAGAAAAATTTTTTTTTTTAATTTTCACACAATTAGTTTTGATTGTATATTTTTATTTCAATGCTTTCTTTCTTTTTGTGTTTAACAGTTTTTACTTTATAAAACAAAGGTTAGTTCTGTTGTTTAAATTGGGTTGAAAAATCAACAAATATTACTTTAAAATATTTTTGTTTACCTTTTATTTTCAAATCTAATGCTAATGTCATATGATTTGAATTATTTCGTGATTATAAAATAAAACGAAATAATTTTTTGCTTCTGATTCCTTTTCCGAATACTGATTTAGTAATCAGTTTTAGAAAAATTGTTTCCACACAGTGGCAGCATAATTTCCAAGAACAAAAAGAAGAGGAAAAAAAAGGTGGAAATAAAATGTATTCTTGAATATCACGATTCTCTAATATTATATTTCTTGTCAAGAACGTGACAATATTAGCATATATTGTTAGCATTATTCAATGGAATTATTCTGAACAAAATTTTTTTGATAGTAAAAAATTTATTTACTTTTCTTATTTTTATCTGGATTTCATTTTATTTTTCGTTTTCCCAATTTTTTGTACAATACTAATTTTCAATTTGTATTGTTTCTTCTTTTTTCGTTATTGTACTTATTCATTCAATGTTTTATTATTTCTTTTCATATGAAAAAGTTTCATCTTTTAAAAAAGCGGATGAAATATATTTTGAGATTGTTTAAAAAATTTTAAATATAAAGCACAAAAATCTTTTTTGCGAATCTTTAAGAAATCTTTTGATTAAAAAGACTTAAAATGATCGTTCTGTCATCTGTATGGTACTCAAAGCTACGTTTAACGACAGGCGTCAGTCACTAAGGCCTTTGCCATGATGAATTTCGTGGGCCTTGATCTGGCCTTTGCCGAGCAGGTGGCATTAATAGCAATAACAACAGACTTAAAATGCACGTTTTAAATGCTGTAATTTCAAGAAAAGAAGAGTTAGCAGCGCTTTCAAAACACCCTTTGATGGAAAAAAACATTGATATAGATCCTCTTAACTTTTTAATTCTGCTCTTTTCGTTCTAATTTTTGATCAGCAGACGATTTTTATAATCTTTCTTAAATCAGAGAATTACTGAATATTCGACCAAACTACGATCCTTTTATCGTGAACTTTCAAAACAAATACTTAATCAACAGTAAAATGCAGCAAAAATATTCACGACTTTTATATATTTCTCCTAATTATACTAAATTCATTGAAAACAAACTTAGTCTTGATTAATAAATGCAGAACATTTCTCTCAGTGATGTATAATTTACATCTACATTTGGCTGAGGACGCTTAAAAACAGCAATTACCCAATTTTAAAAAAAATGCCACATGTATAAAATACGATGTCAAGGTTGCGCTTTTATACGTATTCGTTTGTTGAAGCGGAATGAGAAGATTGTGATGTCCGGAGAAAAACAATTTCCTAGAACTCGATCTGCGAGCTCTAATTCACCTTGTCGCTGAAGACCAACTGAAAATATAGGTGAAGGAAATTCGCTTTTCTCCTTCTGAAATTAAAACCATCTACGATAATCGTATGCATTTGATATCCCTTGTTTACCTATTTCGTGTGTTGCTTGACCTTTTCTGTATTATTTCTAATCTTGTGACAATGGGACAATTTAACTCGTGAAAATGGCACTTTACGAATAGAGGCAAATATATAGATAACATTTTAAATTTTCGAATTTAAACTTTATAAGAGAACAATGTACCGGATGTAATGAATAGTTTAAGCGCCCTTTTGAAAAGAGATTTTAAAAATCATTTCGCAATATGTATGTTATTTTATATTGCTGCATTTGTTAATCTTTTTACAACATGATTTGAGGTTTTCTACAAGAGAGAATTCTTTTTTTTCTTTTGCTTTTCTCTTTTTAAAAAAAGTTTACAAACCATATAAAAAGAAGATTTAAAAGATCACAATAAATATGACAAAAGTATAAATAAATAGCTTAAAAATTAATTTGATTTTTCCGTTTAGAAATAGTGATGTAAAAATATTGCAAAAAAACGTCCTTTCCCTCAATGATTGCAACCACAGTTATTTATAGCCATTTTGATTTAAGGATTGACTTCAAGTTTAAATTTAGATATCTACTAGCTGCCTGACCCTGCGTTGCACGGGCTTTCTCTACTTTTATAAATTTTCCCTTTCCTTCACAAAATCAGCACTTCTAAAACTCTTTTTCAAAATGACTTCCACCCCCACCCCACCCCCTTCCACCGCTTAGCTCGGCGTTGCTCGGGCTTTCTCTTTTCCTCATGACACCAGCATTTCTGTGTGTGTGTTTGTACGCGCACAATGTGAGTGATTTCTAAAGTATGTCGAAAAATTTCCCTTTTTCGAAATTTGTTCCATTCTATTTATTTTTGATTTAAGGCAGGTTTCTTTCCCTTCTCTATACCCGGAACACGGTTTTCAAGGAAAATAAAATTTAATTAGAATTTAATTATAAATGATTATGAAAAATTCATAGATATATTGAGTAATAACTGTTTTGATACAAACCATAACAGCTTTTGTTACTAGCACGTATATATGTATATATATATATATAGTTGTTACTTGCAAAATGACGTAGTTCATAATCAATAAATACCGTATCGCGTGTTCGCGTGATGTTCTTATTTTGAACAAAAACATACTTCTACAGAGGGTGTCTTCTTTCCTAGGTTCCATTTCGCTGGAGATCGAATATTGGGTTTATTGCACGTTTAACTTTTCCACATCCAATCCCTCCCGCAAACAAAAAACATTTTTTTGTTTTGTTTTTGAAATCGAGTCCAACATTCTAGAACAGTTCTTAATAAATCACTAACTCCAAAAGTGTATGTTAATGAAGCACTTGAATACTTTAAGGTATCCGACAACGTTCGGAGCCGTGATTTTACAAATCGTATAAATGGATAATATTTATGATATTTAGTGTCACTTAGATTAGAAAATTTATATAAAATTGGTTTAAGAATAGTATTATAATAAAGAATTATTTGAGCACAATATTTTGACAAAAAATGAACATAGAATGACCTATTTTCAAAATATTCTCCTTTTGTGAAAAATGCTTGTATTATAATAATATTTTGCTTGTATATAGCTCAGACATCTGTACAGAGGCTCAACTACAATTTTTGAAATATATAACCTAGAAGTGGGTTTATCCATGTTTTACGACAACAGAGGGGATACATTTTAAGAAAAAAACGTCGATAATTATTTCAATGGTTGTAACTCTGAAAATAATGTAAATTTTTCAAAACTTCTAGTTGAGCCTCTGTAGAGAGATCCGAGCTATATACAGGCAAAATATTATTATAATAGAAGTATTTTTCACAAAAGGAGAACATTTTGAAAAAAAGATTATTCTAAGTTAATTTTTTGCCGAAATATTGAATTTATGTAATTTTTTTTTGTCAAAATGTCCTTAAAACAATTTTATTCATGTATTCTAATCTAAGTGACACTAAATATCATAAAAATTATCCATTTATGCGTTTTTTAAAAATAAAGGTTCCGAACGTAGTCGGATACCTTAAGTGTATTCATTTGCTTTCTGTATTTATAAGATGACCAATCAATATGTTACTCAAGCACAGTCGAACCTCTATATTGCGAATTTTTCTATACAGCGAACTTTTTCCTGGAACCTTGAACATTTCACGATTTTCTTCGTAAAATAACCTCTCTTTAGTGAAGTGCATTTTCTCTATAACGAACTTTCTCTTTTGTGATTCAATTTTTGTTCTTCCTTTTTTTAAAGTATTTCTGAAAAAAAAATTTCAAGTTATTCTCTCTAATACATTTCCTGATGGTCATAAATCTTGAACTGTTTTTATTAAATCCTAACTCGCCGAGAGCCTCAGTGGAGTCTCGTGTCCTTGAACAAGTCTACGTTCATTTGTAGTATTGATCTCAGGCGTACTGGTAATTTCATTTCATGTAGCTCGAAAATGTCAATACGTAAGTGCTTGAGCATCAAAGAAAAAAATTAATTCTTCAGGAAGTGGATAAAGGCAAGGCGTCAAAAAACTTTTCTTGTAGTTTTAGTGAGCAATAGAGTTTTGGACGTTTCACCAAAGAATTGCAACCTTTAACCTCCATTGCCCAGTTCACTAGAAACATCTTCGATATCCTCTTTCACCCTCAGTGGAGTTGTCCCATGTTCTACTTATAAAATAATGTGTGTTCAATATTACTTGTATGCTTTAAATTATAAATTGTCCGTAAAATTCATTAATTTCAGAAAAAATTATTTTCTTAATATTGGAAATACAGAGAATTGTTCGAAATTCCTTTTCCTTGTTTTCCTTGTAGTTTAAACAACACAGATTGAAGGATAAAGAAGTTTTTAATGAGTTAATTTTACGTGAATTGCAAAGTAAACAAAAAAAAAAGCTTTTTGCGTAGCTCAGCTAAACAAAAAAGAGAGAAATAAAACACCTTTGTTAAATTTTAAGTATGTAGATCTAAAAGTTGATAAAAAGGATTTTTTTATATCTATAACTCCCCGTAACACTCTTGAGGGTCGATTTTTGAAAATACCTTCCTAAGCTGATCTCTGCTCAGCAAAAGTAACACGTTGTTAAAAATTTTGTGTAATGAACGCTTAAAATAGTGTAAATAATTTTTATCTGAAAATATAATACATTAATATTACTTTCTGTAGTATTTATTTCATGTTAAAATTGTAATATTCGCAAGCAACGCCGTTTCTTAAATTATAATGGCTATAATGGAGATTCAATGAAAAACACACCGAAATGATAACAATAGTCAAATTGGCAAATGTCTAGCTACTTTCATAGCTCGAGCTTTATTAGAGCTTTGTAAGACCCGCCGTGTAGGGGTGCGATGCACGCTAATGCCTTAACTACCACATTATGATTTACTGCAGTTTTTTTCATGCAATATTTTTTTTGGATCACTACATTTAAAATTAAGGGATATACATAAACAAAATACTCCACTTTGGAAAATTTAATCCGTTAGAGCTAATAAATTAATTAAAGATATTCCACTGTGTAAAATTAATTATATATACCAAAAATATATATATATAAATTATATATACCTTAAAATAAGTAGTCAAATCATTTTCTAAGGTCTTCATTAACATACAAAAACATAAGACACTTAAATTTTGACAAACTATTTCTTCCGCTAAAATACTCATCATGGAACCCGTGCTGCCATATATCTTGGAAGAGTGGATTTCAAAGAATATTCTTGCTAAGTATTGGTGGAATATCCCTTCTAAGTTGGTGCGGTGTGGTAGTTAGGAGCAGAGGATCCCAGCTCAGGTGTCGTCCACGTCACTTGACCATGGTTCAAAATTACGTGATCCGTTGCCAAAAGCCCTCGTGTAGCTGAACAGTGCGACATTAATATTCACTCACTCTCACACTCCAAAAAATACAGTACAGTAGTTATTGCGTTTTTAAGTGTAAAAATAATTATATCTGCCTATTCAATTAAAATTATAGCGTTATAATTAACTACTATAACCACAAACAAATTTTGAAAATTTGTCCAAATGATGCAGTGTGAAAGAGAAAGTTTATTTACTTTAAGTATCAGAACTGATAAAGGCATTTATTTGGAAAAAAGATCAATTTCTTACTACCAAATATGCATAATAAAATTGTAAAAAACATTAAAATAAAGAGAGATTTATAATATATTCGTTACAAAAACTATTCTCCTTCCTCGTTCGCTCATCATGAAGCGCAATATAAATCTTGGAAGAGTGGATTTCAAAGAATATTCCCGTGCTGGTATTGGTAGAATATTCTTCTCTGTTGCGTGGGAGGTAAGAAGGCGCCAGCCAATCATCCACGGTTTCTGATTACGGTTCGTATCCGCGAGGTAAAAGCCTCGTGTAGCTGAACAGTGCGACATTAATATTCATCACTCACACTCCAAAATACAGTACAGTAGTTATTGTGTTTTTTGGCGTAAAAATATATCTCGCTCATTCAGTTAAATTATATGTTATAATTATTAACCACAAACAAATTTTGAAAATTTGTCCAAATGATGCAGTGTGAAAGAGAAAGTTTATTTATTTAAAGTACAGAACCGATGTTATTTATTTGAAAAAGATCAATTTCATTACTTCAAATATGCATAACAAAATCATAAAAAAACACATTAAATAAAAGAGATTTATCAACCTTCCCTTCTTCAAAAACTTAGTTTTATTTCTTGAAATAAAAATACGCATTATGCTGATCAGAGGAATTAATTGAAGTGCACCTTGCGTAGCCAAAACAAAAAGAGTTCTTTCACAAACGAAAGATAGATATAGGACGCGGGCTTTTTGCAGCGCAAGCCAGAATTGCTCGCAGATGGCAGAATTTTTTTTCTTTATTGACAAATATCGTTATATCTTGGACACTTCATACAATCTAATATATATTATAAATGTGAAAGTTTGAGAGGATCTTTGTGGGTCTTTCACGCAAAAACAACTGAATGGATTTTAATGAAACTTTACAGTAATATAGTAGCTTATACATCAGAATAACACATAGGCTATAATTTATAGCATTGACTATAATTTATAAAAATTTGTAAAAAGTGTCCAAAATATAACGATATTTGTCAAGTAGGAAAAAATTCTGGCATCTCCAAGCAAATCTGGCTTGCGCTGCAAAAAAGCCCACGTCAGCATTTTTGTTTTGGCTACGCAAGGGGCTCGCTTCTAATTAATTCCTGTGATCAGAATAATGCCTATTTTTTTTATCTCAAATTAAAACTAAGTTTTGAAGGGAGAGGTTGTTATAAATCTCTCTTTATTTTAATGTTTTTTTATGATTTTATTATGCACATTTGGTAGTAAGAAATTTTTCTTTTTTTCAAAATAAATGCTTTTATCGATTCTGGTACTTAAAATAAATAAACTTTCTCTTTCACACTGCATCATTTGGACAAATTTTCAAAATTTGTTTGTGGTTAGTAGTTAATTATAACGCTGCTATAATTTTAATTGAATAGGCAGATATAATTATTTTTACACTTAAAAACGCAATAACTACTGTACTATATTTTTTGGAGTGTGAGAGTGAGTGAATATTAATGTCGCACTGTTCAGCTACACGAGGGCTTTTGGCAACGGATCACGTAATTTTGAACCATGGTCAAGTGACGTGGATGACAGCTGAGCTGGCACCCCCTTCTCCTAACTACCACACTACACCAACTTAGAAGGAATATTCTACCAATACTTAGCAAGAATATTCTTTGAAATCCACTCTTCCAAGATATATGGCAGCACGGGTTCTATGATGAGTATTTTAGCGGGGAAGGCGAACAGTTTTGCAGCAGATATGCTTTTTCAGCTGACGGCGTTTTCAGTGGATTGCAAAGATTATTATTTTTGTCCCGAAAAAATAGTTTGTCAAAATTTAAGTGTCTTATGTTTTTGTATGTTAGTGAAGAACTTGGAAAATGATTTCACTACTTATTTTAAGTGAACGGTGTATATAATTAATTTTACAGTGGAATATCTTTAATTAATTTATTAGCTCTAACGGATTAAATTTTCCAAAGTGGAGTATTTTGTTTATGTATATTCCTTAATTTTCAATGAAGTGATCCAAAAAAAAATATTGTATGAAAAAAACTGCAGTAAATCATAATGCGGTAGGATAAAGTATTAAAGTGCATTTCTCCCCTACACGGCGGGTCTTACGAAGCTCTAATAAAGTTCGAGCTACGAAAGTAGCTAGGCATTTGCCAACTTGACTCTATCGTTAACATTTCGCTATGTTTTTCATTGAATCGCCTTGAATCATTCTTAAAATAGTGAAATTTAAGAAACGGCGTTGCTTGCGAATATTACAATTTTAAAATAAAATAAATACAACAGAAAGTAATATTTATGTATTACACTTTCAGATATAAATTATTTACACTATTTTAAGCGTTCATTACGCAATACTTTTAACAATGTGTTACTTTTGGTGAGCAGAGATCAGCTTAGGGAGGTATTTTGAAAAATAGACCCTCAAGAGTTGTTACGAGGAATTATAAATTTTAAAAATCCTTTTTATCAGCTATTAGATCTGCATACTTAAAATTTAACAAAGGTGTTTTTTTTCTTTCTTTTTTTGTTTAGCTGAGATATGCAAAAAGTTTTTTTTTTGTTTAATTTGCAATTCACATAAAATTAACTGATTAAAAACTTCTTTATCCTTCAACTGTGTTGTTTAACTTTTCAGTTCACCCGTGCGAAGAACGGGTATACCAGCTAGTATATTTATAAATTATAGTCTATGCTATAAATTATAGCCTATGTGCTATTCTGATGTGTAAACTATATTACTGTAAAGTTTCATTAAAATCGCATTTTTAATAGGTATTAGATATTAAAACATGAACCTCTATGTAACGAATTTCCCATATAACGAACTTTTTTTCCGGGATTTAGCGACTTCATTATATAGAGGTCCAACTGTATGCTTATTTGCTTTCCGTATTTATAAGGTGACCAATTGTTCTGCTGTACAGAGGACAGTCCTTCTTTTATAGGTCCTGTCCTTTCTCAAAAATTGTCCTCCTGCTTGTCCTCCTTCTCAATATTTTAAAACTCTAATCTGTTAATCTCTATTCAGAGATGCCAGGCCGAAATGTGAAGCGTTTGTTTGAAGAAATTAGAACACTGAATGTATATTTAAATTCTGATAAATTGGAACAATCGGAAAATCAATGTTGAAATTGATAAAAGATGGGTGAAAATATTTAACCATTTCAAAAATGAACCCATTTCAAATGAAAATTTAGTTATTCTTGTTGAAATTACGTTTTGCTGCTCAGAAACAAATGCAGCAGTTGAAAGAGTTTTTTCAGTTGGTAATGATTTTTGGAAAAGTGAGAAATTAGGATTGAATTTTGAGACTTTAATTGCAGCACTTATCATAAAGCTCAATGTGAAGGATATTTCTTGTTCCGAAGTTTCCGATGTATTATTATCGATGTATTTTTTATCGCCATATGTACGAGAGAGTGGAACAGAAAAAATGCCTCAATTTTTATAAAAATGTGTGACATTGTAACTCATGCATTTGTTTATAATGTAGTGCATTTAAAATTTCAGAATATTTCATCAATAATTAGTTTTTCTTTTTAACATAGGATAGGGGGGATAATAAGGGGTAGCTCATTTAGCATTACGGTATAGGAAAAAAAAATGTAAAACACATTTTATGAAAGAAAAAATGTGTCAACTCGGATAAAAATGAGTAGTATGATAAAATAAGTGATTCTCTACAGGATAGTGTAGCCAGAATATATAATATTAATGTTTGAGTACCTTTATATCTGAAAAACTATTCCGAATTCTGCTCCTATTTAACATTAGCCGAAGATAGCCTTAAAAAAAATGATATACTGACAAAAAATTTATTCAATGGAAAATACTCGTTTAAGTAGATAATTAAAAGGAATCTAAGCGTAATTAGTAAATTTTTTGTTTGAGTTAATAAAATGTTTCATATATTAACGTTGTAATTTGGGGGGGGATGTGTTTCCGGTTTTATTTTTATGTCGATAAAATAATGAGAAACAAAGGCAAAAAGGAAGTTAGAAAGAGAAAGTAAAAGTATTTTAGATTTAAACCCAATAAAAACACTTTTCTCTTTCTTTTTCAATTCCTACTCTATTTAGCTCACAATCTCTATATATTTATTTATTTATATATTTATTTATTTATCTTGGTGGAATTATTTTCAATCGTGAATAAAATACATTTTAAAGCGCTCGATTGAGCTGAAATTTTATATACATGATTATTTTGGATGACAATACAATAATATAATAATAATTAATAAAAATTAATTTTGATTAAAACTAATTATTTAAAAAATTACAAATACAACCACGTTAGCATCATTTTTGGCGACTTAGCTACTCGTTTGGCGACTTGTGTCAAAACTTGAAAAGGTTTTTTTCTCATGTGTTAAAGTATTCAGTTGAACTGAAATTTTATATACACGATTGTTTTGGATGACAATACGATACTTTAATGATAATGAATAAAAATTAATTACCACTTAATGTTGTGATTCTGTCCTATGTAAATACAAATTTATATTAATTGTAACTATTTAATAAAAAGTAGCTAAACTAAAAATTTTCTTTGTTGATCTATAAGTAGGAATTGACTTAAAGTTTTTTTATATATATTACTTGTTTTATAATTAGAAACATCATTTCAACCATAGTTCCAAGAAAAATTAAAATAAAAATTATTTATAAGACTTCGCACATGTGAATTAAATAATTTTTTATTAATTATATTCTGAACTACTTATATATGTAATAATTATTATTATTTACATAATCTAACTGTCCGAAATTGTGATTAATATCACCGATTTTGCTGATTTAGCGGAATTTTTACTGACTGTCCCACTTCGATGTTGATTCTAGCGTAAGATCTACGACCTTAATGGCATTGAAACAAAGGATTCGTTTAGGAAATTTATTAAATATTCTTTCAGAACAATACCGTAATACTTTCCATTCAGGAACAGTTACTTTAAAGAAAAATTTTATTATGTTATTAGCAACTGTGTGATTGTTATTATTTTTTTAATCTAGACGCGCGCGCGCGCGCGTAGAACAGTTTTCTTAATAAAAGGATTCATTAATCTTGAATTACAGTCGTCTGCAGTACGTTTTATTGACTGTGAATGGCATTTTCACCAGACGGGCGGAAGTCATAAAACTTGTTCTAAAGATAGCAAGTTTCTTTGCGTAAGAATAGCGTGATTCTCGGAAAAGAACTTTTTGTATATGCTGGAATTTTTAAGGAAACTGAATTTTGTTCAAGCTTATAAATTGAAAATCAGTCAAATGAATGTTTCAGCTTAAATATATTTTATTCAAATAATTGAGTAATTAACAATTTGTTACTGAATTTGATCAGCTTTAAGCATTTAATCATTTTCGAAAATGTGTGTATAATTTATTCTAGAAGTTAACACTTGACGATTTGTTTATTTTAGTTGTAACAATTCTCTTTTGCTGTTTTTTTCTCTTGTAAAATTGATTATGAAAAAAAATAAGAAAGTATTTTTCAAATTTAGTAAACTAAACAATTATAATATATTAATAACAATTTCTTCTTATACCGATGATTGATAGGATAATGAAATAATTAATGAACTATAAAAAACTTCCAATTTACATTCTAAAAACTTAGTATCAAAATTAAATATGAAGGGAAAAAATGTATTTTACAATGCTAAGCCTATAAAAAAAAAAGACTAATACTGGCTAAATAAATTAAATGGTTTTTAGTTATATAAGCTGCAATAATTATAAAGTTTTTAGAAACATAATTTTATCGTTATTTTTTAAGCAGTTTTAAGAAAAACAATAGTAAACCAGATTAATAATAAGATATGAGTATAGTAAACGATTATTGACGAACGTTGTAGTACGTTTTCATAAATAAGGGAAATTGAAAATGTTAAGATTGGGTTTTTTCAAATCTTTTTATTAAAATGTTGTTGAATACCAATGTGATGGGCGATTCTCAAAAACAATTGTATTTTTACGAATCTGGTTTACTTGATCTAACTTGACCTTAAAATCAACATAAGAAAAGCGATTATTTAACTCAAATTTGTCCTTTTAGAATTTTAAAGAAAAGAATCTGAGTTAAAAATATAATTTTTATCTGGATTTCTTAAAATATATAGAAAAGTCAATAAACGAATGATTTTGTATTTTATTTCCAATTGATTTTTTTTTTAATGTAGAAGACAAAATATATGTAACAAATTGTATGCAAGAAAAAATGAATTACTTTAAGCAGATATGAACAGTATTAAAAACAGGTGTGGGAGCGAATGAAGAACCAGGCGTTGCCATGATCTTAAAATGTCTTTATTAAGATCTTAACTTAAACACTAACAATGATAATATTTATATTATAAGTAAGTGGATCTGAGGTGAGAAAACACACAATACGTATTACCAAATAAGCGCGACTTTAATCACTATCTTCCCGCCTATTCCTAATCTCAACTTATACACAGTCCTAATAGATAACAGAATTATCCTACCTTAATCTCTTGTTTAACCGCAGTCCTCTCGGATTCTAAATATCTTTTCTTTATCTCGCGTGGAATAGTATCCACCTTGACTTGATCGCTCTGTCACGGATAGATTCACACTCAATGACGGCTTTCTTCTCTTCCTTTAGTTCACGCGCTTAAACTCAGACTAGCATAATCACTTCCCAATAGGTCATACGCTTACGTTATTTTTCTGCTATTTAAAAGGTTTCCAATTTGCATATTCACGCTTCGCTTCTGGATTTGGTTGGAAAGAATTCGCCTTTTTCGGCAACAAAGAACCCAAGAGGAGTTTTAGTGGAAAACGCGATGAGTCTGTCCCAAATTTAATTTAATTCAAATGGTTTATATCAGTGTTCCCCAACCTTTATATCGACGCGGACCGGTCAAGGTTGGATAATTTTACCGCGGTCCGCTGAAGGGGAGGACGTTGATTGTTTATATTTTAGATTCTTTTGTTTTAATAATTTTATTATAATTGTATTTAAACGTGCCTTCTCAGAATAAAAATATAGCTACACCAAAAATGAATATAAAGTGATATAACAAGGAATATAAAGTGATTTTCATAAAAAGCAGTCGAAACCCAAGAAAAATATTCCGCAGTAAATAAAATGGAAATAATTTAATGTTTCTTGTGCGGACCAATAGTATTTGATCCACGGACAGGCGGTTGGAGACCACTGGTTTATATAACCGTTGCGTTTAATAGTATTGCGAGGGCTATTGGAGACGGACTTTACGATTTTGAATCTCGTTCAAATGACGAGGATAACATCTGAGCTGCCTCACTCTCCAAGCTTTCCATACCATGCCAACGTAAGGACTTTGAACCTTGATATATCTTAAGTGTACCACACACACAAGGCTCGAACACATGACTCGTTAGAAACAATGCCGCTGCGAGTTTGTGACCATGTCCATTTTACAATCGCGGACTCGTAGAACTAACACAAAGCTTGATTCTTTGTATCATTGTATTTCACTGCTTATATATGTAATACAATGTTGTATGACTCATCTCACTTTGCTGATGAGTGGAATGGACCTTAATAAGCTATGGAACTGTATATGTATTGAATAGAGCTGTTAGGTGGGAACTCCATAGTTTGATAGGTAGAATAATTGAAGATGCAACAGGTTGAGATCTCATATTTCTTACATTCATAAGCATCTCATTGGCGCGCTGTGGAAATTAGGGAAGTAAAGTACTAATTTAGGTTGGCCTTGATTTAAAATTACTTTGTCTCGAGTTGTCCTCATGTTATACCTAGTGCCACATTAATAAGTAATCAACCAATCATAAGGCTGGGGATATATCTCCAGCACTGGATACTTTTGAAGATATTTTTTACTCGCGAAATAAAAGAAAAAAAAGAATTCGTAATATGTTGCCAATAATATTAGTATATCTGATAATCTTCTAAGGAAATCGTTGAAGCAAGAACACAAAATTTTTACGTCTTTTCTATAATATTTGCTTTTTTATGAGCATATTTTAAATTACCTTTATAGATTATTAATTTCTTTTACCGTTTACTGGTCACATTTCCAGTTGTAAAAAAATATTTTTTTTATTCTGATATTCTAATTACACAGATGTTATATAGATCACGAGTTCGAGTCCCGTTTTTCCAACGCACTTTTCACAGAATAACCAACGTTGTTGTATTGAAAAAGGTACAGCGATTCAATACCTGCCTTTGGTGTGGTGTGGAAGCTAGATGAGAGAGATACAGAGAATGTAAGTGACACAGTGCAAAAAATAACGGGGTAATTATTCAAACTGCCAGTAAAAAACTTCTACAATTGTTCTTAGTGTGTGTGTAAAAGAGACGATTAGATGACAGAGAAATTTATTTCGAATATACATAGATGGTACAAAAAGGCAAGACTTGTTATGAACAGTAATATTTCATAACAAAGGATATTGTCTAGACTGTACAACGCACGGGCATTGAGTATTTAGTAGATAAAAATACTTCCGGTTAGATCTTAATGTATACAAATACATAAGAATTGCTGAAGTGATAAAAGCATTTCAATATTTAACTTAAAAAAATTTTACGATTCAATAATTGGTGGAAAAAAATCAATGTAATCTATGAAAGGAATTCTTTGTTGAGAAAAATTTATATTTCTGAAAACAAAGAAAAACTAGCTTGTATTTAGATATATTAGGAAAGTACAGAACAAAACAATCAAATACATTTTTGGTACCTAATTAATTTTACATATAAAAATGGATAACTCGTATTACGAAATTATTCATTGTGTTAGTCATATTCAAAGAAAAAGAAACATTTCACGGGTAATTTTATAAGTATGTGTAACATTTGGTAAGTAAACTCAAACTTAGTGGCGCAACAGCCCATGAGGGCCAGGGCATACTGTGACCATTGGGCGCTGAGGTGCATCAGCAGATGCCCCGATCAGGTGATCATGGCTGCTGTAGCCCAGTGGTCACGGTATCGGATCATAGCGGGCATGTCATAAGTTCGAGCCCAGTACCACTAAAGACCCACCGTGTAGGGCAGCGATGCACGTTAAATCTGTCGAGAGCTGAAACGTCCTCCCGTTGGTGTGATGTGGTAGTTAGGAGAGGTGGTGCCAACTCAGGTGTCGTCCACGTCACTTGACCATGGTTCAAAGTTACGTGGTCCGTTGCCAAAAGCCCTCATGTAGCTGAACAGTGCGACGTTAATATTCACTCACTCACCGATCAGTCTGAATCGAGACCCCCAGTGTTTAAGTCCACAAGCAAGTTTGGTTCTCATTTATCGACCCACCGCAGTAGGGGTGAAAGGTTGAGTTGACCTAGCTCAAACCGGGAATAGAACCCGGACCTGTGCTGTGGAAGCTCGATACGCTACCACTCGACCACTAGGCCTTAATTGGAAAATCTTTTGCAAAACATAAGCAATCAGGTATAAACCCATTTGTAAAACATTTATTTGAATGAAAATAATCAAACTATTCACATTTAATAATGTGTATAAAATCGAATAAAATATTCTGTAAAAGGCAGTATTAATCAATATTTTTTTAAAAATTCTTATATTTTATATATATGCTAAAAAAAGATAACATTTCTAATATTTTTTAATATATCATTTATTTTCAACAGATAAAACAGTAAATAGAGAATCAATTCCAAATATATCATTTTCTACCCCTCTCACCACCAAGTAATCTTGTGATGCATTTAAAAACAATATTTTAATACAGTAAAAGCAATGAAACATCTCTATTTTTATGGAAGTTAAAGTGAAAATAGAAACTATATAAACCATACCTTCTTTGTTTCGATAATAAAGTCAAAACGTTCAGAGGGAAAAAGATTCGTAGAATTGAACTTAGAATATCTTTTCTCAACAATTGTTTCTCTTATTTTTTAAGTTAATAAAAAAGTACTAAAATAGAAAGCAGAACACATATACATGTACTATTTTTTCAACTGAAACTCAAAAAAACACACACTTTTTGATACTTAAAAATTTTTAAAAATTCGCACCAGACTATGCTTGAACGATTTCTCTTCCAACAACTTTTCTTTTAAAATCAAATTTAAAAGAAATCAAAGAGGAAAATTGCATTTCGATGCAAAAAAACTGGTTTTCGCAGTGTAATTTACGTGATAAAGCAAATAAACTGATTCTTATTCTTAGTGTTTTTATCCCTTCCTCTTACATAAACAGTTAAAAAACCAGTAATAAGAACAGTTCCGTATACTAAATTTATTTGATACTGGTAATAATAATTTTGACTGGACAATGTTGGGGTTTTTTTTTATCGGCTCAAAAATATTTTTATTTTCACCAAATGTAAAATCTAGCGGAAAGTTAATTCTTCAAACGGAAAACAAAAACAGAGTAAAATATGTATTACTTCAATAAGCATTATTCTGTCTTTTCAAAAATAAGTTCTTTTAATAAGTTTTATTTTTAAAGAAATTTAAAATTCAGTGAAACGGAATAAATTCTCTTAACATTTTAATCACACCACTTGTTTTCGATTCAGCATGATTTAACGCCATGATTTGAACAAAAAGATTGTTAACCCTAAAAATGCACGATTAAAGAGAGAGAGAATGGCATTTATTTTCCTTTACAATTCCACTTCACGCACATAACTGTCTAAAAAGTACAATAAAAAAGATGATATCCTTAAGTTCTTTTTATCTTTTTCAAAGAAAGTATGAGCCGTTGTAGACGTTTAACAACATGCAATAAGTGGATTGTCTCTCTTATGTAATTTCCACATTTCTGCAAACATTGCGTATTTAAAGGGTTAAGAAAGACTTTTTTTATCGAAGAAAATAAGGATAAGTATTGTGGTCAATAAAAACAAAATAAAACATTTTGTCTGTGATAGGAAGAACCTCTTAGCCACGAGATGATAAGTCAAAATGACACATCCAATGGCGAGAAGTCGTGTTACGGTAGAGGGCGGTGGCCTTACTATGAATGGCTCTGGATTAGCGCTAACTACGGTTTGATCCCATTCCCTCTTCTCGGAATTACTCGCAAGTGGTGGAAGCAGTGGTCAACCTCACCGGCCGGTACCATCAAAACAAAATTTTGTGTTCACTTCGCGGTATTTCCCTATTTCGTATGTGCAATTAATTATTTTTTCAAAGTTTATAAATTCATTCCTGTACAAAGGTGAGTTTGCAAATTTAGAAACTATTCGTGCTGTAATGGTACATTTCTAAGATTTTCACCTGTAGTGTTTTAATAATTAATTAGTCTCAAATCTGCAATTATTTGCTAACATAGGCAGCAATATTTTAAGAATATGTTTAAAGTGGGAAAGATATGTCGATTAAATATTTTATATTATTTTCAACATGTGTTTAGCATCTTCGGTTTTGAAAGTCAATGTGAATCAACTATCTTGATTTTTAAAATTCATTTAGAATTGTTTCTATTTTGTTTAATCTATTAATTATGATCTTTCTCTTACTCAAACTGCTAAATTTTATCAGTTTATTGCATTTGAAGTATTTATTTTTATCTTTTATCCTAAGCTTTTTTAGAATATTCTGATATTCATATATATAGTATGTTTTAAAAATTGGTTTTTCGTGTATTTCTTAAATGGTATGAGGATGCATGCTTTGACTACTAAATTAATGTAGTAAATCACAGTGTTTATTATATTTGAAAATATAATTTTCCCTTAAAATAAGATTTTTTAAAAAGATTTCTTGTAAAGTTTTTTTTTAAATTTTATCAGCTGGATTTTACATATAATTTCAATACTTTGTGTTAAACTACATATTGTTAATGTCAATAATCAAGGATGGAGAGTTTTCATATCTTAAGAAATTGATAAATTTTAAATAACTTCTGTGGTAAGGTGGATGTAGAAATTATGTGAATGGGTAATAAGAATCAGTGTAGAGAGATAATTTTTTAAACATATATTGCTGGATATAAAAATATTATATTATTCATTGAATATAAAATAAATGTAAGCTGTTCTTTTATATATATATATATATATATATATATATATATCATTGGGTTACCATTATCAGTACTTACGTATTAGCATCACTGTGGCCAAACTGGTGCCACATGAATTGTATCATTTTCCACCAAAATCTGTCTGATTGGTTTTTCTACATGTAAAACACATTAGAATGTTTGTTATTTTGATATCTGGGCACGATTTGCATGGCACCAATTTGCTGCAGTGATGCCATTATGCAAGTACCTTATTTATTATTGCTTAATTTCCTTGTTAAACATAGATTATTGAAACATATTAAACATTTATCTGGTATCATAATGTTTGCCATATGCAATTAAATATATAGAATGATTAATTAGACTGGAGTTTTCATTCTTAACTGTATATGAAATAATTTTTAATTGTGATTTGTTATTTCTCTAATGAAAGTGGTTTAAATATTTTTCAGCTAAAATGAATACTGAAACGAATGTGAAAGAGATGGATCATGTTTCTATCATTGAGGACTTTCCTTCAGGCCCATTGGACGAATATCGGAAGCGAGCTTCTTTTGACTTTAAACAAATGAAGCTATTACTTCTTGGTAGAGACATGATTGAATTTCAGGTACTAACTTTAATTTTTACAAAAAAGTTTCATCAATTATTTTATTTCAGTTTCTGAAAATTCTTTCCATTTCTAATTAATTAAAAGTTGTACTTTGGAAAAGGTGCTTTCTCTTTAAAAAATTCTTAAAATAAAACTGTGTCAAGATATTCCAGAAGTTAGTTTAATAATTTTGAAATTGAATCAGCATATTTATAACATGCTTTGAAAGTGAATTTGTATATTACTATTATACGAAAAAAATTAGTTTTATAAGATGCTACTGATACTTTTGTTTTTCATATTAATGCATTTATAAATTTAAATAAAATATCATAATCTTATCATAATTGTATTTGTAAACTGGCTTTTGGTTGTAACCTTATGATAAATATTTTCTATGAAAACTATTTGTAATTATTTAATTAACAGACAGCAAAAAAGGAAGAAAATATTAGTGATTTCATGCACTTTTATATTAGATACAAAACTTATTTTATATAGCGTACAATTTTGATTTTAATGCTTTGATTGTAATTACTTATTAATATTAGTTATTTCTTAGTTTAGATTGTTTAGTTGCATTGATTATGCAATTCTAAATTAATTATATTTATTATTGTTGAACCTTATGTAATATATTTATTTCTCTGTGTATTATAATATTTTATAAATTCCGTAAAATCCGGCATATAACGCACACTTTTAACACAAAAAATAAGATCGAAATTTAGGGGTACGCATTATACGCCGGGTATAAAAATGAGAGCTTTAAAAAAATGAGTATTAAAGAAATAAAAAACATACCTTATGAACTTTCATTGTTGGATAACATGAAAAGGTCGGCATATTCGTCTTCCGTTATATCTTCAGGCACATCATCGAAATCTGTATCATTTTCACCATCACTGTTACTCTCCTCCATAAATAAATAATCATCTTCTGTTCCATCTAGACTGTTAGATATACTACATTTTTTGAATGACTTTTGAATTAAGTCAGGTTTAATTTCATTCCATGCTTTTATTATCCACTCGCACACTATTTCCAGATTGGCATGATGCATTTGGCCTCCTTTCAGAAATGATTTTTCTCCTTCTAGCATCCATGTATTCCACTGTCATTTTAAATTTTGTTTGAAAGGTTTATTGATGCACACATCTAATGGCTGAACTAATGATTTTAATCCGCCAGAAATAACTGCTATATCTGTATTGCACTCAGTTAGCAATTTTTTCGCATTATCTGTTAGATGGTATCTGAACATATCCCAAACTAATAGACTTTGTGGATTCCGTAAAGCCCCTGGACGCCTTTGCCAAATATTTTTTATCCACAATTTCACACCAGTTTCATCCATCCACCCTTTTTCGTGTACGTGAATAAAAACAACTTTCGGAAAATTAGATTTTGGCACTGTTTTTCTTTAAAAATAACCATAGGTTTTAATTTTGTGCCGTCCACTAAGCAGGAGAGCACTACTGTAAAATGAGATTTTTCGTGTCCTGTTGTTTTTATGTGAATTGTTTTTGTTCCTTTCATATCTATGGTTTTATTTCCTATCATGTCAAACATTACTGGAGTTTCATCCATGTTTCCAATATGTGACAGTAAATATTTCTTTTGCTTTCGAAACCCAATGACATACTTCTGGAATTTGTTGTCCACCTCTTTAGGAAGCATTTGTGAAACTTTTGGTTTTTCTCGCAGAACTAAATTATTGTGTGCCATAAATCAGCTACACCACAACTGAAAATTGCTTTAAAATTTTTACTTTCATTTGCATTCTTTTTTGACCATTGTAAGGCGAATAAACATACACTGTTTCTTGTTACATTTAATCCATTCTGGCGATTTTCTGGGACCCAGTTCGCAACACTTTCTTCTATAATAGGCCATTTTGTTACTCCTTTACGTAAAGCACATTTCTTCTTTGGCATGTTAATTATTGTCATTTTATTTTTTTTCCCACTCCCTCTTATGGATCTTTCACCAATATCAAACATCCTTGCTGCAGCACGATTTCCATTTTCATTTGCAAATTGAATCACTTTGATCTTGACTGTTTGCTTCGTTTACCAGGACCCATTTTTACTGCTTGCTGTTTGAAACATAAGAAAATTGCACACGTGCATTTTAAGTTTTTTTCGTAAAAAAAGGGGTGCGCGTTATATGCCGGATTTTACGGTAATTATAAAAATGCATTATAGTAATGTCATGAAAGAATAATAGTAAAATGATATGTGATGAATTTTAAAGAAAAATTAATTGCAAAGAACAGTGATAGAAGTACAAGATGCTCATAAACAAAATTTGTGTTTTTTTTTTTTTTTTTTTGTCAGACCTGAGAAATAGGCTCCAAACCATTAGTATGTATCAATAATTGTCTTAAATAAGCCATATGTTAAAACTAAACATATTTTAACTATGAAAAATGAAAGAAAAATTATTTCAAAAGAGATTTATTTAATTTTAATTTACTAAAAACAATTGTAGTGGTATACCAGCTCAGGTGTGATCCTTGTAATCTGTCTTAAGTTCAAAAATATGTGTATCTGTCAAACTTCTGCCTTTAGATTCTCCTGGTTTTCAGACCAACAGAATCTGCTTCTTTACCCTTATTTCCATGATGTTTTCATGGACTTGATTCAGTTTTCAACCAGCCAGAGGGGTCAAAAATTACAATAGAACCAAAAATAACTAAAATGAGAGTAATGAGAGAGCATAATGTTATTTTAAAACTTACAAACCTGAGACTTTTTAAAAATCAATGTTTGTAAAAAAAACTAGCTATTATAATGCAGTTCTTTATTAAAAATTTAACAGGTTCCTCCCCCCCCCTTTTTCAAAAGCCTTTATAACTTTCCAGTTATGTGGATTTCATTTCAACACATTCATACAGCTAAATAGTATCTTTAATTTCTTTTGTATTGAATTAGAAATTTGATTTTTAATTACAGACAAGAGTATGGAAAACCTTAGAGGCTGATTCACTCTTCCATCAACTTCCTACTGCAGAACTTACTCGTCAAGAGGCTCGTAAACTTTGCTTCCAAAGAATGAAACGAATCAAAGAATACAAGTTCTTCACTGATGATGAATTCAGGGAAAATCCTCTCATAGCTTTAAATCTATACATATGTGTTGGAATGATTGATTGGTCCTTGGCATTAAAACTGCTTTTAGGTATAGAAGTAAGTATCCTGTTGATGAATGAAAATTCATGTAAATGTTTAGAAAAATCTCATATTTAAAAATCTTAAGTAAAATTATTTTTTTTTCACAGGAAAACACGTATAATTTATTAGATTGTATTTGGATTAATTTTATCTATTTTTAGATACTTACATATTATAATGTCGCAGCAGCCAAATTTGGGGCATACAAATTGTGCCATTTTGCACCCAAATCTGGCTGTTTGTTTTTTCCACATAAAAAACATGAGTAAGAATCTATTTTTGTTGTCGTTTTCTTTTGTGGTTATGATATCATTGTGTGACTTGCATAGTGCAAATTTGGCTACAGTGGTGTATATACGTAAATATTTTTTTTTTTATGGTTCATACAAAATTTGCAATTCAAATCTGGGACATTATATTAGGTTTTATTTGGAAAATCATGTTAGCATTTTTAGCACTTTCCTTATTTGATTTGAGCAGTTAGGTACTTGAATAATTTTTATATTCTTTTGTGCTCACACAATATTTAGAATAAATGTATCCTTATTCTGTTCAAACTTAATTTAAATCAATATTTTTGATCAAATCATTTTAATTTTCTAAAGAGATTAAAACCTGCTAAATTATCATTCTTATTTTGAAAATTATCCTTTTTGCCTGTACTTTCTCCATTTTCTTCTTGGTGGTTTATGTGTGTGGTAAAATTAAAAGAATTTGATTAAATTTAATTTTTAAAAATAATAGCAATTTCATTAAAAAAAGGGCAATCAATCTTTTAAAAAATGAATCCAAAAATATCTTTTCCTAAAAAAATCATCTTTCACTGATTCATTTAAATTTATATTGGATAACTGTTATAATTTCTTGGTAAAATTGATGGATATAATTTTTTCCCCTATAAGCTCAGTGTAGATTTAGCCTGCATATAACAAGTGCTTAAATGATAAATCCCCAAACATTTCTTCAATTGTTATTATTTTCATAGCAAATCAGATTCACAATATTTAAGCTTGATGGAAATTTGTGACTTGCCAACAACAGAGCAACTAACTGTATATTTTTTAAAGAAAAATTTTCTTTACCTATTAATATAACTTGTGAAAAAAAAATGTAATGAAATTATATTTTGAAGATGTGATATTCAGTGGAGATGTAATTTTTATTTCATAACAAAAGGGACTATATACATGTAAAGGAAAATAGTAACCGAATTTATTATGTACTTCTTACTTCAGTTTATATGTCTTTAGTTAATTAAATATCAGTTTTAAAAAATTTAGTTATTTTTGTTTTGTGAAAATGTTTGTTTCATTTTAAAAATTGTTTGAATTTCTGGTATGTTGCCTGAGTGAAAGGTCAAAAAACTCCTTTGGCTAATTCAAAGTTATAAATTTATTTTTCGAATATAATACATATTACAAAAAGTAATCATATTATTTGAAATTTTATCTATATTTTTCTCTCAACAATGCAATGAAATCTTTAATAATGCAAATAAGTCTTAATTATATGTACATCTTATGTTTCAGTATTTTATTATGGTCTTGCGTTTGTCTGGTACAAAACGTCATGCTGAACTGATGAATAAAGTTCAAGAATTTAAAGTAAGTATATATTAAAAATTCTTTTGTTCCCTCCCTTGTAATTCATTAAAAATGATTTTAGAAATATATTAAAAAAATTGGAACTTTACAGTCTTTTTTTTTTCTATTTTGTGAACATAATGATTTTGGTATTTATTTATAGGATTTTTCTTTGTTGTATTATGTAAGTTTCTTAGTTAAATATTAAAACTAAAGCTAAACATCCTACATAATTTGCAGAATCCTGTATTAATTTATAAGTTTTTTAAGACATCGAATGTTATTTTGAATGTTTTTGTAACTGACCTACTTATTACATTAAATATATAAAATTACATATGTTTCAATGTGTGATGATACATTTTCCAAGTGGTTAAAAATTGTTTTAAAAAACTGGTTGAAATACTTTAATTAATCTAGCCTAAATTTTTTCTGCTTCTTACTCTAGCACTTGACTTCAATATGTTTATTTTAGTAGTAGCTGCATGTAAAAATTTTATTTTTAAAAGTGGTTAGTACAATTGTCTAAAATTTGTTTCCCTTTAAACATAACACTTAAAATTTCAGATTTTATATAGATATTTATAACTATGTCACGTTATTTTGAGTTTAAAAACAAAATCATATATAAGAAACAATCTTTTGAAATAATACTGATTTAAAAATTGTAGGCCATTGGTTGCTTTGCTTTAACAGAAATGGCTCATGGCACAAATACTCGATCAGTAAAGACTACTGCCACTTATGACCCTCTATCACAGGTAAAGGTTTATTTTTACTTAAACAAGCTTTTTTTTTAATAAAACCTTTTTTAAAAAAATATAAGCCCTGTTTCTTTTTATTAGGAATTTGTTTTAAACACTCCCAGACTGGAAGCAACAAAAATGTGGATTGGAAACCTTGGTCAAAGTGCTTCACATGCAGCCCTGTATGCTCAATTATACACACCTGATGGTCAATGTCATGGTCTTCATGCATTTTTAGTACCCATACGAGATCCCAAAACACATCTGCCATATCCTGGTATCACTGTTGGAGACATGGGCCCTAAATTAGGTCTTCAAGGATTGGATAATGGGTATAATGGTTTTTTTAATTTTAATCAAATGTATATAATGTATAATATAAACATAGCTCTTGTAATGTATAAATTACAATGTCCCAATTTTGTTTTCAAAATTGGAGGAGGAGATTAATTTATGTACACTTGTGCAAAATTATGCTTCGCTTCCTTCTGGAGTCTTTGTAGTTTGCTTTCTGATTGAATCATTAATTGTCAAAATTAAAATGTATGTACATTATGTGCATGAAGCAAACATTTCTTTATATGCAATTTCATAACAAATGCTGAGATTCTTTTCATAGGATACTACAGATTTTATAAGAAATATTTTTAAATCCCCTTCTATGATGTTAATCTGTTTTTTACCCATTCTGAAATTATTCAAAACTAAACATTCTTTTGTTGATAAAATCACGTGAAAGCATAAATATTTGGTGGATTTTTTTCTTCATAACTTCTGATGAACTATTTTAAAAGAGATAGCAAAGAAAAAATTAATTGGTAGTGAATTAATGTTTTGCAGACTTAGTTTCTTTTCAATATTATTGTCATCAAGATTCAGGCAGTTGTCATATTGGTGTGTGAACATTCCAATATCCTTTTCTAAGACTTTTCCTGCCAGTGATGTGAGGGAACCTGATCATCATTTTGAAGTTCCTCATTGATCTGAAAGCTTTGACCTGTTAGCTAGTTCTTCAGTTCAGGAAGAGATGAAAATTATTCAGTATTAAGTCCAAGGCTACATGCTGGACTTGCATACTACATTCATAATCAAACACAACCTATTAACCGGTTGCATTGGGCACAGAGTCACCCCAGGCTCACTAAATCTTTCTGGGAAAACTGTTTATTTGTTTTTTATGACCTTGTCAGTGTCCTGTGTAACAGTCTTCATGGGAATTATAATGTATTTTCCACATATTTCCCTCTGTTTTGGAAGTGACAAACGTTTTTTTACAGTCTTAAGGTACTTAGAAGACTTAGTTCACCGCACGGCAATTTTTGTTTCAAAATATTTTCTATGAACAGACTAAATTTTTCTGATTTTGATTGCTGTGTTGTATGATTCATTATGGTTTATAAATGTAAATGAATAGAATAAAAAAAGAAATGGGCAAACTCCATCTTCACTGGATGAAGTTGAAACTGAACAGGCAAGGGAAGAACCTAATGAAATAATGGATATTAATCCTAATGGTGAAAGTAAATTTGAGAAAAGTGATGTACATGAAACATTTAAATTGAAAGGAAAGTTTTCAAATGTTACTCCACCAAGAAAGATATGAAGCCACAAGCATATGAGACTCACTGTGCCCTGTTAAAAAGATACAAGCAAGGAAAAGTTCATCACGCTATTTTTCGATCATCAAAGGACAATAAGACTACAATGACTTGAGTCACTCCGCATAACCATTAATGTTAGTATCGAGTGTGCACCTTCTCCCAGGTTAAACACTGTTTCTAAAGCTATTAGTTTTCAACAGTACTGTGAGGGCTTGCATGGACATGAATAAAGACAAATTCCGGAAGTCCACATCCTTTTGTTTTGGATGATTCTTTGTAGTTGCTATAATGCCTAATAGCAAACAATTACATGAATTGGTATTCTTTTTCTATAAACTCAAAGGGTAACTCATCTTTTTGCCCCCCTCCCAAAAAAAAAGTCTCAACCTTCTTGAGTTGAAAATTCAGTCTGGTGAGTTTAAGTGTGCATCCATTTATTTTTTCCTTTTACTTTAGTGCATTCTTTTATTTTCAATTGTTACTTTTTATCTTTTAATTTTCTGCATCATTCTTGCATATGATTACTCATTAACTTTTCATCATAGGCTCAGTCCATTCTTCAATGACTGGTCAATTCTTCATTACTACACCATTTTTCTCTCTGCTTGAAGAAAGCAAAAAATATTACATAATTGACTTTTAGCAAGAGCATCAATAATAGAAGCCATGTTTCTGTATTTACAACTCAGCTCAAACTGATAGTAGCAAAGGTTATGGTTAAAGAGATTTGTTGTCAAACATTATGTAGCCTCCAACTTATACTATTTGTATGGCTGTTTAATGGCTTGATTGAAAGTTGGGGGGGGATCTCTTTTTATCTCAGATTTTGAAATCAATGTTGTATATAACTACATAGTGTGTATTTTATTTGCTTCTTATATAAGTTCATTATTATTATTTTGTTGTTTTGTTAAAAACTTGTAATGATATAGATTCTTTTGTTTATGGTTTTCACTCCTTTTAATGTTGGATATATATTTATTTTTATAGCTTTATGTCATTTCAAAGCTACAGAATTCCTAGAGAATCTCTTCTGAGTAAGACTGGAGATGTCACTCCTGATGGACGTTATGTTACTCCCTTTAAAGTAATTAAAATATACATAATAAATTAAATAATTTCAAGGAAAACTCTTTGTTTTTTATATATTATATTATCCATCATTTTCCCAAACAGTGTGACTTAAATGATTCCTAGACTGAACAAAGCTTTGGGAAAGATTTATTAGTTCTTTATGGTCAGTAGAATAAAGTATAAATACCAATTATTATATGTAGGCTTTAATATTAAATTGAATACAAAAATAATTGTTTTTTTTTATTTTTCGTATTGAATAATCATTTTAAATATTTTGATTGTGTTATTATACATTCTAAAATTCAAAGAGAAAAAGAACTATCTATCCGAAAGTTAAAAGAAAAACAAATTTATACAAAAAATAATAAATTTTAAAAAATAAGGATTTTTTAAAAAATTTTCAAAAGTGTTTCTTCCCCCCCTTTTTTTTTTACCACTGATATGTTTACACTCATTTGATCTTTAAAATGGCTGAAGTAAACATTTCAATAAAAAAAAAATTAAAATAAGAATCATTAGAATTCTTTTTAATTCTTTGTTAATAATTTCTCCTTCAATTTAATTATATAAATATACATGAAATATTAATTTAAATAATAATGTGGTAGAGTCACTTCCTATTCATGATCTTGGATATTCTTAGAAAAATATAATAATTATATCCTGTGGTTGTTGAACTTGTAATATTTTGCTGTTCTTTGAACGAAGATGCCTAAAAAAATTTAATCAAATGTTTTTCACCATACCATTTATTTTCACATATATTTTAGCTTTTTAAATTTTTACTTATTAAGGTCATGTAAATTCCAAATACTTTTCTTATGTAGCCTCCATTATTTTGTTAAAAATTCCATTTAACCTTTGAATATACTGGGTAGGTATTAGTATTTTGAATAAGCAGTTTTAATAATTATATTTAATTATTTTTTACTGTAATTTAGGGTATAAAAACTCTCCTTACCTAAAATAAGATCATAATATTACATTATGTGATCTTTTTTTTTTTTCTTATCATATTCAATTTTTTTAAACATATTTAACTTTTATTGTATAATAATGATGAAACAAAAGTTAGATATGAAAGAATGCTAGCCTGTAATTCCACAACTTAAAACTTATAGTGATACATAATACATGTATAGCATGTTTTTATGTGCTTTTCTGTTTTCTGGTTAAATAATACGTATTAACCCCTTGAAATTAATTTTAAATAGTTTTCTCTATTTTATTATGATCAGTTGGGAGGTCATTTACCATTTTTTGGCTGTGAATATAGTTTGGAAAATTTTCATGTGAAATAATTTTTTACATATATTATTGAGACAATATAGAATGAAATATATATATATATATATATATATATATATGTTTTGTTTCCCATTGAAGGATCCCAATAAAAGATTTGGTGCGTCTATGGGTTCCTTGTCTCTTGGTAGAATGGGAATATTAAGTGTTGGAGTGGCAAATCTGCATATGTGTCTACCCATAGCTATTCGTTATTCTGCTATAAGGAGACAGTTTGGACCACAAGGGCAAGAAGAAGTTCCCATTCTTGAATATCAACTCCATGTAAGTTTTTGTGCTTTATAGCTATATAGAAAAAAGTAGTGGAAAAGAAAGTTAAAGAACTATCTTTATTGTAGATAAAAAAAATATTATTGATAATTAAAAACTATAGCCATATTTTTTTAAATGTATGTAGAATACACATGTAATTTTGTTTTAAGTGTTCTGGTCATAACATGTAGTAATACTTTAAAACCTAATATTTATGTATATATCTATATATTAGTTATGCCTCAAATTTAAAATATAAATAACCGTTTAGATTTTTGACATAAATCTTATATATTAATATGGAAATCTTATAAGTAAATTATTCCATCTACATATTAGGGTAAAATACATACAAAGCAAAAAAGTGTAAAAACTCAGTATAGATACTTGTACTGACAAACATAGCAAACTAATGATTATTTTAAGCAGAGTTGAACCAGGTTTTAATGGCTAGTCGACTTCTTCCATTCTTTTTATAATATTGAGCAAAAAATGCAATTGGCTCGTAATAGTTTTGACTATCAAAGTCTATTATAAAAAATCACAAAATATGCTTGTATGTATGTCTTTTATTCATCCTTCTCTATTTCCTTTTTTCAGCAATATCGTCTACTTCCTTATCTTGCAGCTGCCTACACACTTTACCACTTCATCACTCGTTACAACTGTGATTTGATCAATATTCAGATGAAAATCATCTTCGGAGAGAAGTCTTCTGAACTGGTAATATTCTTATTTGAATTCCAAATTTTTGTGGTTTTAATTTCTTCTTCAACAATAAAGATTAGAAGCAATTAAAAAGTGTTTGTTTCTTTATGATATATATAATACGAGATCCATTGTAAGTAGTTTATTGTACAATTCTAATTGAAGTATTGCTGTATACATGTAATTATATTTCTTTCTATTTTACATTTGTTTTAAAATTATGTTAATAATGCTTAATGTTAATCAACATATTTTTGTAATTGTTACTGTTTATATACATATTTACAACTTCAAAATGAATTTTGTGTAGGTTGGACAGTTATTAGCTCTATTTACAAGAAATAACAATTTTCATTATTTATTTCAGTCTGATCAAGTAGGAG
Source organism: Trichonephila clavipes (assembly GCA_019973935.1). Lineage (NCBI taxonomy): Eukaryota > Metazoa > Arthropoda > Arachnida > Araneae > Nephilidae > Trichonephila > Trichonephila clavipes. The sequence goes on from BMAU01006806.1 coordinate 109,651, forward strand.
AGTTACATGCTTTATGTTCTGCAGCAAAGCCAGTTATTACATGGACTGCCAGAGATGCAATTCAAGAATGTCGGGAAGCTTGTGGTGGCCATGGTTACTTGCAAGGTAATTCTTTAATAATTTAATTCTTTTTCTCTTAATTTTTTTAGGTTTCTGAATTATTCAAGATTTACTTATTTTTTTGTTAAAAGTTTTTGAGGATCTGTAGAATGAGAAAAGTTTTTAATATTTTAGGAACAATCATTACATTTTTTTTTCTTGCATAAAATGACATCTGGGAGACATCATTGATTTCACATGCCAAAATAGAGTTTAATGTTTTTAAGATATTAAGAGCTATCTTTGCGGCAGAATTGTCTCTGTTGAGAATTGTGTGTCAATTCTGTTTTGTTTCACAAGCTCTAGGTTCTCCCACTTTCTTAACGGTACCAGAAATCTGGGGAAAGAAGATGTGTGCATTGAATTCTATTTTATTTATATGCCAAGAGGTTGATGATTATTCTAATTTTTGGAAATATGCATATTATTGCTTTTGGATCTTTTCAAAATTAAAATCATTCTAAATTTAATTATATTTTCAAGTAAAATTTGTCATTTTTTATTATACCATATCCTACTTTTCAATATACAAAAAATAGTTGATTTTATTTTTCATTTATGTGAAATATGAGAAACATTGTTTTGTTATAAATATTATTGTGTAAAACATATACGTATAGGTACTCAATATCACTATGTTGGTACTAAAATTCATTTTAATGCTATCTTTTAGCCAGTGGATTTGGTCATCTACGAAATGATCATGATGCCAACTGCACATATGAAGGAGACAACAATGTTCTTTTGCAACAAACAAGCAATTACCTGCTTGGTTTATTAAAGAAAAAGAATGGCAAGATATTCATTTTTTTTTAAAAAAAAATATTTGTATTATTTCATCTGATTATTAATGCAATTGATATATTTATTACTTTTAATTTGGTTGTAAAGTAATGTTTCTTATAGATGTTTTATGATGGTTATTATTGATTTAGTATCATGCATAAACAGTGAACATTCATTATTTACTGGGAAAAGATTTCATTTATTTTTATTAAAATAAATTTAAAGAATTTGCTTTGTTACTGAAATTCATTGCTGTGAACTGCAAAATTACTGATTACTTGATGATCGAACACACTTCTGTCTACTCTTAAAATAAGAAGTGTACAAAATAAGAGTTCAGTGAGTTTTAAAAGAAGAATTAATGTGTGTTTAGGAATAAAATGTTTTATATAGACCTGGGATCTTTCATGTAGGGAAAAATAGTAGGAAAACTAATAGTCAGTTTATTACTAAACTTAATTTTTATGAAAATACTCTCGTAATATTCTGTTATTGGGTTATTGGAAAATTGAGAGATGAAGCTTATCCTCATATCTAATGTAATATGTATCACTGTTATAATGCTATATAAATATGAGGGTATGTTTAAAATTTATTCATTGAAAAAATTCCCTTATGAATATACAGCAATCTTAATCTAATCTGTTTTAAAGTAGTAGTCCCAACTGAATTGTCATTGTCGGAAGCAGCACTGGAATGCCATTTTTGAGATAGGTGCACACCTGATATGTTGTATTTTATTTGATGTTTTCTCTGGATGTAATCTAGTTCTCTTTTCCCAGTTCATGGGAATCACCTAGGATTCGATAAAGAATTGAATGCAAAAATGTCACTAAAGTTTTTTTTGCTGTAAAAAAAATGGAAATCCAATGGTTTTTGAATTGGTACTGTATTAGCAACTGTCAGCTTCTTTATGAAGAAAAGAATTCAAACATACATTTTAAAATCACCTACACATGAGAATCAATTCACCCTTCCCTAGTTTCATTTAACTTTGGACAAAAATTATGGTCAAATCTTTTGAATACCTTTCATATTCTTTTACTTGTTACAGGACCACACTAATTGAGCTATCATGGTTACAAACTCATGGCCAGCATTACTTTTGTTCAGTTAAGGTTTTGAATCCTGGTGCTAATAAAGGCCCATTGTGTAGAAAAGCTGATACATGGGAAATATGTCAAGACTCAAAGTCCTCCCATTGGAAGTTTGGAGAGTGAAGTATCAGCTCAGTTCTCCTCATAATTTGGTTATGGTTTGTCACCTGTAGGCCATGTGTTGATAAACTATCTTGTGAAAAGTCTATCAATTCACTTCCTACTGACTAATATCTCTTTTCTGATCTTCTCTTTTGACCAATATATATATATATATTTTAAATAACTTTTTCAAGTAAAAAAAGGTATTCTTATCACACATTTAAAGTTTTGAGATAATTTAACAAATATTAATTAGGAATTAAAGCCCAGTGGCTGATTGGTAGTGTATCGCGCTTCCACACCACAGGACTGAAGTTCAAATCCCGAATTGGGTAAGGTTGATTCAGCCTTTCATCCCTTCAGTGAGTCAATAAATGAGTACCAAGCTTGCTTGGGAACTTAACACTGGGGATTTCACATCAGACTGACCACTTGACTGGAACGTGTGCTCATGCACCTCAGGGCCCAAAGGTCACGTATACTGATATGGGTACAGTAGGCCTCGGCCCTCATGGGCTGTTGAGTGAGTGAATATTAACGTTGCACTGTTCAGCTACATGAGGGTTTTTGGTGATGGACCACATAATTTTGAACCAAGGTCAAGTGACTTGGATGACACTCGAGCTGGCACCCCCCTCTCCTAACTATCACACCAACGGGAGGATGTTCCAGCTCTCGACAGATTTAACGTGCATCGCTGCCCTACACAGCGGGTCTTTAGTGGTACTGGGCTTGATCTCATGACATGCCTGCCGTGATCCGATACCTTTACCACTGGGCTACCGCAGCCCCCATGGGCTGTTGAGCCACTGAGTTAAGTTAATTAGGAATCAAAATAAAGCAAATTTTGATACAAAAAGTGGAAATCTGACACCTTGGTTTTGGTAACCTTAAAATGTATGATGTGCATCATTTGAACCTTTGAAATACCAAAATAGTGATGAAGCAGAAGTTCAAAGGGAATATGTATGCAAGTCGTTGAAAATGTAGTAGCAAAAAACTTTAAATTAAAAAAGTGTAAAATATACTATTGAACTTGGCAATAAATGTCAGGTAAAAACTTACGGAAAACGGTTAAAAGTTACGGTTTTGATGGGAAGGAGTGAATGTTTAATTTCATTGACTGTTTGAATTTTTACTGAATACCTAAAATTTTTTTCTATATTTTTTCCTATGATTCTATATTTTAAAATATAAATATTATTATGACAATTTACGTAGAGGAAATAGTTTTAATCATTGCCATTTCATACTTTAGAGGGATGTGAATTCATTCATTTAGAAAGTGTAAATTTTCTGGATAAGATGGACCAAATCCTGGGTGATAAGTTCCGTGCATCTACTGTGGAAGATTGCTTAAATATGCAAGGTAAGATCACTAAAAGTATGAATTTGAGATAAAAATTAGCTGAAAAAAATTTCATTCATATATTGTTTATATAAAAATATATGAGAAAAAAACTTCTCTCTCTCTCCTATAAAATATTTTTTAATCTTATTTTTAAATTTTAGTGTATATTTTAAAATGAATTGACTTTTTACAGAGTTAAAATAATGAATGAAGTATATATGAAACAAATCATGTCATATTCTTTATTTAGAATTTCCATTTTATATTTTTGATTTTAGTGTGAATTTTTAAATTAAAAGAAATCTTTTGAAACAGAATTGATCTGTATTGTGTGCTTAAGTCCTCAAATAAATTTGTATAATGTATTTTATTTTAATAAAAAAATGTTAAAGTAACATTTTTAAACATGGTAATTAAAAATTTTACTTTAAAAATTAAAGTAGACAATTTTTAATATTTTCCCTGACTTCACAATTTAATTTAAGAGATGCTTAATTTTTTTTACAGTTATATTAGCTTCTTTCCGTTGGTTGGTTTGTTATCTGATGGTACAGAGCTCAGAGAAGTTTGATGAATTAAAATCTAAAACTAATGATGTGTTTTTTGCAAAATCAAACAGTCAAGTTTTCTATTGTCGAGATTTATCCATAGTTTTTTTTGAAGTAAGATTATTGTAATTTTTTTCTTTGTATTTTTTGTTGCTTTTAAATTTCTAATGTAATGTAAGATTTTTTCATTATTGTTCTTTGAAACATTTTATTTGATCTTTTAAGAGTGCTGTTCTGCAGAAGTTTTATGCCTTTATTGTTGAAGAAGCTTCTGATCCTCGACTTTCTAATGTATTGCACAAACTCGGATGTTTGTATGGGTTATGGTGCTTGCAAAAATATTTTGCAATTCTCCATGAAGGTAATTTCTTAATCTATACGTTATTTGTTTTTAGTTAACACACTTTGTGTTAAATATCGATAGTATTGATTTGGTTCTTCATTTTGTAATTAATTTTTTTTTTTGTATATTTATGACAAATTTCTTTTTAAATTTTAATAAAAAAATGCATGTGATTTTTGAACAAAGAAAAATTTATATGTTGTATTATCAAAAGACTTTATTTAAAATATATAAGATGTTTTATGAACTTAAGAAAAATTAAATGAAATTCACACATTAACTTTGAGTTCAAATTCTTATTTTTAAGCTTTAGAAATATATTATAGAACTAAAAGGAAAATTTGATTTGTTTAATTTTTTTCAAAAATTAGTTCTATCTATTAAGTACTTATGCTTTACAAAATTTGCATGCATCTTTGTTAACTGTTCATATTCTAACAATAGTGTGGCTACTGTAAAGAAGTATTGCTTTCTTGTAATTTATTATTCACAGATAAAATTATTTTGAATTACGATTACTATACAAATATATAAAGACTAACTTTTTGAAAGTTAATTTAAATGAATTTTATCATTTTAGGTGGTTATTGTGATAAGAAAAATCACAGCTCTTTGATAAAACAAGCAATTTTGAAATTATGTTCCGAAATAAAAGATGAAGCTGTGTCTCTGGTTGACGTTATTGCACCACCTGATTTCGTACTTAATTCAGCCTTAGGCAGATCTGATGGAGAGGTAAGTTTTTAGTTTCTATAATTACTTAAATATATAAACTTAAAAAAAGCCTTATACATCCAATCCACATTTATAGTATTTCTTCATAAAAACTTTTTGAATTTTATTCAAAATTTTCTTTCTAAACTTCTAGTCATTATGTAGAATAAAAATAGAAGTCATTACTTTCTCCGAAATTTATGTAGATAAATTTTGTTTCTTGATTAGTTATGGAATACTAGTAACACTTTGAATACTGTTTTTTCCCAAAAGTGAGAACCTATCTTATATTTTTGTTGCAGAAGATGCATTAGAGCTTATTTTCAGAAGCTTTCATACATGATAATATACATTTATTTTCAATACAATCATGTTTTTCTGAAACAATATCCTTAGATTTTCATATTACTGAAGGAAGTCATCTATCCTTCTAATCGTCATGTAATTAGCATGACTGGAGTGCTATTACAATTACAGCCTTGCAAACAACTTAACTCTTTGTTCTTCTGCCAATAATGTATTCCCATTTGATGTCTTTGAACACAGGAAATATTGGTTGCCAAGACCATATTCTCACTTATATTATTGTGTCCACATTTATCTGACATTATCATAATCTGATTAATAATTTCAGTTCATTTAAACATTCCACTTCTATTTGCAGAAAGTTGTAACATCCGTACTCTTGAAATTTCCTTCCACATTTTCCTGTATTTCACAGAATCTTCCACAATGCCTTTCTTATACTCGATGGAATAGTTTTTCCTCTTTGCATTAATCTTATCCTGAAGATTAATAATTCCCTTTAAATATATTCAATTAAATTGTAATTGTCTGTTGCAACACACAAACTACTGAAGATTCTGTTCCTGTGTGTTGTACTTGAATGTTGGTCATTAGATAATGTGCTGTTCTGACAATTTTAACTAAGGCTTACTTTGAAGCTTGGGTTTGTATTACAGGCTTCATAAAAAATTATGTTAGGGCTGTTTTCAATTAGGTCTTATTTTCAGGAAAATTTAGCAGTATTTATATGAAAAATATAGGGGGGGGAGAGTGAGAAAATATATCATACAGTAGAGCATGTAACTTATTACACTGACCAATTGATATATGTTATACTTTACTTGTCTTCCAACACATTTTTGTTCGAATAATAATAAAAATTATTTCTTAAAATAGTGCATTTCATTTGATTTTAAATATATTTTACATGTATTAAAGACAGCAAAATTTCTTTATTCACTAGAATTATCAAGCACTTAATTTAAATGTGCATCAAGTTGTTCTGTTTCTTTAATTTTTATAAATTTTGTTGAAATTGTGCAAAAACCTAGTGTCCATTATATTTATTGTTATTTAATATCTTAAAATACTTGTATGTTAAGTTAGCAAAGCTCTACTTTTTTGGGGATCTACCACCTATCATGACTTATTTTTTAATACTCTGGAGTAATAAAAATTTTAAAAGATGAAAACATATCCACATTATACAATTTCGATTTGTATGGTAAAATGGTTTGAGATTATTTATTTCTTACACATTTTATGATACATCGCCATTTTTAAATATTTTGGGACAATGAACGCAACAAACCCCATAGTTTGTTACAAATAAGACTCTTATAATTTTTACAGGTTTACAAGAATTTGTATGATGCCATTATTCAAACTGAAGGAGCATTCGATCGCCCTCCATGGTGGAAAGAGTTCTTGAAGAAACCTAGAGTTCACTCAGTGCAAGCTAAACTTTAAGAGGATAAATTGAATTTGAATATTTTAATCAAAAGTATTTTTGCCTGTGAAAAAGTATGAATCAGTGCTATTATAGGATGCTTTTGTCATGCTGTAATGTTTTTAGATGCATTTATTTAAAAAGTTCATCAATTATTTTTGTTATAAGACAGATAATATTTGTTAGATTTCATTAGAATAAGCTAAGCATTCCGTCCTTTGGGAATACTGCTTCGCACCAAAAATTTTAGATGAAATTGAATATGGTATTAATTTTACAACGCACATTTCTCTGAAAAAATGCATTTTCATACATTTTATACATAAAGCTGCTGCAAATTATTTTGTCAGTTGAATGTTGTTCTAAGAAATATGTCTTAGATTGCATATCAGAAGATAGAAACTGTCGTATTCAACTTCTCTAAAAAATGACAAAGAAAATCTTGAAAAATTTAAAATATTAGCAGTATTGTTTTTATATGTATTATACACAGAAAAATTTTGTACTTTTTTTAAAGTTACATATATTCAATATGCACATATTTTAATTCATACATCTCATATTGATATTTATTTTTTCAGAGGAAAATTATTTAATCTTTCTATTTCTGTTAATTTCACTTTAAATAAAAGTATTGTTCTCGGGAAATGAACAGAAGAAAAATTAAAAGTTTTTTTTGTTGTGTAAACAGTAATAACTAAATATTAAGGACAGAAAAATTAATTCTATTTCTATTATAAGATTTGTTAAAATACCTTTGACTATGTGTAGTTACTTTTGTAATGATAAAACATATTTAAGTAATTATGTTTTAACATTATACCATTGGTGAATTTCAACAAATTTTAGCAAGTGTCCTTAAGATGGTATCAAATGGATTACTATAAATTGTGATAAATGTGAGTACACATTTTTAAATGTTGCAAAATCCAAAAAAACATGCTGTGAAGAACGTCTGAAAGTTGTTAGCTGTTTGTTGTACCTGTTAGAAAGGTTGGGGAGGGGAGTGATTATTTTGATGCATATTCAACTGTGATAATGACCCACAGAGTTTTATTGTAAACATTCCAACATCAAAGTGTTATAAACTTTTTAATTCATATGCAGCCCACTAGTTTTGTTAGATTTGGATGTACAAAATGAAATGTGCTGGCACTTTTTCATTTTTGTTTAATCATTTTATTTGATCATTAATTGCATGAAAGATTTGGAATTATTCAAAACATTTATTTTAATGTTATAAATTTCATCCAAACTATATCAGTATTAAATAACACTTGCAATTTGAAACAGCTTTACTAATCTTTTATACCAAAGACATTATGAAAACACAATTGCCTTATTGTTCCAAGTGTATTCAAATTGTATCTGTATGTTTGTCTGTTGTAACTGTCATTTCAAATCAAAATTTTATGTGCAAATCGTTGAATGCGAGTACGATTTTTGTTTTTAGAAGATATATTTCCTGATCATATATTGTAAAATATATCTTTATAAAATCATATTTTCATTAGTTGCTTAAAATGCTATAAATAATATCAGGATTATTTTTAATGGTATATATACATAGAGTAAGACAAAATAATGTTGAATTTAACATTTGATAATGAAGTATTCTAGAAAGCTATTGATTACTTTACTACTGCATATTTTAGAAGGAATATTGACTGAAAATGTATTTTGATATAGATTGCTTAAGACTATTAGTGTGTTTAAAATGTCATTTTTGCAATCATAAATTAAATTTGTTGCGCTTTCAAATTAAAGAAATGCACATCAAATTTTACTTTTACAGGATCAAAGTTGTGCATATATTTTCAAAGTATTTTTTGCTGTAGTCATGCTTATGTTCCTATCAATGTTTTGTTTGTTACTATTATCAGATTTGGGATATTTTGTTTTTAAGACATTCCATTAGTGTTTATTAATCAAAATATGAATGTTATTAAGGTGATTTTTTTCTTTCCTTTTATACTTTACAAACAAAGTATTTGTGTATTTTTGAAAGTATTTAGAATCAATTTACTTTAGTTTCTTTTATGCTTCTATAATTTGCTTAATAAAATATTTTGACTGTTGTTGCTATTGCATTTAATCATTTAGTGTTGCAGGTATTGATTTAAAAGTATTTTTAAAATAAGTACTTAACAAGTGATGTTATTTCACTTAATGATAGAACAGTAAAAAAGAAAATTGCATGGAATATTTTAGGAATCTGATTCTATATTTAATTATAAAATGTATTAAGATATAATTTGACAAGTTTTACAATAAGTAATGAAAACTAAAAGCTATAAGTTTTTTCCTAAGGCAAGCACAATATCAACTTTGAGTAGAATGTATAAATTATTTTCATATGTAAAAATGCTTTAAAAAATCATTTTGGCAAAAGAATACCTTTTTATAAATTCACTCAAATCTAAAAGTTTGTGTTTCAAAATGAACAAATTTTAACAAATCCAATTTTGTTTTTATACTTCATATAAAATAAAACTTTTATCTACAAAAAATGGTTCTACATTCTGGAGCACCAGCTAAATTTAAATTGTAACTGTACTATATGTAACATAAAATAATTCTCTATTCATAAATGAATCTGATGGACAGTTTTCCTGAATCGCAAACAAGAGTCTAGTATTTCACTCCACTGAGGAATATAATAGAATTTGATGAACATTTTATAGTTATGAAATGTAAGGCAGGATATTTACTGACTTTTTGGTTATGATTGATTATTAGTAATTCTAAAAATTACCTTTTTTTTATAATAGCATGCTTTCAGCAAATATGCATGTTTTAAATGTGTATATCTAATAAAACTATTGATCCAGTTTCACATTATTATCCGAGTGCTATAAATTTACAAAATATAAACTAGACCCTCTTATAGATGACTTTTCACCAACGATGTGCAAATTTCAGATTTACTTTTATTTACAAATCATATATTAGGATTATAGCATGTTTAACTCAAAAATGTGTGTGTGCGTGAGTCTCCTGGCATGTTACAGAAGATAAGTCTATAACAATTAGGGAAGTGAAGAGCAACAATTGCCATTGGGCCATATTCAAAATGATGAAAGTTCCATTGCTAAAGGTCAAAAATTGAAAAGCAGAACATATTGTTCTTTAAAAAGACATTTTGCTCAAATGAAATTGGGAGATATCACCTACGTGCTTCAGGTTTGTAAAACATGCAGAAATATTTCATTCTCAACATATACAGAAAACAGGCTATTTGCTTCGTATTCAAGGCTAGCCATTTTGTTAAATCTAAAAATGAGCTTACTGTAATTGAGTTTTTAGTTATTTCTTCCATTTTTCCTATAACGACTGAATACTTCCTATCCTCAGTAAAGTCACTGACAAGTGGATGGACATAAAGATCTGAACTGAAATTTACACACCAATGAATTACTAATATTGAAATTGGACACATTTCTCCAAGAAAAATATGCAAATCTACCAAGTCTTATTTCCATTCTAAGATTCATAAAGTTTCAGTAACCTGTAAAATTATGTCTAGAAATTTCTTATTTTCACTTATATTGCTACATTCACTTAATATTTTTAATGAATTAAACCAAAAAATTATCTCTACATATTACCTTATACATAAAGTTAGTATAAAATTGCACAGTGCAATGGACAAAATCAGATAAGGTAAATGGAATCAGCCAAAATTTCTAAAAGCAATAAATAAAAATCACAAAAAAAAGAGAACTTCCTTTTGTCTTTAAAAAATGCTTTAAAGTGGTAAATATGAACAGATAAAATTTTAATGGTTTATAAACTTTTGATCTGAATAATTTAGTCTATGCATACTTTTCTTATACAGTATGTAAATTAAAAACTTGAGTTTTCTAATTTATTTAATTCAACATAAATTTAAAGTCTTAAATGTAAAAAATGCATATTTTGTATATAATAACTATTATTCACTTACACATGAAATTTGGAGGGAAAGAGCCTAAAATTAATTAAAAAGACTAGAAAATTTTCATTTTGAATTATTCAGTAATGAAAAAATACTGTAATTTAATATAATATACTTAAAAAAAAACTACATATTTTTTAAAAATCAATCCCTCGACTGCCATGGGCTTATATATACACATTTCTTTGCATTGTGCTGCTATCAGTAAAGCTATTCCGAAAGTTTTTGAATACAATAAAATTACCTAACAGTATTGAAGAATTTACTTATTTCAACAAAGGATTTCTTCCTTGATGTCATTTCTTTTCCCTCAATACACCACATAATTATCTAAGCAAGTGTGAAAAAAAAATGGCACTGGGAAATGAATCTGGCAACATATTCTTGGTAAGAGGTAAACAAATGTTATACATCTTTAAGATTAACAGTAATAATTTAAGTCACTACCTATCTATATGTAAATTGAACATTTTTTTTAAAGTTTAATTTTAATTAACATGAAAAATTATGCAATAATTAATTGTAAAAGGAAATGTTTAAAATTAGAAAACTTACATAAAAAAGCCAGGGATGCAACATCCAATTATATATATATATATATTTATTTCATGACCTTGAATCACTGAAGGGATTATGATATAGATGGAATATAATTAGTTTCAATAAGAACAAACTTAATGTCTAATTTCATGTAACTCTAGAAATCCTTTACATATATTTTAGATAAATCAATACTGAGAAGTAGACATATTAAAAGTGCTACCAGTTAATAATACTAAGAATTTTAGATGAACAAATTTTAAATCTGTATAAACAAAAATTGTCCAGAAAGAAATACTTGATTATACTCTGTATAAAAACATAATTTAAATAAAACTCAATAGTGTAATTATTTTCTGATTTACACCTTTAAAACTCAATGTTCTTAAAATAAAAAAAAAGGGGACAAAAGTAGAACATTTTGATTAAAAAAAAGAATACTCTAAAAAGATCTTTTCCTGCTCAAATAAATGGAAATAATTCTACACTTGAGAATATACAAGCGAGTTTTAAGGGTAAAATTTATTTTAGATTTAATATTATTTTACAATCAAAATTAAGCTACTCAACAACAAAAAGAAGAAAAAAACATACTATACAAAATTTTTATTAAAAAAATAACTATACAAAGTTATAAATATTTTCATAAATAGTGAATGAATTAATTAACCAATGTCAAAATAGTGGTTATTATTTATAATGTCCACTTTCTATCTCATTTAAAAGATAAAAAGTTTACTATAATGCATGCATTAAAATGATTCAATAAATACTCAAAAATATATGGTAACTGTAAGTGATCAGTTGCTTTTTAGAAAAAACTCCCTGACCCGGATTGGTTCTGACTGTCGCTCTGAGATGTTGATGCAGCAGCCTAAAAAAGTTGAAAAAATACATCAGGTTTTTTTAATATAACAATTTAATGTATCAAGTAGTAAATTTTGCCTGATAAAACTCAAGTTTCAATTGTTGGTACGAAAATTATAATAAATATTTATTAATTGTACTGTGCATATTTAAATTAAACTCTCTGCTTTATTATTACTCTAATATAGTCCTGATCCATATCAGATTTAAGAAAAAAAAGGGGGAATATAAAGATTAAAGTTAAAAAGATGCAAAATTGTTCACTAATTAATAATAGATGTCACAATACAATGATAAAAAAAAAAGTACATTGAATACTAGCTCAGGATTGAGAAAATAATTCAGAACGCACACTGAAATACTAAACTATCATATTAGAAGCAAAAAAAATTGAGATCAGTAAAGGACTTTTTAAAAAAATTCAATTACAAATATTCATTCTTAAAAAAACAAATTAAGCACATGATTGAGACAAAGAAAGCAAATTTTGAATAAAATTAAAGTAATAAAATTTTTGAAAGAACTATCAATTCTTATATATTTATGAACTATTTATATTCAATACTTCAGTATTTCCTTATAAGTCATTCTAAAAATATAATTAGAGTTAGATCAAATTTTACAGTCAAACTACTCTCAATCTACTACTAATAAACAACACAGCATATTAAATTTTGTTGAATCTGATGTAATAAGTAATTGTATTTTCTATCTACTGTTATGAATATTACCCCTATTCCCCAGCTAATATTCTCTTAAGACTTAATTAAATAGAAACCTTATTAATTCCTTGAATTCAATCAACCACAAAAAACTCAGAGTTAGCTTTCTTGAATTTGTATTTTTACCATGACAAACATATCAATTCATCTCAAGAAATTAAACCATGCAACATTTGTAAAATACCAATTACATTAAATTAAATACATATTGATAAATGAATAATCTGAGTAAAATGCCAATTTAATTAAAAATTTTTACAATTTTTTAAAACTGAATTTAATAGAGTATTAAAAGTACTTCTATATCACTAATAGTAAATTTGTTTTAACAGGGTGTTTCATAAAAGATGGACTAAACTTAAAAAGGCGATAGTACAAATGCAATCACTTTCAATGAAGGATACATGGTGGGAAATTAAACAAGTGCTTAGAGGGCATTAGAAGTGATGTTATACGAGATAAAAGCACAAAGAATGATTAAGTTATAAAAGCATTTAAAAAATAATTATAATCAGAGTTCAGAACATCGAGTGTTGCGGTTATGTGCACAATGTAAAATGTTATGTAATCAGTTTTCCTGGAGTTTCAATGTGGGTCTCATATATAAGAACCTTAAGCTATCCCAACAAAAAGAAATTGAGACATGAAAGTATGTGGTGCTTATGCTTATAGGGCCACCTCACCCAATACACATGTGATGTGAGTAAGTGGCATGTAGTTTTACATAGTGACATGGTGGATTTTTATTAACATTTCCATGGACTAAATTCTCAAATGCAACAGCACCTTAGCTATGCATTAAATTCATGCATTTTTTGCATTGAAATTTGTTAGGATGTGTATCATCACCTCTTAAACATCCAGTATCCAATAACCAATTATAAAATAAACATATATTTTTTTTAATAGTAGTCATGAAAAAATATATCAAATGATGTACAGTTTAATATAAAATACACGAATACAATCTTTCAACACTATACATCAAAGTGATTTCATTAATAATTAAAATACAAATATTTATTTTTGGTTATTTATATGCATACATATATTAATAAATTTTAAAACACGAATTCCTGTTCATCATTTGTATTAAATTAGTTAAGATAAATATAACATAAAATCATGGCTAACAAATTATCACTTATACTGGCAAACAAATATTGTAAAACTACAAATATCATTCACATATTTTACCAATTACATGACTCTGCTAACTGGTAAAATAATAAGTTTGCAACCAATGTATAGCAAATTTGGACTAAAAATTCCAAACAGAGTTATGCTGCAAGAGCTGATACATATTAAATACATTATGGCTCTAAAGTCCACAAGTTTGGACCTCCCCATAGTCCTTGATTTGTTTTTCAATTGATAATAATCCTATTATATAGTATGTAAAACTCACAATTGAGCATTTGTTATTAACAATTTATTTTATTAATTAATAGTAATTATTAATTCAATAATTTATGTTTTACTGATTTTTGTTCCCCAAATCGACAAAATCAAAAGAATATGCTTGGTGGTGTATTAAGGTATGATATAAGAATGGTGGACTTTCAACCCTGATCCCCTCCTCTGAAAAATTCCTGTGTGTGCCACTGTATGGTATGAATATCAAGAGTGAAACTTCACTAACCATAGTTAACAATTACAAGACATATTGGGTGACTAAACAAACCTTCGAGATAGGAAGAAATGAACATTTAGAAAGGGCTTCAGTAAACTACTGATTACAAGTTTCAATAGAAAAACTTAAATTAAGATACTAGATCACTTTTCTATTAACAAAATAGACTACTGTGATATGTGAATATATTATTTTCAGTAATTCTCTACAAGACACCTTTTTGTTTTAGCAGTTTTTCTTGGCACATATGACATACATTCTAAGTATATCCATGATACACTGCTATTTGACTTGGCCTTTAATTATATGAAAAAGCCCAGTTTCACAGAAAAACAAAAGAGATGAGCATACAAAAGAAATTACTTATACACATGTCAAAATACTGTTTATTTAAAAGAAATTAAACACCTTATGAACTAAAAGAGTTGTGGTAAAATCCTAGGAGGACCCACTGCTGTTTTTGGCGCCAAACATTTTTCGCCAAAAAGCGCCAAATTGAAGGTTTTTAAAAAGGCGTCAATGACGAAAAACTCTTGGGAAGCGCATGCGTCAGCGGGGGATGAAATGAGCGTTTCGCAAAGATGAAAACGAATAAATACATTAAATTAATCATTATATAAAGAAAAAAACGGAGAAAGCAATGAAATTAATTTTAAAAAAGCATTCTAAAACCAATGTGTACAACACGATGTACATTTTTAAAAAAGGACGAAAGGGATGTTTCGCAAATATAAAATCGAAGAAATACATGAAATCGGTTGAATCCTAGGAGGACCCACTTTTGGTCGCCAAATTTTGAGCGATAAAGGTTACAATATGGTAACCCTTCCATTTCATCCAAAAATTTGGATTTTCAAATCACCGAAAAAATGGCAACCCTAAAAAAAAGTACAACGTTTTACGCCTTTTCCGAAAAAACGTCATTTTGACTTCATTTGAGAAGGTTTGCTCTCCACCGGTTGTTGTTAAGAATGGCGTGTGAAAGGAAATTAATTGAAAGTGAGGCTACGACAGGTTTCTTTGTGCTCCTGGGCACAAAGGGGAAGAAAGAGACATTAGAATGGTGTATGAAAGCTAATTTAATTGCTTCTCGTTATGAATGTCTGAGGTTTAAAAAAAATATGCGTTTGCAAGAACGAAAGGGAACGGTTGACGGCTACGAATGGCGTTGCCGCAACCAGTCGAAAGATAATCGCCATGACGTTGTTCGGAGTGTGAGAAAGGGCACTTGGTTAAGCAAAAGCAAACTTGCTATAATAATTATCTTGCGTTTGACGAGATATTGGTTTGGCAAGAGCATGAATGCGTTCGTGGTGAATGACTTGAAAGTTAATAAGAATAGGTCACAAGTTGGTGGATGACAATTTTCATGAATTCCTTACATCCATCGCAAGGGTGTATCCACCAACGGAACATGACGAAATGCAAGCGTAAGGTAAGTGCCTTTTAAAATGATTGATTTCATGGGTTCACTTCTAGGAGAGCCCACACCCTTGGCGCGAATTACTTTGGTTGGCGATAATTGCGCCATCTTGGTAACCCTACTTTTAAACACTACATATGGCAACCCTAACTATTTCTAGCATTTTTCATACTTTGTGGGTGCGCATTTCAAATTTCATTTTGTTGTTGGGCTCCGGGTTGGCTGCGTGTGTGAGGGAATATACTTTAGAATTTTTTACTTTGTTGAATGTTAAAGGTAAGAAAGAATTGATTGAATGGTGTATGAAGGAAGGATTGATTGCTTTGAGTTGTGAATGTCCTAAATGTTATGATCGGCATGATGTAACATGGTTGGCAATAAAACGCTTTCTTCAAAATCGTAGCAGCCACGCCGAATGTATGTTTTATTATAATTTAGGTATTATTTTAATATAAATGCAATAAGTAAATTGATACTTACTCGCTTGAATTTTTGTAATTGATATAGGGCTGTGGTGAGTAGCGGTCGTATAAAATTTATCTCAAAAACAGTCAAATTGTCGACCTGGGCATAAGATTCGCCACTTTTGATGAAAGCATCCACAGAGCTGCGCAATTTGGCCATTCTTATATCCCAAATATCTTTAATGAGAGTCTGTACTTCATCAGCGTTGGGTATGTCGGGTATAGCAACATCAAAAAGCAATCGAGTTATTTCTCTATAATGATCACTTGGCATGGGTGTGAATATTGGTGATTCTATTTCTTCTTGCTTAATCTCTTCTAGTTTTTCGACACACATCCAGTCCGGAGGCAGAATTCGACATTTTTGCCTTTGACGTAGATTAATAGCCATCCAAAGAGGAACTTGCACAGGTATACTGGGAGTGAAAGGCCCACAGTCACCCCGAATTAAGTATAATTTACCGTGTGAAAAGTTGGGAATAACTGTTACAGTTTCCTGTTCAGCCAAAAACTCAAGTTCTGATGGCTCCATGAGAAATCATACAGGTTATTTAAAGTTAAAAATTAAATAAAATATCAAATATTAAAAAAAAAAGGAAGGAACGCGACAACTTGTGTACTAGAAACCATAACAAATCGCAATGCGCGCGCAAAATGTATGGTTACAGTTAAAATTCAAATTTAAAGAATTAGAATAATCAGTGTGTTGTTGTTGTTGAACGCCTCCATTGGTCAGCAGTGCTAGACCAGGTCCCTGACATCATACACTTTCAGGTAGTCCAAAACCAGCAAGGGAACGTCTGCTAAGTCCTGCTTGGTGAGCCCTGGGCACTCAAGGATGTGAGCAGGCGTGGCCGGCTCAGAAGAACAGTTCATGCACATTTCAAAGCTCTTGCGTCCTTCGGAAAATTGCATTGATTTGATATGGCCACTTCGAAAGCGGGCTAGAAGAGTTTGATCCTGTCTTGTAAAACCGTGAGCCAGAGAACCTCCAGGACGAGAACATTGATACCAATGGTGCTCTGGAGGGAGGGAATCCAAGCGGTCTTATTCTGGTGTGTAGTTCTAGAGAAAATCTCCAAAAAAGTGAGGGGTGTTGACGGCTCTGGTAACTCACGAGCGCCAGCCTTGGCCAAAGTGTCCGCAATCTCATTTCCCTGTAGATCTATGTGAGAGGGAATCCATTGCAGATGAATTTGATGCGATGTGGAAAGTCTTTTTAACTTGGTGAGTATTGACACTCCGACATTATCTCTCACACTTTACCAATTGGACAAGTGCTGTATTGCACTTCTACTATCAGACAGTATCCAAATCTCTTTTCCATTTGGAAGAGATGCAAGAGAACCAAGGGCCTCATCAATGGCTATTAGCTCACTGCGAAAAACCGAGCAACCGTCTGGATTTCTCCTCTGGATTCTTAAGATATGGTCTTGCGATTTGATGTAAATTCCGCTGCCAGATCGACAATTATCGTCTCTACTGTCATTCGTAAAAACCTGAACGGCGTCAATTGTTATATCTCCAATTTTCTCTAGAGCTAATTGCTTTAGATAGGCAGGAAGGTCTGCTTGTTTATTCACGTGTACTGGTAATTCTGGATGGAAGAAGATCCTGTCAAAAGATCATCCGCTGGGTCAAGACATTGTGACAGGTAATGAGGTTCCACAGTACCAATGGTAAGTTTAAAAGAGACCATTTGGCTGAAGGGACACAGTACATAATCAGTGGGCTATATGATAGACCAAACAGTGACTGTTTAACATGATTTTTCTCTTTTCCAAATGGGTAATATCTATATAAGGGCATCCCCTCCCCTAAAAAAAATTAGCTTAAGAACTAGTGTAACGTTACGATTTCAAACCATCCAGGATGGAAATAATTTCAAATAAAAGATATTGATAATTTGTTACTCTAAAGAAATGACTTTTTAGTATCCATGTGCTAGCGAGTCTCATAAAAAAAAGATAATAATCTAGCAAATTCGATGTGTGTTGTGTATAGTATTATTTTCTTCATCTAATTCTTTAGAAAGTGGGCCAATTCAATGCAAATCGTACAGATATCTGTTTCATATTTTCTGTACCCAATAAGGGACTCAGTGTTTTAAGATATGCCTTTCAAAAATGAGTTTAAATTCCGATTTGAATATTAATTTTTCTTTTTATTTTTGCTTCTCTAGTTTAAAATTAAGTAATTTTTTTAAAAAAAATGATTAGTAGGTGAAACTCAAAGATTTGCTGTGATTTGTGGGTCGTTTAAATCTACATAAGAAAATGTTATATATTAATTACTAGCCATTACCCACCCGCTTCACTGGGTGCGGCCAAGGACTGCACTCTGGATTTTAATGACCCAATGAAGTGTGCCAATTGTTCGGGTGCTCATGCGGCCAATTGGAGCCGGTGCCCTAAGCACCCAAATAATAGCAAAAAGAAAAACCAAAATAAAAATAAAAACGGCCCTATAAGCCAAATAATAATAAAAATAAAAATTCGAAAAATGAAAATAAAAAACAACCTGCGCAGGCACCTCGTCCTGACATCTCCAAGGCGAGAAAAGTCTCGCCTGGCCTGGACTACTCAAAAGTAGTCCAAAACAAAATTCCCAGGGAGCATGTTAGCCCCCCTTCAACTTCAAAATCTGAATTTAGACCGGCCCCTAGCAAAGATGCCAGCATAAATGCCGGCCTCCTTAAGGATTTGCTTGAAGTGATAGAGGAATCTCCCTCTATCGACAAGCAAACCTTCTGCAGGGCGTTTAAAAACTCCCTTTCTCTCTCTCTCCGCGCTCCGATCGGCATCTGCGGACGTGGATAAAACGTACGTAATTTTCGAAGCCTATTGCAGGCTTCGCTCCCTCCAGGCTTAACTTTCCCCGCTCACGTGAGTACTTCCTTAAAGATTGGATTTTGGAATGCAAGTTCCTTGCGTAACAAAATCCATGAGGTACGCGATTTTGTTTCTGAGCAAAACCTTAACATGTTTTTGGTCCAGGAAACCTGGCTTGAGCCGGGTATCGACCCCCAGATCGCAAACTATCGTCTTACTAAAGACGATAGAATCGAAATTCCCCATACCGTAACGCGAGGCGGCACGGCCATTTATTGTAAAAATGAGATCGTGCACCACAGGGTTCCCCTTCCTAATTTACAAGAAATGGACGCCACTGCGGTGCAAATTAAAATTAATAATTTCCCTCCCATTAATATTGTTTCGGCCTACGTCAGAAGAAGAGTAGGCCATAGTTTCCCGATAGAGGATTTTAAGAAAATTTTCAATTCTGGCAGTAATTGTATCATCGCTGGTGACTACAACGCAGCTCATGTGAGTTGGCACAATGCCAAGTCGACCCGTTTCGGTCAAGTGCTGCATAAGCTAATTCGCGACCTTCGGGGAGCGAAATTAGTCGCACCGCAGACTGCCACACACCTCCAACCGCTTCAGCGGTTCGGGAGTGTTATCGACTTGGCGGTGTTCAAACACATACCCTTCAACCATAGTGTCAGAGTTCTTAATGATCTCAGCTCTGATCACTACCCCGTAATTCTTGAACTAAATTTAATTACTTCAATTATTAAAAATCCAGAGCAACTTTCTACAAATTGGTTTAATTTTAAATTTGCTCTTAAAAGAAACCCCCTCCTCACTGTTGAGCTCACCAGCAATGAAAATATTGAGTTAGCTATTTCTGAACTCAATCAAAATTTTACCGAGGCTTTCGTTGAGGCCTCAAAACCAAAATTTAATAATGCTCCGAAAATCCTCTCACCCGAGATAAAATTCAAAATTTATCAACGCAACAGGTTACGGAAATTTTGGTAAAGAACTAGGTGTCCTAGTATTTATTCTGAATTCCGTACCCTCAGTCGTGAGATAGCAAAGGATATTCAAGCATATTCCCGAGACCAGTGGGAAAAGCACATAGAGGCGTTATCGCCCGTTGACAACACTCTTTGGAGGAAATCCTCCCTTTTACGTAAGCCTTTTCAATCCATTCCTTCCTTGAAAGGGGCGCTTGGCAGTATCGCGATAAACCCTATTGAATAGGCGGAGGTTATCGCAGACAGTTTGCAAGAACAGTTCGAACCCAACCACGTTGTTGGTCGAGAACTATTCGACCAACGCATACACGATGAAGTTAATAACTTCATTAATACCCCACACATTCAAGAAATTGAACCCACCACTCCAACGGAAGTCTTATCTTACGTACAGAGACTCAAGCCCCGGAAATCCCCCGGACTTGATCAGATTTCTAATCGTATGATTAAAAACCTCCCCCTTAAATTCCTTCTATTTATCACTCTGTTGATAAATCAACTTTTTAAAAATAACTAGTTCCCAAATGCACATGGTAAACTGCCGTGGTCATTCCTATCCTAAAGCCCGAAAAAGATTCGGCTTTACCCTCTAATTACCGTCCAATCTCATTACTTTCTTGTTTGAGCAAAGTATACGAATTTGTGCTATTGCAACGTCTGAATCAACACTGCGCTGCTGCTAATTTTATTATTCCTCAGCAGTGCAGTTTTCGACCGAAGTGCTCGACAGTACATCAACTGCTCAGAGTAACGGAGTTGATTCATAATGGCTTCGCCAAGCACGAGGCCACGGGTATACTTTTTCTGGACATAGCCAAAGCCTTCGATAAAATTTGGCATGATGGCTTATTAATCAAGCTCATACGACTTGACTTCCCTCCCCCCTGATCAAGTCCATTCATAGTTTTCTCTCCGATCGTTCATTCCGAGTGAGAGTTGATAAAACGCTCTCCTCGCCTCGACCAATCAGAAGCGGCCTTCCGCAAGGAAGTCTAAATTCGCCTCTGTTATTCACTCTGTACGTAAATGATATGCCGCAAACTGATCTATCGCATTTAGCAATGTTTGCCGATGATACTGCAATTATCACGCAGAATAAGAGATTTTCCGTTGTGATCTCTAATCTGCAACACTACATATCCTTGCTCGAACTCTGGCTCACGGACTGGAAAGTTAAAGTTAACGCTTCAAAAAGTGCTTGCCTCATGTTTACGAGTAGACCCCGACTGCCAGTCGGTTTATCCCCCGTCCAAATTTTTGGCCAACCCGTCCCCTGGGTACGTGTTGCAAAGTACCTAGGGTTATTTTTAGACGCAAAATTAACTTTTGCCCACCACATAGAACAGACTCCCAAAAAAGCGCAGGCTGTTCATGCCGTTCTTAAACGGCTTATCTCCCGTAGGAGTAAACTTGCGATCCGGCATAAACAATCAATACAATCAATAATCCGACCGGTCATGTCATACGGATCACAAATATGGGGATCCGCTGGCATGTGCCATTTAAAGAAGCTACACACGCTGACCAACTCATTTTTGAGGCAGATTGTTAATGCTCCCTGGTTCGTACGCAATGAAGTCATTTATCGTGATTTAAAAATTGAACCATTTTTACCTCATGTAAAGGACCTTTCTAAAAGGTTCTTTGATAAACTTCCTTCTGTTCCCAATGAATTAATTAGTAACCAGCCTGCATACGATCCCGCAGTGCCATCGTCTCAAAAGCGCCCCAGAGCGCTTCTTGATCACGAATTCATAAATTTCTCCCAAGCCAAAAGGCTTAGGGTTCAAATTTAGCTTATTGATCATTGGGAACTTATTTTAAATTTTAAATAACTTAATATATTTAACTTAAACTTCCTACTTAAAGATAAAAACTCTCTTTTTAACAAGTAATTCCTAGCTCCGTGCCGAGAGTCGCGGAATTAACGTTTTTCCGAAGCAATATTCACCGCGGTAGGAATCCGAGAGGGTGACCTCATTGGATTCAATTGTGCGGTGTTCACGCTTCAGCTTTCCTTTTCGGCCACCAGATGGAGGCACGAAACTATCTATCTAGCATCTCTTCTAAAATTCGTTTCACGTCCAGCAATCATTAATTAAATCGTTCCTTCGAACGACCGCTTATATTTTTGAGAACTGGACATTCCATATCTACTTCTATCAATTATTAATCATGATTGTATCACATATATGACTTCATTAAGTCATTATTTTTCCTAAAATCGCAAGTCCTATATTTCTATCTTTTAGTCCTTCCCCCACCCCCTTTCTCACCGGCAAAGTGCAAGTTGGTTCATTTTAAATTTTTATTCAAAATTTTATATTCTCCCCCTCTTTTTGCATGAGATCTTAGAATTTTTATTCAAGATCTCCTTGTCTCGGGTCGTTTATTTTCGGATCGACCCAATCCATTTCCACGCCCACTTCTCTGCGAGCGAACGGCCTCGGCCAATCAGATCGCAGGAAAGTGGAGCGGCTGTCCCACCGGCCGACAGACTTCCTCTGTCGCCGTTCCAGCAGAATTGTTTCTGCCCATTTATTTAAAATCTTTTAAATTTAATTTAAGCAACCCCATAAATTCGGCTCTTAATTTTAAAATTCT
This sequence comes from Trichonephila clavipes, assembly GCA_019973935.1. NCBI lineage: Eukaryota > Metazoa > Arthropoda > Arachnida > Araneae > Nephilidae > Trichonephila > Trichonephila clavipes. The sequence goes on from BMAU01006806.1 coordinate 132,439, forward strand.
GATGAGGAGGTACGTCCCAACTAGGGACAGGTACTCCGTAATTGACATGCCACTTGCCACCCGCTTCACTGGGTATTTCAAGATTGATTGATTGATTGAAAGGTTGAAGGGGATATAGAGCAACACAGGCTATGATCCCTCAAAAAAAAGATAAGACAAGAGAAATCCTAATAGGTTAGTAGATATTGAAAAATTTCATTCCCTTTAAAAAAACTCTGAAAGTTGATTTATTATTCATTGCCCTTTCCAAAACATCTCTAAATGTAATAGTGGAATGTGGATCAATACGAAGAATAGACCAGAGATTATTACGATGCCTAGTATATCTAATACAATTTAATATAATGTGGTCCAAATCATTTATACGTTTACATGTAATACACATTGCATTACCCTGTAAATTAAATCTATGTAGAAGGCCTGGAGTAATAATCATTTTACTGAAGATTCGAGTGCTTAAGATTTCTTCTCTTCGATTCTCTGTCCACTTTGAAATGATATCAATGGTTGGAATATTTCCCAATTTTTCAAAATATTTGCTTGAGTAAAATGTTTCATTGATTTTTTGAATTCTATTTCGATATATATTTTTATGAATGTCTTCTGAAGCAATCCAGTCAATGTAAACATTGGACTCGGTGACCGATCTTGCGAGATTATCCGCCGGCTCATTCCAAACAATTTTCGAGTGTCCCGGAGTCCAAAGCAGAATTAACTGATTAACGTAGTTAGATAGCATATAAATTTTGTTAGCAAGTCTATGAATTACCTTATTGGATTTGATCGAGAAATTTTGAAGTGCAGAAAGAACCGAAAAACTATCCGACAAAACAAGTAAATTTACATTAGATTCCACCAGATCATCTAAAGCTTGACAAATGGCCAAAGTTTCTGCAGAAAAAATGGAATTATAATGGTTGATCCTGTAAGCAAATGAAGATTTTTTATATACCTGCTATCATGTAATTTGGTCATTTTTTGAAGCATCAGTAGCTATAATGAAAAACTTCTGAAATTCCCGTTCGACCGTTTCATCAAATAAAACACTTATTGCAGGAATCGGTAAATTTTTATCTTGAAATTTAAATCTATTGGTATAAATTTTACATGGAAGGTCTAAAAAGGTAATTAATCTGGGAATTGAAATAATTTGATCACCACCAATATTTAAATCTTGCAGCACACTAATGATATAATTTTTATCTTCTTCTAAAACATTAAGATTCATTGCCTCGGGGCTGTTGAAATAAAGAGGAGAGAAATCACTATTGGAGATTTGAGTAATAAAGAACTTGTTTGCCAATCTTCTAATTTTATCTGACAAAATCTCTTGACCAGCCAACTTTAGTAGTACAATATTTGGGGTCCATTGAGGGAGACCTAATGCTATTCGGAGGGCTTTTGTTTGGATAACATTAAAAGGTTTTAATTGATTTTCAGACCATTTATTTATTATGCGACAAATATAATAAAAAACACTGCATATGCTGTTATTGACTAAATTAATGAGATCCCTTGATCTCGGTCCATAGTGTTTATATGCCATACCTTTTAGTGCATTGATCCTTTTCAAGGCTTTACTGCTTAGTTGATTTTTAATATATAAATTTTGACAATGTTCAGAAAAAAAAACTCCTAAATTTCAAGATGTTCTATAAATATATATAATGTTTACATATATATAAATTATTCACATCTAGCATTAAAAATTCGGTTCTATTGAAAAATACATTTATAGCTGTAACTCTCACCTCTTGATATAAAAATGACAGAAATTTATTCAATAATTAATTTTGTATTGTTTTTGGTCCCGAAAATCGACAAAATTAAAAGAATATTTTGGGTGGCGTATTGAAGCACGATACCAAAATTGTGGACTGCCGACCCTGAACCCTCCCCCTTGAAAACTTTTTGTGTGTGCTACTGCATGCACCCAATCTTCAACTTGGTGTTGCCAGATCCCCCCAATGAAAAATTATAACTAATGACGCATTCTCGTCACACTTGAAAATTTTGAAACAAATTACCGTATTTACTCGAATCTAATCCACCATCAATTTTAAGCTGCACCCCAAATTCTCAAAATATTTTTGAGAAAAAATTTTGTCATCGATTCTAGGCTGCAATTCCCATTCTCTACACGTTTTTGAGAAAAAATTTAAAAAATGCTTACATAAAAGGTTTATCGATACCCAAAATTTAAGAAATTTAAAAAGAAATTAATGCGAAATAATAAGCAATGTTAAAAAATATATATTTCACCATTACTAGAAACTTTCAAATGCATGATTGAACCCGTCATCTCTCGAAAATGATTCACTCTCCCATTGTCAGAGCTGACTTCAGACTTTGTGCTGGTGTTGCCATTTCCACCACGATGTCATCTACCGCGCCATCCATTGCATTGGTTATGCAACATTTTTTTAAAGAATGAATTTTTGAAAAGTATAAGAGAATTATTAAAGATTGTTGAGCATTTAGAAGCAAAAATTATGTTTTGTTTACGCCATCGACGTATATTTGTTTCATCCATATCAAATTTTCATTGGCCGCTGGTCTGTTTCCATTTTTTTCTGTATATAAAATTGCATTCCTTTTCACACTCATTTTGATGCTATTACCGATATCTTTGATGTTTAGGCGATAAAAAGAAAGCGTACACAAAACAATTTTCTAAATACGAGAAGACAACGATGTTTAGGATAAACTGAATCACTGGCGTAGCTAGTTCTGAATGGGCTCTGTATCACTGAAGATTAACTGAGGAATGGGGTAAGTCAAGGAAGTAAGTGGCCAAAATGGACGCTTACATTTTTCTTTTTGAAAGGAGAAGAAACTCAATTTTCCCCATCCAACAAATGTTTTCGCCTTCAATTCTAAGCCACACCCGATATATATGTATATATGGGAGTCCGAATAAAATCTTTGAATAAAACTCAGACTCTTCAGAAGTCGGGATTTTAAATTGGCGAGGTGCTTGTCTAGGGGTAAGTATTAAAGGGTTAGTGATGAATTAAATGAATCAAAGTCATTTAAACGCAGATACTTCATTTAGATAAAAAAGAATTTATTTCAAGTTAAAGGGGAAAATTTACAAGGGGAATATTTACAAAGGGAAAGAGACTTGTAGAAATTAGATTAATTGAAAGTTGAGTTATACCTTTAGAAGACGGGGAAATTAATTACCTTTCTCATGCTTGGACTGAGATCGCGCTGGGCGCAAAATGCACGAAAAACTTGACGTGTTGAACCGGCGGTGGTTAGTAGGCCTCTGCCGAAAAATTATTCAAGACGGCGCTGCTTCGGAATGCAGTAATAAACAAAATGGACATTAATAGTCCTCTGAAAATGATATGACTCAACCTTTTTACAAAATGTTTCAAACGGAAAATCCTACAAAATCACCCTCTCCTGGCAGAGCTGGTGTCTCAGCTCTTACAAAATGTTGAGAGCTAAAGTACTTTAAATATAAACTATTTTTAGTTACAACTATAAATTTGATGATTATTGGAATGTGGATGGAATAAAGACAAATAATGCGGCTCTCGAAGATCATAAAATAAAATATTACAGATGAAAAGATGTGTACCTAATATTCACAATTCCGGACCTAAAATAAAGCATATAAAAACAAAATATTCTATATTGTGATCTACAATTAAATAAAACATGAGAAAAAAATCCTTCGTATCAATAGAAAGATAAAGAATAATACGAAAATATAATAAATGTTACAAGTGAATATAAAATGACTAATGGAAACGAGTGTTACCATAGAACATCTATTAATTTCTCAAGAGGGATACAGTATGAGAAAAATTAAAAATAATAACTAATATAAAAAAATTCAATTAAGCATAAAAATGTCTCATCAAATCAGCTGAGGTGGTGGTTGAGTTCGGTCCTTCGTGCTGACCAACCTTTTCCACTTCATACCTATCCTTAGAGAATTCACTTTCGTTACTTTGTAAGGGCCTAAGAACTTTGGTCTTAGTTTCAGTCTAGCTCCAAATTGGGTTCTTTGGATGGTTACTAAATCACCTTCTTTGTATAACGAAGCTTTCTTTCTTCTTCTGTTATACGTCTTTCTATTCTCAGATTGTAGGGTTTCGATGTTCTTTTTTGCATCGTTTCTTAAAAATTCGCGTTGTTGTAGCAATTTTTTCGCCATCTCTTCTAACTGTAAGTCTTTGATTAGAATGTCTTCCTTATTACGCATTTTGGTTCCCACTAATAGTTCGAATGGTGTCCATTTTGTACTGTGACATATAATGCTGTTTAGTATTCTCTGTAATCTGTCGACGTATTTGTACCATTTCGTTGAGTCGTCTAATGATAGCTTGGTGAGAAATGGAATCAAATTTCGATGAATTCGTTCAACTTGTCCGTTTCCTCGAGGAACACCTGTTGCTATTTGTAGATGTTGAATGTTCTCTTCATCACAGTAGTCGTTGAATAATTTTGAAGTGAACGCTGAACCTCTATCAGAGAGAATTCTGATGGGATTACGAAAGGTTTTCTGCTGTTGTTTTAGCTTTTGAGGGCACTTTCAGCAGACACAGTTTTGACGGGATATAGCCAAGTAAATTTCGTAAATGCGTCTACTACGGTGAAAATGTGTTGATAACTTTTATTTGTGGAGGGTAAAGGACCAATGAAGTCAACATGGTACGTACTTAGAGGAATGCTTTCCTTAGAAATAGGATTCAAACACCCTTCCTTTTTGCCAGTTTTCTTATTAGCTAAGATGCATGGAACGCAATTAACTATTACTTTTTTTAACGACGTTTGTTAAATTTGGGATAAAAAATTCCTGTTTCACAATTTCTTCTGTTTTTCCTACTGAGAAATGACCATTTTCGTGAATCAATTTAATTAGTTCAGCTTCCATTGCTTAAGGGGTTACGATTAATTCTCGACCATTTAAGTATTTGTAGAGTATACAGTTTCGCTCAAAAAATTCTTCGGACTCTTGCTTCTCTAGAAGCGATTTCAATGTTTGGATGTTGTCGTCTTCCTCTTGTGCTTTTTTAGGCTTTGAAGTTAATGTATCATTGCATACTATCATTACGGGATATCGGCTAAGAGCGTCAACATGCTTCATACGACTTCCAGCTCTGTGCCATATTTCATAATCAAATTCTTCTAATTGAAGCGCTCATCTGGCTATGCGAGTAATTAGATTCCTTTTTTGCATAGTCTTCTGAAATTCTGAACAGTCAGTTACTATTTTAAAGTGTTGTCCTAAAAGATAAACACGAAACTTCTTTAATGCGTTGATAATTGCTAGTACCTCTAGTTCGTAGCTGTCATACTTTTCTTCTGCTGTATTTGTCTTCTTTGACATGTAGTACACGGGGTCTAACTTTCCATCTTCGTCTTCTTGTAACAAAATTGCACCTTACCCTTATTTACAAGCGTCTGTATGCAGTTCTGTTTTTCTTCCATACTTGTAAATGTGCAAGATTGGGCCTTCGGACATGATTTTCTTCAATTTTTCAAATGCTTCTTTTTGTTGAGTCCCAAAAACAAAGATATTTTCTTTTCTTGTTAAATTGATATTAAAGGGTTAGTGATGAATTAATTGAATAAAAGTCATTTAAACGCAGATACTTCATTTAAATAAAAAAGAATTTATTTCAAGTTAAAGGGGAAAATTTACAAGGGGAATATTTACAAAGGGAAAGAGACATGTAGAAATTAGATTAATTGAAAGTTGAGTTATACCTTTAGAAGACGGGGAAATTAATTACCTTTCTCATGCTTGGACGCTTTGACTGAGATCGCGCTGGGCGCGAAATGCGCGAAAAACGTGACGTGTTGAACCGGCGGTGGTTAGTAGGCCTCTGCCGAAAAATTATTCAAGCCGGCGCTCCAAAAGCTCACACCAGACGGTGCTGCTTCGGAATGCAGTAATAAACAATATTGACATTAATAGTTCTCTGAAAAGGATATGACTCAACCATTTTACAAAATGTTTGAAACGGAAAATCCTACATTATATATATATATATATATATATATATATATATATATATATATATATATATATATATATATATATATATTCAGTAATACATTTTTTTTTTTTAAATTTCTATTGGCAGATTATGAACAGTTATTACAGAGTTCATCAATCTACTTAGTACATCACCGAAAGCAGGTATCTTTTTAGTGCGGCGCCATATTGGCGGATACCAGTCACCACAGGTAATTTTGACACTCAGTTTCCTCCCTAGAGGGAGGCACCTGAGCTCTGACGATGCGAACCTGTACTAGGATTTTCAATAATTTGAAATATATAGTCAAATAATTAATTTCAACTAAAAACAAAATTTTTTTTAAACCATTTAATATATCAGTTATCTCATTTCGTTATAATAAATGCAAAAAGAATTTGAAAGAAAAAATAAATTAATATAAATCTTGTTTTAAAACTGTGATTAAATTTATTGTGATACGAAAAAGAATTTAATAATTTAAATTGCTTTACTGAAAAAAGCAAACAATTAGAAATTACTCACTTTAGGAAAAATATCATATCTATTTTTTATTACACCAATAAAAATAGAATCATTTAGGATCTCATCAGCAAATGCTAAGAATAAACACACGTTTCAATATAAAGCTTAATAATTCTGTCAAAATGAACTCAAAATACTTATATATTGAATGATAAAAACACCATTAAACATTAGATCATGTAGAATCTTTAATCAAATTCTAAAAACTATAGCATAATTCTTTCAAAATATATTTCTCGAATACTCATAACAATAATTAATTGCCAAACAGCTGCGGGAAAAAGAAATTTTATACTATATGAATCATCGAAATTGCATAATGTTTAGGAAAGGAAAACATTAATCTCTCTTAGGAGTTAGCTAGTTGGCGTCGTTCAAGGTCAATGACGCAACCAAAGGAAACGAAAGCTTTTCGTACACATGAAATGTAATTCAATTCGTTATTAAATTAGATACAAATAAAAAACTTGAATATTACGTACAACTTCCTTAATATTTTAAAAAATAAACTTGTAGAAAATTTTAATTGATACGATTTCTATACACAAATAGAAAAATAGTATTTCAGAAAAACACACATGATATTTAAAAATATAAATTACTTCATGAAATCGACTACAACAATTTTTTTATAAGAAAAATGATGGTGGCTCACGTATTCTTTTAGATTTCTTTTCTTTTTTTTCTCGCTTCTAAAGGACAACGAAAAAAAACACAGTACCTGATTCACTGCACGACGTGTTCACTGATAATCTTTTGAAGTTGCAAGATCTTGACTCCTGGATGTGTTTGAAGAAGGCGTCGACTCTCTTCCGAAGATAATGGACGTTTGCTGGAGAAATCTTGATATAGACACTGGACTTATGAAGCTCTTGACTCCGGGAGTCGCTTTTTTATTCACCTAAATGTTAGTATGTTATGAGAGGCAATTCGCGCATTTTCGATTCAGTCCGTTTGTAATTTAGGCGTTAAGCCAATTTTTTCAGAGAAGAAAAAGGTTAGAAGTTCATCAACTAATTATTTAGAAGATTTTTTGAAATCAAATCCCGGGTGATCCCCAATTATTTCTGTGGGAGTCCGAATAAAATCTTCGAATAAAAATCACACTCTTCAGAAGTCGGGATTTTAAATTGGCGAAGTGGTTGTCTAGGGATAAGTATTAAAGGGTTAGTGATGAATTAATTGAATCAAAGTCATTTAAACGCAGATACTTCATTTAAATAAAAAAAAATTTATTTCAAGTTAAAGGGGAAACTTTACAAGGGGAATATTTACAAAGGGAAAGAGACATGTAAAAATTAGATTAATTGAAAGTTGAGTTATACCTTTAGAAGACGGGGAAATTAATTACCTTTCTCATGCTTGGACGCTTGGACTGAGATCGCGCTGGGCGCGAAATGCGCGAGAAACGTGACGTGTAGAACCGGCGGTGGTTAGTAGGCCTCTGCCGAAAAATTATTCTAGCCGGCGCTCCAAATGCTCACACCAGACGGTGCTGCTTCGGAATGCAGTAATAAACAATATTGACATTAATATTCCTCTGAAAAAGATATGACTCAACCTTTTTACAAAATGTTTCAAACGGAAAATCCTACGTTATATATATATATTCAGTAATACATTTTTTTAAAATTTCTATTGGCAGATTATGAACAGTTATTACAGAGTTCATCAATCTACTTAGTACATCACCGAAAGCAGGTATCTTTTTAGTGCGGCGCCATATTGGCGGATACCAATCACCACAGGTAATTTTGACACTCAGTTTCCTCCCTAGAGGGAGGCACCTGAGCTCTGACGATGCGAACCTGTACTAGGATTTTCAATAATTTTTATTCCCGAAAAATAGTGCGGCTTAGATTCGAGTAAATACGGTAACTTGTATAAATTCTAAATGAAGTAAAAAAGAAAAGCATAATGCAATGAACAAATGTTCTAAATATTTAACTTTTCGAAAAATAAATTTCAAAGGTAATTGTAATCTACAATTTAACGACTTATTTTCCTCAAACATTTAATTCGAAAACTGACAAGCGATAATTCGTAAAAATAAGGTAGTAAAAATTATTTATTGGGCTTGGAAATTTTTTTCTTTTATGAAAACGATAAATTTGCTCAGTCATAGTATGAATTCGTTGGGAGAAAAACTATACAGAAGTCAATAAATATATTAAAAACTTTTAAAAATGTCAAATGATTTGTCTTCGAAACAATCGAATATCATGACTTTATCTGCGTTATGATTCATATTGATTTATAAGAACACACAAATCACGTGTGACATCGGCATTTCAATAATTTATTTGTATTCTCAAATAACGTCAAGATGTATAAAGGATCTATTTTTAAATATTTCACCTCATCTTTCCCTTGACAATTTTTCGTTATGGATAATATCTTTCCGAAATGTTGTAATAATTTTTTTATTCTCTGTAGCTGACTTGTTTCTTGGCTATTGTAATACAATAACCTATAGAAAGTTGGAGAATGGCATTCCGATATTAATCATCTGTTGCCGTTCGAAAAATATGAATAGATGTCTTTGGAAGTGTATAAATGTAATTAACTCTGTTATTCTACTGTAAATGTAATTAACTTTGTTATTTTCAAACCACTTTAATTGAATAATTATCACATTTTACATTGAATTGTATACTGCAAATGATGATGTTATGATGCTTAAAATAAAAAATCTGTAATATCATGAAAAATAATAGATTATTTTTATTTTGGTATTTATTACATTAATGTTGTAACAGGTCTCTCTATATATATATCCACGTTCTTTCCACTAATAGTCCTCTTGGGGGTGAATATTGGGTCTTCAAAAATTATTCTATTATAAACCTTCCTTCGAAGAAGATGTGATTATGTAAATTAAGATTCTTATATAAAGATTAAACTTTCAAGTTAGAAGGAGGGAGAGGTTAGACTGCAAACGGATAGCAGTGATTGATTAACGTGAAGAGAGGTGTGAGTACTTCGCAGCTTATTTGTGTAATATTAAGATTGACTACTTGGTCAATTAATGATTAAATTGGATTAGGTCACTCGGAATTAGAAGTTATATTGCCTAGTCGTAAGTGATCCGATTTATTAAGTCCTCTAGTATCTCTTCTACCTTGCTATTGCTTTCCATATTTAGTAATTTGTGCATTTCTTAACTTGGGTTATAGAATTTGTGTCGTCGTTGATAACTGTTGAATAAATAGAAGTTGTTTTGAATATGGATAATCTCTTCCTTCCGACATTCCCACACTAATGGACGCCACGGGGCGTCCATTACAATATGTCATATTATGGCATCATACAGTAATTTCAATGATGAACGAAATTTTCGAAATGTTGCATAGATCCAGTTTAGTTCCAAAACGATAAGGTATCATTATTTATAAGGTAAAATATATAAAAAAAAACGTCTGTGGATATTAAAAAAATACCGTTCATATTTGATCCACCTTCACACTTAATGGGTTTTTAAGATGATAGTAAGCATTCAACGTAGAAATTTCTCTCATATTATTAAAATAGGTCTTACAAATTTGTTGATAAGAATTTTTTCATTAATTCGAAATAAGGATCTTTTTCAATATCGTATAAGTATCCTGAAATTTCTTTTCTCCAAGTAAGTCTCTGACCTTAAGCAGCGGCCGCAGTAGCCTAGTGGTCAAGGTATCGGATTGTGGCTGGCTTGTAACGAGTTCAAGCCCAGTACCACTAAAGACCCGCCATGTAGGGCAGCGATACACGTTAAATCTGTCGAGAGCTCAAATGTCCAACGGTTGGTGTGGTGTAGTAGGTTAGGAGTAGTAGTTAGTAGTTAGGTTAGGAGGTGCAGCTTAAGTGTCGTCCACGTCCCTTGACCATGCTTCAAAATGACGAGGTCCGGCACCAAAAGCCTCGTGTAGCTGAACAGTGCAACGTTCACTCACTCACTGACCCTAAGAAAAAATTCTCTTCTTCTAGATCTACACTGCTGTTTATAAAAATTGCAACACCATAAAGGAATCATCAGAATTAAATGAACTTTGCAGCAAATATGAATTATAGGATGTTACGTAAAACAGTAAAGTTTGAGAGCCACCACGTATGAACAGCGTGCGCAGCGCCCTCTGAACTGTTGCTGAAAGCGTATAAATAGAGGACTGTAGGGGGACGAATGGGGTAAGATTATAGGCCTTCGAGAAGGAGGATTTTCCTATCGCGCAATAGGAGCTCGTGTGCAGTGGAACAGTTCCACGGTGATGCGAGTTTGGAAGCTGTGGACCGACGAGCACCGAACAACTCTAAAAACTGGCAGTAAACGATGGAAGGTGATGTCAGCGTGCGACGATCGACACCTGCTCCAAATGACAGTGAATGACCGTACAGCTTCCTCCAGGTAGTTGGCATCATGTTGTGCTACTGCTACAAGTGTACTAATGTCGGCTTCATCAATTCGTCGATGCCTGCTGCACCGTGGATTGCGTGCAAGGGTGCCTTTATTTAGGATCCCCCTCACGGCAAACCATCAACAGCTGCGTCTGCAATGCGTTCATGAGCACAGAGCCCAGCAAGCTGATTGGCACCAAGTTGTCTTTTCAGATGAATCACGCTTCAATTTGTGAGACCATGATGGCTGCATTCGTGCTAAACGCTATGCCGGGGAATGCTGCCTTCCAGAGGGCGTTATCGAAAGGTATAGTAGCCTAACTCCCGGAGTTATGGTTTGGGGTGCGATGATATCATGGACGATCCAATTTGCTACTAATTGAGTGTAATCTCAATAGCAACAGGTACGTCCGTGAAGTGCTACAGCGCCCAAAGTCGTTCCAAGCCTTTAAGGCATCCCTGGAGCTATCTTTCAGCAGGATAATGCAAGCCCACGTGTTTCAAAGACTGTTCGAGACTTCTGTTCAGCCCAACACATGCAACTTCTCGCTTGATCTGCTTATTCGCCGTATATGCCACCTATTCAGCACACGTGGGATTTGGTTTGTCGGCGTCTCGCTCGTGATCCGCGTCTTGCAGCTTCAAAAGACGAACTTTTGCTGTGCATACAAGCAGACATTCAAAATCTGTTTGAATCCATGTCACGTCGTATAGCAGCACTTTTTGCAACGCGTGGTGGCTACACCAAATACTTATTTCAGACACTTAATATTGTTTTTTTTTTTTTTGCTTTGAAAATTTCCTTATTTATTTGTACTACTACAAGTCGTTTGTGCATTAAATTTCATTTAATTCTGATGATTCTTTCATGCAGTTGCATTTTTTACAAACAGCAGTTTATTATATCATCTTAGAAATATGATATAGGTATTTAAAAAATTTACTATACACAATTTTCTATCACGCAGATAGTGGTTTTTCAAAGTCAACATATTTTACCCAAAAAAACAAACTAACTAAAACTAAAACAGTGCATATACACGTTTTTTTTTCCCGCAAAATTTCCCTATCAATATGAAGAAAAACAAAGGTTTTTATCATCTTCTTTATGACTCGTTCAAGAGATTATCAGCCAATACTAAAAAAATTTCTTGACAAAAATAAAAGCAAATTTGTCATTTCTCATGGATTCTTGCATGCGAATAGTTTAAATTCATATTTTTAAAGCAACTATGACGGCAATGAAATTTTTTCACTGTCATCGGTTGTAATAAACTTATTATGTACATACAAAGTTAAAAATATATCGCTCTTCAATCTAAAAATGGCATATATTTACTATGTAATCAAAAGCCTTCCGATACTTTTGATTTTTTTTATGTTTCTTAGAATTTCCAAAGAAATATTTTTCAACTATGGGCATGAAAAGAACTTGTGTAAGCTCTCACTTCCCGGTGAAGTATCAGTGATTTACCAACTTAAGGTTCAAGTGTACAATAAAAGGCCTCTTGGCGAAGTGTTTTTTTTTTGTAACCGGAATCAGTCGCCAAGAAACTTAATTTAGCGATAGATGTTCAGAGAAATTACAAAGTGGAATTTTCAATGAAAATAAAATATTAATGAGAAAGAAAAAAGTATTAATAAAAAAAAATTGCTGAAATATTTAAAAAAAGTCGTTTGGTGACCAGTTCTGATCGTCAAAAAGTTGATTTCTCCAAGAGGCCCCCTATTCTACACTTTAACTAAAAATATGTCCCTTTCACAAAATAAGATACTTAATAAGACGTTTGTAATATTTGCTCATGTATCTAACTGCACCATCTATTAATAGATTTCTGAACTTTTTTACCTATTCCATGCCGTTTCTTCCTTCTTAAAGGACATTCAGTTCAAATTTGAAGTCATTTGGACCAGTGAATCTTTCTTTTATAACATTTTGAAAACGCGTGGGATTTCAATTATAATCATCCTGTATTTATATAAAAATAGAGTGATAGATTAAAACCCGAAATTTATATATTTCCAAACTATCAAATTTTCACATCTCTCCACGCGAGTTTTTAAGTTACAAATAAATTAAAAGCACAGTAACGCGTAATAAAGAATCAGTGGGATTGAACTAATTTAACTAATTGTTTCCTGCCCTAAATGCTGGTTATAAGTTCGAAAGTAATTAGTCCGTTTTACAGAATAGTAATAACAAGCCACTTGTGTGTGTGTGGTTAATTACCGGTTCACAGAACTCGAAATAAAAAAATATATATACATTTTCTCCACAAACTGATTCAAACTGGTTAATTTCATCCTAGGAGGTCATGATAACCCTACGTGGGAGAGGAGGGGGGGCGAAACATATAAAAAAATTCAAAAATGAAATTTAAAAAAAAAAATTATTTTAAAAGCAATTTATTCAAAGTACTATTATTTAAAAATAACACATGCAAAATTTAATACGTTTCTTGATAATTTGTACAGTATATAATTAAGGCCATATTGTAGCATTAACTTCAAAGTATATCATGATTATTACATTCAACACATTGTTACTGTTACTGTATGTGAGGGTGGGGGGTGATGAAAAATACGATTGAAAATTGGGTTGCAAATACTGGAAGTTTGAGAAGCACTGCTCTAGACTAAAGTAAAATTACTTTTTGCAAATGTTACGGCCTAAAGATATCATAACATTTGCAGTGATGGGAGGCCGCCGGCCCCTGAGACACAGTTTTATTTTTTGCATTTGCCCTGTTTACAGGAAATAGGGATTACACAGGAATGTGGGTGCGTCTAGGTTCAACCGACCTTATGGCCGGCAAGGTTGTGTTCTTGCGCGGACTGTTGAGTCTAATCAGGGTGGTAGATTTGACGGTAATGAATCCGTAGCGGATTCTTTTTGAAATGGTGCGGTCAGCTTTAAAAACGCACGCAAGCCATTTCTCGGGGCTTTTTTCCCTCTTACGTCTGCCAGAAAAAACCTCCCGTCTGGAAGCGAACTCGCTGCCCGGGGTCACCCCTTCGTCCACTCCTTTCCTCTCAGATAAGTACCACCCTTGTAAATTTTAACGTTGTTTCCAATATGTTAATCAATAAATATAATTCTTTACCACTATATGATCAGTGTATAATTATTGTGAGATGACTTTCATTAATTTATTATTTAAAACTAATTTTAACTTAAGTCATGATGCGATGTTAAATTAAGAAACTGGGTTTAAAAGTCATAGAAATTAAATAAACCAAATTAGCGTCGCATTATCTGGTTCCATGACCAGCCGTCGAAAAATTTTTTTCTTTGCATCATCTGATGCCGTGAATTTTTTTTTCTTTTCATAAACGAGATGTTGGGTCACCGAATGATAATCTTACTTCATCTGTTTAACATGTAAAAAAATTTTTTATTTTGTTTTGAGTGTATCTATTACTCAGTTTTTCCAGTTGTGAAATTTTTTATTCTCGTAGTATTTTTTTTATTATTTAGATACTTGGGGATGTGCAAACTACAACTCCTGAAGGAGAGTGCACGATGTGACAGGTACTGGTTCTTTTTCTTTTATATTGATGTTGAATTTTTTTTTCATATATGTATTTACGCGAAAGTCGATTGGTTAAAACTTTTATTTAATTTTCCGAGATCATGAATTTTCTCTTACCCTGCTCGAGTGCTTGAATTCAGTTGTTTTAGTTAGACTTTAATTGTTTCTGTTGCAATTTAATTTCGTTAGAAATCTTGTTTTAATTTTTAAACATGCCACGTACGCGACAATCCGACCCCCTTTTGACGCAGACGGCGTCTGAAAAATTTAATCTAATTGATTTGATCCCAAAGTATGACGAAAGTGAATCGTTGGGGATACGTAGGTTCCTGGAGAAAATCAATGATGTTGCAAATTTAGTCAAGTGGTCTAACGCCGAGAAAGTCACTATTCTGAAACTAAAATTAGCGGGAATAACTGAAGAATTTTTCTTATCCGACTCAACCCACAGTAATTTAACAGAATTCAACGATATCGCTAGAGTTCTCATTTCGAGATTTGAGAGGACCGTTCCGTTGTCCACGCGACTACAATTAATTTCATGCATTCAAGGTTCATCTGAAAGCGTGCAAGAATTCGCAGCACGCATCAACAAACTAGGAACACAGATATTTCATTCAAGTAATACGGCTCAAAACACGGCGGCGTGGAACGCTAATGATCAATTATTACAGTCCCGTTTTATCAGTGGTCTGCAAAACGATATTCGCAGATTTGTTTTGGCGTGAGACCCCAATAATCTTGAGGAATCGATAAACGCTGCGTTGATAGAAGAACAAAACGTTAAACTGAATCAAATTGCTAATGACGAGACAACTGGTTTGTCGCCTTTACAAACAGAAACATCGGTCATTTCGGCATTGACAAACAAGTTAGAAGAAATAAATTTAAGGGTCGAGCGTTTACAAGAGGCCAGTTCAGTTACGGCTCGCAAAACAGGTGGGGGTCTTTTTCGAAGAAGGGAGACTGTCTTCAAATGTTTTTATTGTGGCTTTGAAGGACATAAGCAAGCGGAGTGTAGAAAGAGGAGGGCGGAGGAACGCAAAACGAATTACCAACCCCCCTGGGGAAACGCCACGGGCGAATTTTCTATTTTCCGTCAACCAAACACTCATTCTTTCGATCAACGACGCGTCCATTTCCACGAATCGGCTTTTCGCGATAATTACACAGCCCCCAGGCATTCGGCAAACGTTTCACAGAGCACTTCCCGTGGTAGAGGAGATGTAACTAGTTTCAGACGCAATACGAGAAATGGTAATTTAAACTTCCACGGAGAAAGCCGATTTTAGATATTACACAATTAGTAGAAAAACGGTTTTCTCCTATAAAATCTAGAGACAATAATTTCGATCTACCAATCGTCAACGCTAGTGTGCAGGATTCTAGATTCAAAATTTTAATTGACACAGGTGCGTCTGTTTCATTAATGTCCAATTCACTTTTCACTAAAATAAAAAACGAAAATTTTAAGGAATTTAATGTTTCAATTTAAATTAAAGCGGTTAGCGGAGATACAGTAGAAATTATCGGTTGTTATGAAATACAATTGTCATTAGGGGAATTTCATTTTCAACATATTTTTTTATAACGAAGCAAGACATTAATGATAATTATTGCGCTATTTTGGGAAACGATTTTCTGAAATTATGGAATGCAGTTTTAGATATGGGAAAAAACCGTTTATTAATTAATAAATTTTCAATTCCACTTATCAATTATTCGCTTCCCCCGCGTGCCGTACAGACTAACTTTATTCATGGATTTTTAAAACACAAAACGTGTGTAGGTCCTCATTCAGTCACAAATGTTCGTATCCACGTCTAAACACTACCTAATTCTACGTCTTCGGCTACTATTCAGAGTTGAGCAAAGTTAAAAAATAAAAAAATCCACTTAACTACTTCGCAAATTAATATCGATCCACAAACAAATGACACCATTCTAAAAATTAGAAACGATTCTGATAACATAATCACCCTTAACAAAAACATGAAAATAATTACTGTCAATAATTACGAAGACTTTTATTCCGATTTTCCCGTTTCTCAAGATATCCTACCCCCACTCACGGAGAAGGATTTTAACCTTTCAGGTTTGGACAGCAAAATAAAAAATAGATTATTTCAACTTTTAATTTCGCACAAAAGTGCTTTAGCTCGCTCTACGGTAGAATTATCTGCGGCCGCTACTGAGCATCATAGAATTGATCTGCTACATGATTATCCCATTAAATGTCCGATTTACAAAATTCCATTTAATTTAAGAAACGAATTTCGACGTCAGATAGCCGATTTAGAGAAGGCAGGGATTATTTCAAAATCTAATTCTCAGTACAATACTCCGGCCTTGTTTGTCAAACAAAAAGAAAAATGGCGCCTTGTTTTAGATTTTCGGAAACTGAACGAAATAACTTTGACTCAAGACTTCGTTATTCCAACATTGGGCGACATTTTGCATGAAATTTCGGGTTCAAACTATTTTTTGGCTTTAGATATGAAGTCAGCATTTAATCAAATTCCACTTCACTTTGCAGACAGACATAAGACGGCATTCTCTACACCCGACGGTGACAAATACGAATTTAATGGACTTTGTTTCGGTTTAAAAAACTCGCCTAAAGCATTTCAGTCCATCGCACAAGAGGTTCTGGGAGATTTATTACACAACGGAGCTTTGGTTTATATAGACGACATTATTTTATTTACTAAAACTATAGATGAACATTTCGAATTATTGGGTAAGGTTTTTGAACCCTTTGAAAGAATTCACTTAAAATTTAATCCGAGTAAATGTCAATTTTTAACAAAGAGTTGTAAATTTTTGGGGTTTGTAGTAACGCCGGAAGGTATCCTTATCGATAAAGATAAGTCCGTTTCAATTAACGAGTTTCCAGTTCCAACGGATCAAAAGCAAATTAAATCTTTCTTTGGGTGTCGTAATTTTTATAGAAGATATATTAAAAATTTCGCAAAACGAGCACTTCCATTAACGAATCTTTTGAGAAAAGACACTCCATTCGAGTGGACATCTGAAACGCAGGAGGCATTCGATGATATTAAGAAAGCCATATTGAACCCACCGGTCTTAGCACTACCCGATCCAAATGCAGAATTACAAATTACGACGGACGCTTCTTCATCTCGCGGCATCGGGGCAGTTTTAGAACAAAAATATCCTAACTCTGAACTCAAACCTTTATATTTTTTTCAAAGAAATTAAATCCCTCGCAATCTAAATATAACGCAACAGTTTTGGAGTTCTTCGCAATATATACAGCATTAAATTTTTTTAGACCTTTCTTGTTGGGGAGAAAATTTAAAGTTTTTAATGATCATAAACCTCTCGTAGGATTTCTTTCTAATAAAAATCCTTCTTCCAAAATTTTGCGTTGGAAATTTGCTCTGCAAGAATTTAATTACGATATACACTACATCCGGGGTTCCTTAAATTCAGTCGCAGATCATCTTTCCCGTTGTATTAACAACATCACAATAGCTCTACCTGAGTCTAAAGATCTTATTAAATTGCAGCATGAGGATCCTGTTTTAAGTCCTATTATACAAAAAATTGATCAAAATGACGTTAGCCCAGAAGTCAGCAACTATTTTATTAATGGGGAAGGTTTGTTATGTCATTTGTCCAAGCGCCCGTCCAGATCACCCAGGTCTAACACCACTCGAAAACAAGTTTGCATTCCACATTGTCTTAAAGCTAGAATTCTCGAATCTATCCATTCATAATATGGAGGGCATCTTAAATTTTTTAAAACATATCATCGTCTCAGCGAAAACTTCTTTTGGCAGAATATGTACAAAGATACCGAAAATTTTGTTCGTTCTTGCACTGTATGCTTATCTCGAAAAAACGCTTTCAAAATTCCGCCAGCACCTCATCAGCCAGTAGAACAAAGTCAAGAACCGGGAGAAACGTTTTCGGTCCTTTAAAAACCACGCCTAAAGGTAATATATATATATATATAGCTATGTTTTATCTATGATAGATGCATTCACAAAATACATTCATATTGCTCCACTTCCTGATATTAAGTCGAGTACGATTTCTAAAGCTTTATTTGATAATTACATCGTACACAGGGGTTGCCCACATAAATTAGTCGTAGATAACGCTACATATTTTAAGAGTTCTGAATTTGTTGAGTTTTGCAGAGTTATGGGCATTCAGAAAAGACAAATATCAAATTATTCCGCTCACGTCAACGGGAGGGTAGAGAAACCCAATCAATCGCTAGCCAATATCCTGGCATCAATTTCTCAAAATACAAATGACTGGGATGAGCAACTCCCGCACACCATGTTAGCATTAAACTCAGCGATTCATGAAGCTACATACACATCGCCCTTTTTCCTAGAACATGGCAGGGATATTCGATTATCTTACACTTACGAGAAAAACTCCGACACACCACAAAATAAGTATGAATATGTCGAGAAGCTTTTACCGTCTTTAGAGCAAATTTTTAATAAAGTTTTAAAAATCTAAAAGAGCAGGAGGCATCGCATGTTGATCTGAGTACGAGAGCGACAAAGCAACATCATTTTGATTACAAAATCGGGTCCTTGTGTTTCATTAAGACGCCTAATATTAAATCTAATTTATCTCCAAAACTCAGACCTAAGTTTGAAGGTCCTTACAGAGTAATAGAGCGTTTTTCTAACGTCAATTATAGGGTTCAACATGTAGAACAATTGATGAAGAGATTTAACACACATGTCAATCGGATGATTCCATTTATTAAGAGATTCTCATATTTGCACTTAAATAATTTAGATGATTTGCAACCAGACGAGACGGAGGTTAAGGGTATTGTTCAAAGTCCACGGTATAATTTAAGGGCCCGTGCAGGCAATTCGGCTTATTAATTCACTTATCGCGCTAAAAATTTTTTGAGGAAACTGAAATTTTTTTTTTTTACATTTTTCACGCTTCGTCACTTTGAGAGCACACATCTGGAATGGTACCTGTCTCATTGTTGCACCTTGTTTTATGTCATGTTTGATGTTTTAGTGAAAAAAATTTTGTACTTAGTTATTCATTGACTCTTAGCTCAATTTTTTTTATGCAATTTGTTTCATGTCTTGATTTGATGCTTAAATGAGATAATGTTGTATGTGGTTAATATCAATTTTAGCTCTAGATAAAATATTTTTTGATGCTATGTGTTTTATGCAATATATAAATTTGGTTGTTTGTAATAGGATTGTTATTTAATTTTGCTATGCGATTCATGTATGCACGTCAATTTTAATTTTATAAATTTTAAGCTTTAATTCATGTTTGCAACAAAAATCAAATTTTGTTGTCTTTGGACACCTGTCACGAAATTTGAATGTTGTTACTATATATACATATTTGACATTTTTCATTTATCAAAAAAATTTTGTGTTGCGGTTATTATCTAGTATTTTAAATTTTTTTTATACAAATGGTTCTTTGCTTGAATAAGTTAGTTCATGCTGACTTGATTGTGTATAACTGTGTACTTTTCTTGTTAAATTTTGAGTTTGCATAAAAGATTTTTTTTTGGTGGCGGCATTTTGTTAGAAGCAATTTTATTGATAAGTTGTGCTAGTGTATTAATTTTAAGTGCCTGTGTATTACTGAGAATTGAGATCTTTGAAATTTATGCCTGTTAAGATATGGATAGAGGTGGTCGTTTGAATTTTTTTGTCCTTAAGAAATTATGTTGACTCTTTACTTTGTTTTGCTCAAGTTGTTTTCTTCTGTCATATGATTGCTAATTTTAATTTAAAACTTTTCTAGTGTTTCGGTTAGGTGTTTCAATGCTAATTTAATTTTTGTGTTTGTTTTTTTTGCTATAGATTTGGAATTTTTTTTGTTTGTGTTTAGGGCTCTAGTTAAATTGTGGTTTGGTTAAATGAATATGCAGTGAATATTTTTGTCTCGCTTGTGTGCTAAACTGTACTAGGAATTGAATGTTTTGTTTGATGTCGATAGAGTAGTTCTGTTGGTTTGGGTTAATTTTTTTATTCATGGTAGCGCTTGGGTAGATTATTGAATTGAGTATTGATATTAATTGAGTTTTTTTATGGTTTTGTGGTTTTGGATCTTAATTGTAGTTTTGCATTGTTATTTGGAAATAAGTTTATGGTCAGATAATGGTATTGTTACATTTTATGTTTTGCGTACGCGTAGTTGTGTTAGCTTTGAGTTTGGTTTTGGCGAAGAGGAGAATTTTGATTTAGTATTGTTTGTTTTAGATATTGAGTTTGATAATTTTTTTTTTTGGTTTGAAAATGTTGAAGATGATTAGGTGTGAATTTTTTTTTGTTTTATCAATTGTTGAAGGAGTTAGATAAGTTTGAGTTAGGGATTTCGTGGAATTTTGAAGAAGTTATTCGAAGGAGATAGATAAATTTTAATTTGATGAATTTGTAGAATAATTGGGAAAGTTTTTTTTTATGGAGATAGATAAGTTTGCGTCCAAAGTATGTGGTAAATTCGAGAGTTTTTTGATATGGAAATGGAAAATTGAGTTGTAATAATTATACGGTATATTTGAGAAAGTTGTTTTGATGTAGAGAAGATTATTTTGAGTTAAGGATTTTGTACGATTTCGAGTAAATAAGTTAATGAATATAGATAAGTTGAATTAATGATTGTGTGGTATATTTAAGAATGTTTAGAGATGAATCTAGGAAAGTTCGAGCTGAGGATTATGTGAGATTTTGTGTAAATAAATTGATGGACATAGTTGGGTTTTAGTTAATGGTATTGTGGAGAAGTCGATTAATTATTTGGAAGTTGTAGATAAGTGTAATTAGTGTTATTGAGGTACAGGATATGAACGATCTGAGGTAAAGGCATTTTTGAATGATTGAGGAATCATTTTAAGGTTATTGAGAATTTTGGGTTAATGTGTTATAGAATGATATTTGAGTAATGAATTCGATGATTATCGATGAATTGAGTTAGCGGTATTGTTGTAAATTGAGGATCTTTGTTTTCTTTTTGTATATTTGTTGCGCGTATAGTGAAACATTGTGATGAGTTTTTTTTTAATTATCTAGAATTGATACATTGTATGACACAGAAAGTTAAAAAGTTATGTTGATTAGTGAAGTGATATTTTTTGGGGAGTTATGTTTAATTATGTGTAGCACTTGTAAGAATTTTTTTTTTGCTTTTTTTTGTTTTAGTTAAAATTACTTTACTCTGTATGTGTCGCCTCATATGTCATGGGTTGCACTATCAATTTTATGTTTATATATTTTTTTTCTGAAAGTTTCAACTGCATTTGTGATTTCTGGAATTCATTTCTCAATATGGAAATTCGAATGTATTGAATGTAGAAAAAAAAAAAATTTTTTTTTAAAAGTATTAATCGATATAGTAATTTTTTTTAACAATCGGATTTGCATTTTTTTGTCTTGATTTTCATTCTGTTTCTTGTGCTGGCGTTTGCGGCATGCAGCAAATCGTTTGCGCAGGGAATGGCATGTGCATTTTTTTTTCTGCCTTTGTAAACATTGGGGGTGCATCCTGATCAAATGCACACTCATAGTTTGCAATTCTAAATTTAATTACATTAATTTTTTTTTCTTAATTTCAAATTGTAACCAATGTTTGTAGTTTAATTTTTTAAATTTCTTAGGCTATTAAACATTCTTAGAGATTATAAAAAAAATTTTTACCCTTTACACTATTCGCTTCAATTTATAGATTTTAATTTGCAAATCTGAATTTAATTACATTTAATTTTTTTGAACTTTCAATTTTAACCAATGCTTGTAGTGAATTTTTTAAATTTCTTAGGCTATTAAGCATTCTCGGAGGTTATATATATATTTTTTTACCTATGCACACCCATCGCTTCAATTTCTAACTTTTCACTTTAAATAAATTTTTTTTTTACGAAAGATTGTTATCGTTGCTCTTAGTGAACCATTGCAATTTCTTATGCTTTGTGTACTGTTGAAGGTTAAATAGTAGTTTTTTTGGTGGTCCGGGACATGCACATCATATTAGTCGTGTCAGGATTTCGTTGTTATACGATTATGAGGTGTCTGTTTCTGGGTGCCACGCTTGTATTGATTATATATGTTTTCACTTGTACTTATTTCTTATCACAAAGTTTTTTGTTCGATGCTCGTATGTGTGGTTATTGTGAGTATCGAAGCTGTTATATATGCATTTTTTGAATTTACTATGTGTTACTCTGTTATTATTTAGTGGCACATGATTCTTTGTGATTATTCAATAATTTCTATTTGTTATTTTATATATGTTGTCCTTGTGAATTGTTTGGTGACCCATGTCTCATCTCATTCGATAATTATTTGTTCGGAACATGAATTTAATTGTAGTTGTTAGTAGTTGAATTTTTTTTTCTCTCTCCTTTCGCAACGTTTAAGGAATTAGGATTAACATGCAGTTATCTTGTTGGTTGTATTTTGTGTGTGTGTTTTAAATTTTTTTTTAGACAATGCTTCTTGAATTTTTTTTTAAGTTTGAGTGATTGGTGGACGAGATGGGGACCTCGGGTATCTGAAAGCCCTGTGGAAGAGTGGGAAATTTTATTCTCCCTATTTCATACACTTTACTGATTCTGACTCTCCTTGGAGAGTGTTTTCTCTCTTTCAGGACATCATGACATGCTTGTTTCAGGTGCATTGGGTCTAGTTGTATCACGAGATGAACCCCGTCGAGAGTCAGATCTCTGGATGTACCCCCTTGCACCATGAGCAGAACCCCTACAAGATTCAAACAGCACTGGGTTACTACTACAAGGCCGATGAACTGTTACGCTAAAGTTTCAACAAGATTAGGACGCTCCAGACATCATTTTTTTTCTCTCCCGTCAGGACGTGGACAGCCGTTCGTGACCAGGAGTCCGTGAACCAGGAGTCCGTGAGTGCCTGTTGAGAGGAAGACGAGTCGGTTGGAATTTCTGATATATATATTTTTTGTACTTCGATATGGACATTTTCCTCAATGAATTTTTCTTGTGTTGGAACTGCTGACGCTGTTGCATTTTGTATTTACATTTACTACAATGAATTTTTTGTGTTTCTTTATTTCTAGTTTTGTTAATCTGAAAGAGGGGAGGAGTGATGGGAGGCCGCCGGCCCCTGAGACACAGTTTTAATTTTTGCATTTGCCCTGTTTACAGGAAATAGGGATTACACAGGAATGTGGGTGCGTCTAGGTTCAACGGACCTTATGACCGACAAGGTTGTGTTCTTGCGCGGACTTTTGAGTCCAATCAGGGTGGTAGATTTGACGGTAATGAATCCGTAGCGGATTCTTTTTGAAGTGGTGTGGTCAGTTTTAAAAACGCACTCAAGCCATTTCTCGGGGCTTAAATGAAGAGCCCTACTGTGACGACAAGATAGAAGAAGTTGAAAATTTAGTCGATGACTATTTCGACAACTTCGCCACATGCACGCCCCCTCTCACTTCCCCTTCCGATGTCAGAAGCATTATTAAAAAACTGCAGAATAGAAAAGCTGCAGGCCCCGGTCAAATACCTAACATAGAATTTAAATATTTTACGCTTAATGCTCTTACACACTTAACGAAATTATACAATCAATGCCTCATTAAAAATCACTTTCCTACACTGTGGAAGCAAGCAAACGTCATAAAGTTGGCCAAGCCAAATCAAGATAGAACATATCCACAAGGCTACAGACCAATTAGCTTAATTAACGCCACTGCTAAGATTTTTGAAAGAATTATCTTAACTAGAATCAGATCTCACCGCAAAGCCGTAGATTGTATTCCCCCGGAGCAATGCGGCTTCCGGGAGGGCCATTCGACGCTACACCAATTGATACGTGTTACGAACATAATAAATGAGGGTTTTGCCCACAAATTTTATACTGTAGGTGTCTTTTTAGACGTGTTAAAAGGGCATTCGACAAAATGTGGCACGATGGCCTCACGTACAAATTAATTAAATTGCAGTTCCCTGATTATTTAATTAAAGACATTCATAATTCCTTACACAATAGAACTTTTAGAGTTCGTGTAAATAATTCATATTCTAACACGGGATCTTGCCTCTCTGGGGTCCCTCAGGGATATGCCCTTTCTCCGTACTTGTACAACATCTACACACATGATTTTCCATAGCACTCCACCGTCAGTACTTGCCTGTTTGCGGATGATTCCGCAGTCCTCTCGCAAGGTGTTCAGCTGAAATACACTATTAAAACTGTTCAACACTTTTTAGATAAACTTGAAACGTGGCTTACACATTGGAGAATTTCAATTAACGTAGATAAATCACAAGCAATTGTTTTCAGGAAATGGGGGGTTATCGGCCCGCCTTTCCAACTTACACTTTTTGATGACAACATCCAGTGGGTTTCGGTGGTGAAATATCTGGGTCTACACATAGATAGCCGCTTAACGTTCAAAAAGCACATCGACTATCTATCTGAGAAATTCTGGGGTAGAATTTCTTTAGCCATCTCTCTCATTGGGAGGAGGTCTCCTCTATCCCTAGAAAATAAAGTTATTCTATACAAGCAGATTCTGCGCCCAGTTATCACTTATGGTTCACCCGTATGGGGAGCCGCAGCCGCCACCCACATGAAAAAGATTCAAGTAATGCAAAACAAGATTCTCCACGTCATGACGAACGCACCTTGGTACGTCCGAAATGACGTGATACACAACGTTCTACAAATGGAGCCGATTTCTAATTACATCACTAAACTCTCTAGAAATGTCTTTAAATCTATCGAATATCATGGCAATCCAATTATCAAAGCGCAAACACTGTTTACGTATCCACATCCTAAAATTAAATATTCATACTCTTCGACGAAGTGGAGAAACCCGCTTCGCCCCAATAACTCAACAAAAAAAACACTCTTTTCACACTCTTAACAACATGATTTAGCTGCACTGCACTGCGTCTTTTACTCTGGGTTCTTGGGTGATAAATCCCGCCTTTGATTCACTGCCTTCGGCCGTCTCGCTTTCCTTCCTGTGTTCTTCCCCTCGCCCCGCCGGCGCTCTGGTTCGATAGAGCGTTTCGTGCTTTGGGGTACGTCCTCCCTCCCCAATTTTTATGGGGATCTTCTTGATTAGATCCATCCTCACATCATGGTTTACCTTTTTCTCCCATCCTTCTGGGAAAAGGCGCCCTTGGCGCCGGCGCCCGCGATCATCTAATTTTAGTTTTTAGTTTATCGGGGCTTTTTTCCCTCTTACGTCTGCCAGAAGAAGCCTCCCGTCTGGAAGCGAACTCGCTGCCCGGGGTCACCCCTTCATCCACTCCTTTCCTCTCAGATAAGTACCACCCTTGTAAATTTTAACGTTGTTTCCAATATGTTAATCAATAAATATAATTGTTTACTACTATACGATCAGTGTATAATTATTGTGAGATGAGTTTCATTAATTTATTATTTAAAACTAATTTTAACTTAAGTCATGATGCGATGTTAAATTAAGAAACTGGGTTTAAAAGTCATAGAAATTAAATAAACCAAATTAGCGTCGCATTAGCAGTTTTATCACAAATTGTATTTCTTTTTCAAAAGTTAGGAGTTGAAACCGCGATTTGATGCGGACATAGTTTGCTACGAAAATTATAATCTTGCACATGAAATTATTGCAGAGGGGAAATTTTAGATTTGTTATTCTTTTGCACATTAATCTTGTGATTATTAAGATCTTCTGTTCTAAAAGGAAACTTCAGAACACTATTTACTTTTGTGCACTTTTAAAATTTCTGTTGTTTAGTGTGGGGAGGGGGACTTGACGTTTACACCATCATTTAAATAAATGCACATTCACTTTTATTATTATCTGAGATTTATAGAGAGAAATTCAGCTGACAGAGCAAACTAAACAATTGAGCAACTTATAACGGTGATACTTTGATAATTTAAGCTCTTAATTTAGCATTTTACATAAAACTAATCAGCCATGAAAAGCTAAAAGTATTTCCGAAGAATGTTATTTTTGATTTAAGCAATCGCAATATATTTTATATTGAAATCTTATGTGTATAAATTAAGTTTTAGATCCTCGTATAAAAACAGGAAATATCTTAAAACTTTCTTCACTTCAAAGTTTTTAAGCATGCAGCACCGTATGTTTTAAAACACATCCTGTAATTATTCTTCGACAGCTGCATTTTTTTTGAAGGATATATATATATATATATATATATATTTAACACTAAACTGGGAACTTTTTCTGAAGTTTAACAGGTAAGTGCAATATTGTGATGAAAAAGTCAAACGAAAATTGATGTACATGCTTTTGTAGCAATGAATTAGTTCCTTAAAAGTTTTTTTAACAGATAATGGTAAAAAAAGGAAAAATAAGAGATATATGTCTTTTTCGAAAATAAAATGTTTTTCTTTGATAGCTTTTCTTTTATTTGTTGAGCACTCAGAATTATTCTTTAATTATTTTTAGTGAATGTATTTAAAAAGATTTATATTTTTTGAATTTAAAAAGAACAAAATTTAGAATCTAAAATAGGCTTAGAATTTAGAATATGTGCTTACTGTATAAATTGGACATTTAAAAAAAATTTTAGAAGTTTTTGAACACAATTTTTTTCAAAAATATGTTTATAATTTTAGTTTAAACTTCTTTAGTGGTTATACTGCGATTCAATATGAGTTATAACAGAAATCCATTTCTGTTTTATTATATTTTTGGAAATTAAGTTCAACATTAAGAAAAGTAGGCATTTGAAAAATGGTCAAGTACAACTTTTGGGTAGTTAAAGCAATGATATTGTTTCGCATTTTGTATCAAATAGTGTAATTAATTTGTATTTGGCTGTGTAATGACTTTATCTTACTCTAAATAAGATTTAATTTACGTCAAAATTGTAATATTTACAAGAAAACGCCATTCCTACGTTATAATGGTGATTCAATGGCGAAATCTTGGTGATAGAGCCAAGTTGGCGTCATTTTTGGCAACCAATTTGGCGACCATTTCGGTGACTTGGCGATCATGTTGGTAACCATTTTTGGTGAGTTCGGAACCCTCTGGATTCATCTAGAAATTAGTTGAGAAACCCACTAATTTCAAGACCTATAACGCAAGCGGGTCTTTCCACGAATTATCCGCGAGGAATATAAATAAAGAGAAGTTCGCCGAAATTCAGTCAGTCTGTTTTTGACTAACGATCAGTTAGAATTTCTGTGATTGTTGAAGCGATTAGTGATTACTTCGGCTGGTGAATGAGTGACTGCTTGTGAATAAACTTTTATATACGCGTATTTTAGACACCGATAATTGTGTCTGAGTGCTATTGAAGGTGTGAAGACCTTCTGAGATTTATTTTGTGAATATTGCTGCTGAATCCTGTATTTAAAGGATTGGATTTTTTACAATAAATTCTCGTCACTCTTAAAGAACTGTCTTGTTCTTTGCGACTGATCTGCATAAAATTCTCGAACCTGGGATCAACGTAACAATATTTTGATGGCTAACTACGCGTTTCGTTTTATTATAACTTTAAATACCTAATTATATAATCATTTCCATGATAGTTTAAAATTTTGTTCTTGAAACCACATGTTCTAATGCAATTTTCATTTTAATTTTCAAAACATCTTTTTTGTACGGTCTCATAAAAAAATTAGAACTCAGAACAGGGCGTAGTTAACGCCGTGTCAATAATACGGAGGCCCCGAGCTACAGGGACCCCATTATGTGTAAGAATATAATCATAAAATGTCAAAAGGCTCTAAATAGGGGCCCCCAAGGAATTTTGATACTGGGCCCATTCAAGACTAGCCATGCCAGTGATTCAAAAGTTATTATATCTTAAGAGTAACTGCTTGGAATATTATTAAATAAAAAAAGAGAGTGCGTGCTTTGGACCACACGATAGAAGTGATAACTTCAAATTTTGTAATGTTATTTCAAGAATTAGTTAGGTGAATAAAAAACAAGGGGATATTAGTATTGTCATATAAAATTATTTATTTATTATTATTATGAATAGGAGAGAAAACCTAGACACATTTGTTTGCATTCACTGTATTCAAAGATTTAAAATGTAAATAATACTATCTGATGAAAACATTTTAGCATCTATATATATAAAGGAGAAAAGCGACTCACTCACTCACTCACTGACTGACTCACTGACTGACTAATCACGATATCTCCGGAACTATTAAACCTACAAACTTGAAATTTGGTAGGTAGGTTCCCTTCATGGCGTAGACGTCAGCTAAGAACTGATTTTGCAAAGTTCGAACCCCAAGGGGAGTTATAGATAATTATTTCCTTTACTAAACTATTAGATGTAAAGTCGTGAAACTTGGTACACAGATTTTTTTCATAAAGTAGAGATTCCCTACATAATGATTTTTACAAAAATCGACCTCCAAGGGGCGTTGAGGGCGCTTAAGGGGCGTTATACATAATTATTTCCATTTTTAAACTATTAGACGTACAGTCTTGAAATTAGGTAAGCGGATTCCTTTCATAGAGTACAGATCCCCTACAGAATGGGTTTTGTGAAAATCGACTCCCAAGTGGCGTTGTAGAGAATTAAGTGGCGTTATAGGCAATTAACTCCTTTTTTAAACTATTAGACGTAAAATCTCGAAATTTAGTAAGCTGATTCCATTCATTAAGTAGAGATCCGCTATAAGATGGGTTTTGGGAAAATCGTTTCCTAAGTGTCGTTGCGGGGGCTAAGAGGCGTTATACATAATTATTTCCATTTTTAAACTATTAGACGTACAGTCTTGAAATTTGGTAAGGGGATTCCTTTCATAGAGTACAGATCCGCTGCAAAATGGGTTTTGTGAAAATCGACCCCAAGTGGCGTTGTGGAGAATTAAGGGGCGTTATAGGCAATTAACTCCTTTTTTAAACTATTACACGTAAAATCTTGAAATTGAGTAAGCAGATTCCATTCACTGAGTAGAGATCTGTCATAAGATGGGTTTTGTGTAAATCGTTTCCTAAGTGGGGTTGCGGGGACTTAAGGGGCATTATAGATAATTATTTCCATTTTTTAACTATTAGACGTACAGTCTTAAAATTTGGTATATAAGCTAATTCCTTTCATGGTGTAGAGATCCGCTACAAAATAGTTTTGGGGAAAATTGATCCCCAAGGGTCACTGAGGGGGATTAAGGGGCGTATAATAGATAAATATTTCCGCGTTTCAACTAATAGAACCACCTGCTTGAAAATTAGAAGGTATGTTCCGTTCATGGAATAAAGTTCCTTTTACAAAGATTTTTGCGAAAACGGACCCCCAAAGGAGTGAGTTTGCGAGGGATTAAGGCATGTTACAGAAAAATTCCTGTTTTTGAATTTAACTCACTTACTTGAAATTTGTTGAGCACTTTTTTTTTCTTTAGTTGAATAGAGTTCCACTAAGAATGTATTTTACGGAAATCAACTCCAGGGGGAAGCGGGGAAAGTTATTGGGGCGTATTGATAGACAAAATTCCCGTTTTTGAACTGCTAAGACTATAATAATAAAATTTGGTTTGCATGTCTCTTTTGTTGAATTGGAATCCGCTAAGAATGCTGTCAACGAGGTATTGATGATAAAAATTCCGTTTTTGCTCTGTTAGATTTAGACTTGAAATTCAGCACGCATGTTTATTTTATGGAGTAGAGATCCACTGAAAGTTGCTTTGGTGGAAATCCACTTGATTATTAGGTTAAGTCAGCGAAAAAAATCTTTCTACTTCGATTTTAGACATAAATAGAAATTAGATATTATAATTTATGTTCTTTTTATATCAAGGGGTGAGAGTGTAACAGCTATAAATATATTTTTCAATACAATCAGAATTCTTAATGCTAGATATCAATAATTAATATATATGTAAACAGTATACATATATGCAACATCGTGAAATACCCAGTGAAGCGAGTGGGTAACGGCTAGTTTTCTTATATTCTTAACGGTTTTTCACTCTATATCGCTCTTTTAAAAATAAAAAAAAACTATCAGTAGTAATGTATCAGAAAGTTGTCTTTCTGCACATGATTTATACACCTCAAACCGGTCAATTCTGTCATAGGTTTATTACAAATAATTATTACTGGTATTTGGTGATTTTAGCAATTTTTTTCGTTGCATTTTTTAGCTCCTTGAAATGGAAAAGTACCTTTTTTAAAAATATTGTATCTGCAAAAAAACAGAAAAATAGAAAATTTTCAAAATTACGAAATTCCATAAATATTTTTAAGAAGGGTTTTACAATATTCCATCTCAGTCTAACTTGGCAGAGTTGAGAAAGATATACAATGCACCAATCTACTTGTGTGTGAAAAATATAGTTCTTTTTTTTTAAATTTAAATCCACAAAAATTTGTAAAAAATGTAAAACATTGTAGAGATTGTGATTTTAATAATATACATATTTCAAGTTAATCACATGTTAAAAGCATTTATTTTTTCAACAAAGTTAGTTAATACAGTCAATAGAGCAACGTCATGAAATTCCATTTTGGCTGAAAACTAATTTTCGACGTCAAATTTTGTCATTGTGGAAAATTCCGATATATTGTTATAAGCATTACAAACCCGAGCATAACAATGCTTGGCTTCTTAAAACGCATCATTTAAATTCACTCTCCAGCAAAACGTGCCTAAAGAAGTTATCACTTCAATAATTTTTAAAATTATCCTATATAATTTCTGAAAAGAATCAACATTATGCACACAATGCTGTTTAATTCAATTACATTATTTCATTTTAAATGATTCTGTTCCAAATGATTCTGTTCAAATGTATTTGCTTAATAACATGTATATTTGTGTATTATATTAAACATTTTATCAATCCAAAATTACATGTTTTTAGCTCCTCTAAAAGCTTTTAGGATTTTACGACTGATCTTACAATCCATATACGTTTTATAGTAGTGTATTTAAAAATGATAAACACATTTTTACGACTGCGTGAGCTTTTATGCCTCCTTTATAAGTATAAAAAATTGTATTCAGCTACAGTTTTTAAAATGTATTGAAATAAGTGGAGGATTAGGATACTTACATATATTATGAATATTTTTGACTGCAGTAAGATATACCGGGTGGGCAAAAAGTCCGTAAAAACTTTAAAAATTCATAAAATCTGGAGAAATGAACGGAAAAAAACTGTTTGCAGGATCAGCATTAGTATGTCACGGGATTTTTTTTAAGCTAGAAAAAAAAATAGTTCGAAAATCACCCGGTAGGTGGTTCTGTTACAAGCGTCTGTGGTAGAAATATGCAAATTAGACGGCTATGAAAACCTATGCTCTCAATGAATCCACATTCATTTCACCATTACAAACAGTGAATGTGAACAAGGATGCTCAGTGCGCCGGATAAAGCTTTGTTGGTGAAGTTATTTTACATGAACGAGGAATCAGCGACCATTGCCTTGCGTAAATTCCGAGTTCAGAAAAATGGGAAGAGTGGAAAAGGCCCTTTAACATCTGCAGGTCTCTTAAAGCTTGTTAAACGTTTTGAGGAAACTGGAAAGTTGGAAGATCGAGCACGAGCCGGACGACCATGCTTGAAAGAAGCACGTGCACCCTGCATTGCTGTCGAAATGGAAGCGATTGCGTTCGAAGCAGCTTCAGGGACCAGCAGTGCTCGTGAAGCTGCCAGACGATTGGGCTTACCACCATCATCTGTCCACAATATTCTTCGTCGAATCCTCCAGCTGTACCCGTACAAATTGCAATCGTGCCATGAACTTTTGCCAGCAGATACCGCACAGAGGGAAGCATTTGCGAAGTGGGCCTTCTCTAAAATGGAACAGGATCCCACCTGGGTTTTTAACATCTTGTGGACAGGTGAAGCTCATTTCTCGCTTCATGGTGACGTTAACAACCATAATTGTCGCATTTGGGCGACCTCTAATTAACGTGAGTACACACAGAAGCCATTGCATTCCCCAAAAGTGACAGCATGGTGTGGTTTCACGGGTTCATTTATCATATAACCCTTCTTCTTTGAAACGCAGTTCCCAGTAAATGGATGGATAACGGAAACGGTAAATGTTCAGCGTTATCTAACGCTTCTGCGGGAGACTGTCGTGCCATGTTTAATTCAACGAGGTCAGATTTCGAATGTCACGTTCATGCAGGATGGAGCAACCAGTCATACTGCTAACCCGGTTAAGGCATTCCTGATACAGACGTTCGGGGAAGACAGAATCGTTAGCAGCGCTGCAGGTACCCATGGCCTCCTCGGTCTCCAGATTTAACACCGGCAGACTTCTGGTTGTGGGGATATTTGAAATCTCGCGTGTATCTATCCGGTCCATCAAGTCTGTCGGAACTGAAAGATACGATCCGCAGAGAAGTATCCTCGATACATCCGGACATGTTGCACTCTGCCGTTGCTGGATTTGTCACTCGTCTGGAATGTCTTCTCCCCTGTGGTGGTGGTCATGTGGAACATATTCTGGTGTAATAAAGTTGTGAAAGTTTTCTGTTCATTATTTATGCATTGTTTCTTTCATTTGCGTACATCAGCGCCACCTACCGGATGATTTTCAAATTATTTTTTTTCTAGCTATAAAAAATCCCGTGACATACTAATGCTGATCCTGCAAGCAGTTTTTTTTTTCGTTCATTTCCCCGGATTTTATGAATTTTTAAAATTTTTACGGACTTTTTGCCCACCCTGTATTTATATTTCAGTTTCTTTACAATTTGAATAGAAGTTGTAAGCCATTTTGCGAATAGTTTGATATTGAGTATAAACCCATAGGCTGTTTAATATTGTAAAGTGTTTTATTTTGATACCAGCACACATTAAAGTAAGGCTCATTTGCAGTTATATGATCAGCTTCAGTGATACTTAAATTTTCAAAAATAGTCTACACTTACGAAAACATTCTTTCACAAACGCACACCACATCTCATACTATGTCTTCCCTACAGCAGGAAATATTTGTGTATACTCAAAAAATTTAATACAGGATACATTTCCAAGTGTTAAAATTGTTTTTAAAATTTGGTATAAATACATTGTGGAACTGTCGGTTAATTTCACTGATCAAAATTGTTTTAAGTGTACTGTTTTGAAAGACAAAATTAATTAGGGAGAATTTTTCTCACAATAGAATTTGTAATGACTGAATTGTGTGAAAATGTAGTTATCGATGTGTGACATTTTTCCTTGTAATAAAAGAAATAGAAAGATAAGAAATTTAACTTGAGTAGAAAATGGTCAGAAGTACTGTCATGCGCTTTTGAGAAGAAGTATATCCCCCATTAAAATTAAAAATTATTGACTGAATGTGTGTTATGTCCATCACAAATGCCGATGTAGAAAAGGAATTTTGATTTAACCATCTAACTGGATACCTTCCTCCTGAAAAGTTATTCCGAAAGCGTTTAACTCTTATTTTGCGATTCCCTTCAAAAATGCAACAGACTTCTTTCCTTTCCCCCTTTTAGAACTTGGGAGGTCAAACGGGGACAATTTTACGACCCAGTTTGGTCCCTTTGTAAAGTAAGAACCAAGAGATCAATCGTTTACAGCTAGCTGTTAACGATTAGCCTTGGGCAATCTTCTTTGAAAGCGTAGTGGAATTCGGTGTTTCTTTCTCCTATATGTTCAGTCACAGTAAAATTAAAAACGAAATGAAAGGTAAAAAAAAGAGGAAAAAATGAAATAAATAGTATGTTAGAAGTTGAAAAATAATTATATTTTCTTCAAAAAAAATTTATTTTTCTGTCATTTTTTAAAAATTAAAAAATATATATATATATTTTTGGTATTGCGATTTGAACCAGAAAAAAGCATCCTGTATTCATTTTTGAATATGAGAGTAAGAAAACGCGCTCACTTTCCTGTTTTTTAAAAAAGTAATGAGGTAAAAAGAGCAAAAAGGCCCTATCTCATTTTTAAACAATAACACAATAAATATTACATACGATGATTATATTTATGAAATAAAACCAATCTTTCTCTATTCAGTTATATTTTTAATTTAAAATATAGCATAAAAAAGGATTTCAATACTTTTAATTTATTTTAGTTAAAATCATATAAAAGATATTTTTATGTTAACTGAATATTTTTCGGAAAAAATTTAAATTTTCCTTCCTAGTGTTCTCTTTTTCGAACTTCTTGTATTAAATAAAAATTCCTTTTCTACATCGGCATTTGTGATGGACATAACACACATTCAGTCAATAATTTTTAATTTTAATGGGGGATATACTTCTTCAAATGCGCATGACAGTACTTCTAACCATTTTCTACTCAAGTTAAATTTCTTATCTTTCTGTTTCTTTTATTACAAGGAAAAATGTCACACATCAATAACTACATTTTCACACAATTCAGTCATCACAAATTCTATTGAGAGAAAAGTTCTCCCTAATTAATTTTGTCTTTCAAAACAGTACACTTAAAACAATTTTGTTCAGTGAAGTTAACCGACAGTTCCACAATGTATTCATACCAAATTTAAAAAACAAATTTAACACTTGAAAATGTATCCTGTATTAAATTTTTCAGTATACACAAATATTTCCTGCTGTAGAAAAGATATAGTATGAGATGTGGTGTGCGGTTGTGAAAGAATGTTTTCGTACGTGTAGACTATTTTTGAAAATTTAAATATCACTGAAGCTGATCATATAACTGCAAATGAGCCTTATTTTAGTGTGTGCTGGTATCAAAGTAAAACACTTTACAATATTAAACAGCCTATGGGTTTATACTCAACATCAAACTCTTCGCAAAATGTGTGGCTTACAACTTCTATTCAAATAGTAAAGAAACTGAAATATAAATATATCATACTGCAGTCAAAAATATTCATAATATGTAAGTATCCTAATCCTCCACTTATTTCAATACATTTTAAAAACTGTAGCTGAATACAATTTTTTATACTTATAAAGGAGGCATAAAAGCTCACACAGTCGTAAAAATGTGTTTATCATTTTTAAATACACTACTATAAAACGTATATGGATTGTAAGATCAGTCGTAAAATCCTAAAAGCTTTTAGAGGAGCTAAAAACATGTAATTTTGGATTGATAAAATGTTTAATATAATACACAAATATACATGTTATTAAGCAAATACATTTGAAAAATCAAACTTCCTTCTGAAATAAACGTAATTGAAAGAAAAATGTTTAATTGTAAATGAGTGGAAATACATGTTTATCTAAGGGGTATTCCCAAAGTGAGGTAATCCTCAAACTTAAGACTCAAACTCAGAGGCACAACAATCCATGAGGGCCAGGAACTACTGTGCCCATCATAATACACGTGACCATTGGACGCTGAGGTGCATGAACAAATGTCCCGATTTGGTGGTCTGTCTGAAGAGAGACCTTCAGTGTTTAAGACCCGAAGCAAGCTTGGTACTCATTTATCGTCCCAATGTAGCGGGGATGAAAGGCAGAGTCGACCTTGCGCAGCCCGTTAATAGAACCCCAGACCTGTGGTGTGGAAGCACTATACACTACCACTCAATCCTATTTGGTGAAAAATAAAATTTAATGTTAGAATCTTATATAAATCCCTAATGAATGAGGGAGTCCAAACTTTTTTTTTCATGTAAACGGTTTCGACGGAAATGGTTAATTATGAACATTTTACAAGTTGCATAAATTAAAATTAACCATTATAGTTTACATAAATTTTTAAGGGTACAAAAGGTGTATTTCGGCTGCACGAAATAATTTTAAAAGGAATACGGTTACGAAAAAGTAGTACAAATCTATCTAAAGTAGGGTTGGTTACCTTAGATATTGTCAAACACAACAATGTATTGGAAGCCAATTCCACAATTCGTTGTTATAAAAATGTATGGAAAATTACAAGATTTATTTTTGCATTTGTAATTTATATATGTATAATTTTTTCTGGGAGCTTTAAAAGCTAGAGCGGCATCCATCAAAACCGCGGTTCTCTCTCTGTTTTTCCAGATCGCCCCTGACTAAGCCGGCTCTGCCATAGTAAGTGAAAATGCCGGATTTTGTTTGTCAAGATCATTTTACAGCAGACTGCATTTCTCATGTATTTTAGATGGTCGTTTTATATTTTCTACATCAATATCTTAATGTCTGAATTTAAAATTACATAAAATTCTTGACATTCGCATCAATGACCATGATAATTTTTATTAGTATATGAATGTGTCATCAAACGATTACATGACTAATATTAACACATTATTTTAACCATTTAATTAATATTAAGTATAACATAACGCACACAAATTTTCTAAACTTTAAAATAAATATTTCGAAAACTACTTCAGATATACTCAAAATTTTTTATGCCTACGCTTTAGCTTCTCAGTTTTGCTTCTATGTAAGAATTTATTGTAATTGTATATTCATCAATTTTTTAGTATATTTTTTGCTCTTAGCATGCGGTTTTCAACTGAATTGTATGAAATCTTCGAAATATATTAAATGAATGATTGAATATTAACGTCGCACTGTTCAGCTACACGAGGGCTTTTGGCGACGGACCACGTAATTTTGAACCATGGTCAAGTGACGTGGACAACACCTGAGCTGGCACCCCCCTCTCCTAACTACCACACCACACCAACGGGAGGACGTTTCAGCTCTCGACAGATTTAACGTGCATCGCTGCCCTACACGGCGGGTCTTTAGTGGTACTAGGCTCGAACTCATGACAAAGCAAGCCACGTTCCGATACCTATTCCACTCGGCTACCGCGGCCGAAATATGTTAAAAGATACCAAAGAAGCTATATAATAAAATTTAAAATTTTTATTATACTCAAACAATTGCTAAAACTTATGGTAAATAATTTTTAACTGCGCGATGCATTTTTTTTTTCGAAATTTCAAATGGAATTTCTAACATAAAGTTCTAGCTTTATAAGGTCAAGATTTCAAAAAATATCCAGATTTTAATTACTTATTCAGTTAGCCTTTAAAAAAGATAAATGTTGATGTATTTTGTATAAATAGATATTTTTGAACAATATATAATTCGAATGTTTTTCAATAGCTCGAATTTAAAATTGATTTTTATGTTTATTTATATGCATAAATGTCTACTGTAAATGTTTCGGTATATTTTTGATTACCATTTATGCAAACATTCAAGTTATAAAAAAAATGTGGGGAAATCTTCATTCATGTTGTCTTTGATGTAAACTTAAGTTCAAGCACTTAAAATGCAAATATAATTCGGTGTATTTTAACAATATATAACTAGGCACTGTACTTAAACTTCCCTGAACACTTGGGCTTTGAAATCTAAAAAAAAAACTAATAAATCTTAATTAATTTTTTTTCGTTATTATTTTTGCCAAAGTGTAAGAAAATGTTAAAAATTATTTGATG
The DNA here is from genome assembly GCA_019973935.1 of Trichonephila clavipes. NCBI lineage: Eukaryota > Metazoa > Arthropoda > Arachnida > Araneae > Nephilidae > Trichonephila > Trichonephila clavipes. Next base: position 170,176 of record BMAU01006806.1, read on the forward strand.
AAGTTTAAATTTATTCATTTTTAGTGGTTGGAAAATTGAAAAGGTTCCAAATTTTAAAGAGTTTGGTGTTTTATTAATTTTCTCGGTATCTTATAATTAAATAATCATGTTTCAAAAACTGAAAGCTTTGATTAAAATAAGAAAAATGAAGCGAAAGAATATACTTAAAAAAAGATAATTTGTCTAACTTATAAAATAGCAGATTGCACTGACACGCCCCAACTTGTTACAGTTTCAAATTAATATGAAACCAAAAGAGAATTGTAACATATTTTACTTATGAGTTGGGACTTTTCAAAACTTTTAAAATACCAGCTAACAAACAAACCTTCCTGGGGTGTAAAGAAATTTTCCCCCGATTTTATACGATTGCTCCAGGGTCAAAACACGGGGTTCCCTGCGAGCCATAAAACTTCCTATCAGTGTCCTGCTGTGTTGCTTCCACCGTCCCTAATTATCTTTCAAGATGTTAAACCTTTAAAAGGGGGAAAGGATTTCAGAAAAGTGCGGTTAATCCGCTTTTGAAAACGTTACTTGAAGGTAGAAAATCCCGTGCAGTGCATTTTCGAAGCATCTTTACAATGACGGAATTTTCCGTTCTATCCGCTTGGAGGGTTAATGCAAGAAGTTCGAAAAGGAGAACACTAGGAAGGAAAATTTAGATTTTTTCCGAAAAATATTCAGTTAACATAAAAATATCATTTATATGATTTTAATTAAAATAAATTAAAAGTATTGAAATCCTTTTTTATGCTATATATTTAAATTAAAAATATAATTGAATAGAGAAAGATCGGTTTTATTTTATAAATATAATCATAGTATGTATATCACCGTATGCACCATTTATTATTTTTCGTTTAAAAAATGAGATAGGGCCTTTGCTCTTTTTACCTCATTACTTTTTTTAAAAAATAGGAAAGTGAGCACGATTTCTTACTCTATATTCAAAAATGAATACAGGATCCTTTTTTCTGGTTCAAATCGCAATACCAAAAAAATATATATATTTTTAATTTTTAAAAAATGACAAAAAAATAAATTTTGTTTGAAGAAAATATAATTATTTTTCAACTTCTAACATACTATTTATTTCATTATTTCCTTTTTTTTTACCCTTCATTTTGTTTTAATTTTACTCTGACTGAACATATAGGAGAAAGAAACACCGAATTCCACTACAGCTTTCTTACAAGATTGCCCAAGGCAACTTAACATCTAGCTGTAAACGATTGATCCTTGGTTCTTACTTGACAAAGGAACCGAACTAGGTCATAAAATTGTCCCGTTCGACCTTTCAAGTTTTAAAAGGGGGAAAGGAAAGAAGTCTGTTGCATTTTTAAAGCGAACTTCAAAATAAGAGTAAACGCTTTCGGAATAACATTTCAGGAGGAAGGTAACCACTTAGAGGGTTAATATTTTTTTCAAACAGGATGAAAGTCGAACACAAGCCCCTTTATACCAACATTGACGGAATGACACCGGCACCATTTTGTGTACCAGAAGTCCACAGAGCCGAATCTGAATTCAAACCAGAGAAAGATGAAGTCATTGTAGCAGCCTATCCGAAATGTGGATGTACCTTCACTCTCCAAATAGTGTCCCTGATCTTGCGAGGGGGAAAACCGCTGATGACATACGACAAGTACATTTCTTATATTCCTTTCCTAGAAAGGACAACGATGGAAGAACCATTGCAGATGCCAAAACCACGCTGCCTCAAGACTCATTTGCCCTTCGAAATTTGAAATGTTCCCCGGAAGTAAAGTACATATACGTTACAAGACATCCAGCAGATTGTCTTGTGTCTTATTACCACCATACTCGCCATTTTCCTACCTACTTCTTCTCAAATGGAACACTTGATGAGTTTTTCGAACTTTTCCACCAGGGCGACGTCCCCTATAATGACTATTTCGATCATCTGCTGTCCGCCTACAAGTACATAAACGAACCCAATGTGCTTATCATTACTTACGAGTCTTTGGTGGCCGATCGCAGAGGTGTAATCTTGAAGATAGCTCGTTTTCTTGGAGAGGAATATTATCGAAATTTGGTGGACAACAACGAAGAAGTGCTCAATAAAGTCGTGGAATACAGCAGTCTGGATTTCATGAAATCGACCGTCAATGGCTTCTGGTCGAGACGCTATTGCAAAGTTACATCGATTGCAGAACAAGAATCGAGTCTTGAAAAAGCTTGCTGAATTGCTGCAAAAAGCGGAACTAGATGGTGAAGAATTCAAAGGCGAGTTCCTGAGAAAAGGTGGTGGGGTTTTCGGTAGTGCCAAACAAGTTCTGTCGCCAGAACAGATGGAAAGGTTCAATCACTATATTCTAGAAAAAACTGCAAACTCCGATGTTATGAAGCTATTCGAAAAGAACTAGACTGAAAATATTGCAGCATTCTAAGTATAATTTTTGGACGATAAACAGTTTCAAAGATATTTCACATGTAGAGTATTCTGACATTATGGAACAAATTTAGTAACTCCTCTTGAAGAATTCGAAAAAATTAAAAACATATCATTGGAATACACGAATAGAATTTTAGTGAATGTGAACCAAATTTTTATTCTATAAATGGCAACGAGATAAGGTCTTGCTTTTTATTTCCTAAAAGGGCTGATCCACAAAAGCATTGTCATAACCAATTATATTTAAGAATAGGTTTTTTTGTTTATTATTTGCAGTGTGTTGTGTTAACGCAAGTTCTTATGGATATTTTTGCCAACATTGTAGTAAAATATATTTTCATTTCCTTCAAAAGATCGAATGAAAAACCTGTCCTTTTAAATGATGAATATTTTATTTACCTTTACATTTTCTGCTACATTTACTGTGTTAAACATATAATTATATATAGAAAAATTGAAATGAAACCAAGATGTTCTTTAGACGATATTCTTAAGCCGAACAATAAAGACAAATGGCCTTTTAATATAAACGAAATATCATGGTACTGATTACTAGATTAACTAATCCTGGATAATATTAATATAAAAATTTTACATGTCACCTGCATGGTACTCAAAGCTAAGGCTAACGACAAGCGTAAAAAGTCAACACCTTAGTCGCGATGAATTTCGCGGGCCTCGATCTGACTTCGTCAGACAGGTGGCATTAGTCACAACAACAAAATTATCTTCCTATTGTTGTATGAAGATGTCTCTTGAATTTAGAACATTAGAATGGTTTCGTTCCATTCCATATTTACTTTATTTACAAGATAAAAATTCATCAGGATTAAAAATTTTAATTCCAAAAATGAAATCAAAAATCCCACTAAATTTTGTTTTAAGAAAAAAAATGTGACAATAATCAAAATTTTGAAAAATTAAGATACAGTTCCTCTACAATATTCAAACACGGACAAACCTTATTGGAATCATTTTAAAAACCTTTAGGCTTAACTAGCTAAGAATGCCTACTGATTTTATTAATTTGCAATACAACTCGTAAATGTACCAATATAAAATTTTTAAACTAACTTTCCAGACTTTTCATGGCGTATTTGAAATTTCCAGAAGGAAAGATTAATCAATATATGAAATATGGATTAAAAATATGTAATTGTTATGCCTGCAATTAAGTAAAAATGTGTATTCAATGTGATTTATTCATATCAAATTCTCTATTATATACTGGAAAATAGCATTCCTTAGTCTTAAGCGGACACATATGGTGCTTAATATTGTTATCAAATATCACGTTCAGTACTAGTAACACAAATTAATTCAAGCGTATATATTCTGTATCCCAGTAACCGACACTACGTTTTTTTTAATTTACTGTTCTTTTAATATAAAGCACATAAAATAAACATAAATCTTTCGTTCATAAGTTATACATTCAGCATCTATTTACTATATTGGTTTATAAATTCAAAAAATATACTTAATAGGCAAAACGAAATTAAAATATTTTTGTTAAAAAAACCGTTGTAAAATAATAACCTTTTATGATATACACCTGACACGTTTATGAACAAAATAGCATGTTTTCTTCATATTTCAAAAACACACGAAAAAGTAACACATGCGAGTGCAATGGATTATTACATGGCCTGTATATTAGTAATCCTTTAAATACTTCTAAGACAACTTATAATGTTGCTTTAAAAATAATTGGGAAATCTCCGCCATGGCAACAAAAGCATTAATTGTGTAAGGACGCCCCCCTCATGTGCCCTTCTCCTAGATTATCAGCGTGAGCTAGTGTAGGAATAAAAGAAGAACCAGAAGCTGTCATGATCTTAATATGATTTTATTAAGATCTTAACTTAAACCTTTAACAGATTAGACAATAATATGATATGTAAGAGAATATGCGGTGCCTAAATACACAATATATAATACCGAAATAACGTAACTCGGACCACTATCAATAACTAACTCGCCTAAGCTCAATTCCAATGCTGTCACAGATCCGAATATTAAATAGTCACTCCTATCTAAATCGTCGAATGAAGTAGCGATCAATCTGGTCCTAGTAAAGTTGCGATTCACTGGCGTGCAATAGTATGCACTTTGACCTAAGAGCTCTCTGTCACGGATAACTTCTGTTGGCTGTCACTTAACCTTTCAAAACCTCTTCATACTGGAATCACGGACTATCATAACATTCCTTAAATTGCCACACCGCTTACTCTAACTTCTGATTTTTAAAAGCTATCGAATTTGCATCTTTCATTCACGCTTTACTTCTTGGCTAGGTTGGAAAAGTGTTGCCATTAATTCTGGCCCCAAAGAACCCAAAAAGGACATGTTCATGAAAAGACGCGTGAGCCCGTCACAATTGTATGAAAAATTTTATCAACTAACAAATTTACAAGGTTAAAATATTCTCTTCAATGTTTTATTGAATCAAAATATTCTAAAAAAAGCCGCATGGATAATTTTTAAGAAAAAAAATCGAATGACAATTTTGGCGTTTTCAATATGAGAAATATTTACAAAATATTAAAAACTTGCAACAGGAATCCAAAATATTTTTTACTGAAATGTTTCAAGAATTCAGAAAAAAACACTATAAACTGAAAAGTGACAAAAAAAAAAGATGAAAAAAAATATTTAAATAAAATTAAAAAAACATTTCCTTAGTCTCCTTGTTACGTTTAGAACTAAGACGTTCAGAAGAGAGATGGGAGGCCCGTGATCACCCCCAGGATGTTCTCCCTCAAAATCGGGGTGGAACCGAGCAAAATCGTACTGTCACTTGCATGGTGCTCAAAGCTAAGGCTAACGATAGGTGTAAAAATCTAGCCCTTAGCCGTGATGAATTTCGTGGACATTGATCTGATGTTACTGTCATAAGTAACATCATAAGTAACAACAACAGCATAACTGGCTTAAGTAACAATAACAGCAGAAAAGAAACCAGCGATGCATAATAGTGATAATCAACAAGTAATATAAAAAAAATTAACTCAATTCCTACTTAGATCAACAAAGAAAAATTTTATTTTAGCTACTTTTTATTAAATAGTTACAATTAATGTAAAAATGTATATACATAGGACAGAATCACAACAGTAAGTGGTAATTAATTTTTATTAATTATCATTAAAGTATCGTACTGTCATCCAAAACAATCGTGTATATAAAATTTCAGTTCAACTGAAGGCTTTAAAACGTGAGAAAAAACCCTTTTCAAGTTTTGACACAAGTCGCCAAAAGGGTCGCTAAGTCGCCAAAAGTGATGTCAACGTGGTTGTATTAGTAATTCTTTAAATAATTAGTTTTAATCAATTAATTTTTATTAATTATAATTAAATTACTGTATTGTCATCCAAAATAATCATGTATATAAAATTTCAGCTCAATCGAGCGCTTTAAAATGTATTTTATTAACGATTGAAAATTCCACCAAGATAAATAAATAAATATATAGAGAGTGTGAGCTAATAGTAGGAATTGAAAAAAAATGATTTTAACTATTAAATAAAACATAATTTGAGTTCTTGTGGTAGTTTGTCTCATTACTCCAGCAACGAAATTTTTTGGTTCTGGGTGATTTTGGGATTGAGGAGATTTTCAACTACCGTCCAAATATGCTTTGTAACAGAGGTCGCCAAAGTGGTGGTCCACGAGAAAATTTCGCTGGTCCCCAGAAAAATGTAGAATATAACTACTCATCACGTTAAGTTATGTTTTAAGATGCATTGTGAAATATAATTCAATTCATGACAATACGTGAAAAGTTATAAAAACCCCAATTCGTGGAATAACGTCACGGTAAATAAGTCATACCACTGTAGCTACGTTGTTTCTGCTAAATGTTTTGTCTCGTCTCGTTTCACACTCTTCTAATGTTTCAATCTCCTGTTGTTGTTCTCGTGTCCATGAATAAATGCAGTAGATATCACTAGATTCCGTCGAAAGTCTTGATCACTGCCTCTGCTATTCTGGGAGCATCAGGGCTGTACAGGAGTTCCCGCAAAGAGTCCCTCAGAGGGACCATTCCCATTTTTAGTAACTTTGTTGCGACGGTTGGGCATTCCAAGATGTGATTGGGCGGGAGTTGAAGATCTGGGCAGTGTTTGCATTGAACATAAGATCTTGTCTTGTCTGGGTGAATCTTCATGCCCTTAAGGCGTTCAGTTCTCAATCTGGCAATTGTGGATGTTATAATTCGGGGACAGTCAAATTCCGTAACTAGGGTTTTTTTAAAAGTTTGATTCATAATTCTATGTTTGGCTAATGCGTTAGCATCATCAAGTGTGATGGTCGTGCACTTATGTTCGATGTCTCTAGCTTCTTTGGCGAGGCTATATATATATATATATATATATATATATATATATATATATATATATATATATATATATATATATATATATATCTGCATCTGCATTCATTTCATAATGTTCAGGCTATATATATATATATATATATATATATATATATATATATATATATATATATATATATATATATATTATATATATATATATATATATATATATATATATATATATATATATATATATATATATATATATATATATATATATATATATATATATATATACTGCACATTATATATATATTACATTCATTACCCTCAATGTTGACATGTGCGGGTATCCATTGCAGGATACAGGATTTTCTTTTGTTGTGTAGCTGTTCTAGAAGGGTAATAATATCACAGGAGATGTTTAGTATCTCCGTTTCTTATGGCTTCTATAGCTGATTTAGAATCTGAGAAGATTACTAATCCTTCTGTAGAATCAATAACATGTGGGTCTTGTTGGTATAATATAAGGGCCTCTCTAATTGCCATGAGTTCACTCGTGAAGTTTGAGGCGATTATGCCTGTGTTAATTTTGTGTTTGTAGTTATTACCTTCTGGGAGGAGGATTCCGGCACCTCCATTGCTGAGGGATCTGTCTGAGGAACCATCGGTGTAGGCGAAAATACCTTCCGTGGACCAACAGGTAGAAGTTCAACCTCCTGGAGGCTATGGCACCTTTTTTTTCCATGAATAGTGCAATATTGAATTTCAATCTCCTGTATGTCGCATATGTATATTAGTTGAAGCAATTAAAGACGGTAATGCAACGCCAAGAAGCAATAATTCGAAAGGAATGAAATTTGGGGAAAAGACAGAGACAGCAAGGAACAATAATTGATGTTTATTTCGAACCGATATTCAGGTTACACAATGCGCACGGCATCGACTCAGTAGGATGTAGAACCACCGCGAGCGGCGATGCACGAAGAAACACGTCTAGGTCAATAAGAGTGCGGATGGTGCCCTGAGGGATGGTTCTCCATTCCCTTTCAACCATTTGCCAAAGTTGGTCGTTCGTACGAGGCAGGGGCAGAGTTTGCAAACGGCGTCCAATGACATCCCACACGTGTTCGATTGGTGAGAGATCAGGAGAGTACGCTGGCCATGGAAGCATCTGTACACCTCGTAGAGCATGTTGGGAGATGCGAGCAGTGTGGGGGTTGGCATTATCCTGCTGAAAAATAGCATTGGGCAGCCCCTGAAGGTAAGAGATTGCCACCGGGCGCAGCACATTCTACATGTAGCGTTGGGCATTTAAAGTGCCCTGAATACGCACTAGAGGTGACGTGCTATCATACGCAATAGCGCCCCAAACCATGATGCCGCGTTGTCGAGCGTTAGAGCGCTCCACAGTTACAGCCGGATTAGACCTTTCTCCACGGTGACGCCACACTCGTATGCGCTGACTATCATTGAAAAAACAGAAGCGTGATTCATCTGAGAACACGACGTTCCGCCATTCCGTCATCCAAGTCTCTCTAGCCCGGCACCATTCCGAGCGTGCACGTCTACGCTGTGGAGTCAATGCTAGTGTTCTGAGCGGACGCCGTGAGGGCAGGCCACTTTCAACCAATCGACGGGAAATGGTTCTGGTCGTTATTGGAACATCCAGGGTGTCTTGCACATGCTGAAGAATGGAGGTAGACGTGGCTTGCGGAGCTGACACCGCTTGGCGGTGAATGCGCCGATCCTCGCGTGCTGACGTCACTCTGGCTGCGCCTGGACCCCTCGAACGTGCCACATTTCCCTGCGCCAACCATCTTCACCACAGGCGATGCACCGTGGACACATCTCGGTTGGTATCAGCTGCGATTTGACGAAACGACCAACCTTCCCTTCTCAGCCCGATCACCATACCCCTCGTAAAGTAGTCTGTCTGCTGGAAATGCCTCCGTTGACGTCAGCCTGAAATTCTGTGCTATACAGGTTTCCTGTGACACAAGACAAAAATTTTTACAATTACTTTTCGCTGAGAAATCACGGAACGAAGTTGGCCATTCGCCAACTTCTTTTCCCTTTTATCGTTCGCCACATGCGCAGTAGAGCTACGCATTTAACATCATTAGCATAACTCAGTGACGTCAGTCTACCCTGATTTTGCATTAATTTCTGACCACTCTCCTTCTTGGTGTTGCATTTTCCCTGTCGAGTAGTGTAGTTAGCACTTAAAAATCTTATTAGTGATCCGCGGGATTTAAATTATGGATTTTTCGGTCCATGAGGTCAAAACATTTGGAGACCGCTGCTTTGTAAGATAAAAAAGCGTTCACACACATCTGATTGGATAATCCATCCAGCGAATATTCTCACTTTCCAGAAAATAATCAGTCAGACGCAGTGACATAGAGAAGGGTGGCATTTGTGTGTGGGGGAGGGGGCATTCTCATTACCCTCGACCACCTCCTGGCTGCCTTTTAGTACAGAAACCAACCCGATGTTCCGATCCTGACTTCGGAATCTATGAAAGCTGATCATCGCGGGGCTTGTTTGAAAAAAGGTAGTTTTCGGGTTTAAAAGCACCACAAATGCTTGAAGGAAGGAAGAATTCGATCTCAGTACCTTCCATTCCGAACGCGAGTACTTTATCGACTACGCCAAAACGAACGTCTTCGCGTGATGTTTAGTACTTGTTTATATGTATATCAACCGCCACATCCCCATGACAGTGATTCGGTGAATAGACGAACGAACGATACCATATTCGTGGCGAGCATGTGAGCAGTTGCGTCACTTTGTGGGTTGCGTCATCGTGCGTGACGTCTTGAGAATTGTGTCATCAGTGTGAGACAGCTTTGTGGATTGACGGCTGATTTGCGTCAATGTTTGACAGCTTGGCTGCTTTTGCGGTGTATAGATGGCACAACGACTGCGGCGTGTGAAGTGTGCGGCTCCTTTGTATGGCCAGGGTCACCACTGAAGGAAGGAGGATTCCATCTGGGTACCTTCCGTTCCTAACGCGAATATTTTATCGACCACGCCAAAACGATCGTCTTCGCGTGATGTTTAGTACTTGTTTATATGTATGTCCCACCACCGTACGCTTATTCAACGATGATGAGGCCGTACTAAAGAAGATATCGAAATACAGCAGTCTGGAGCACACGGTTGGTTTGATCTTGCAGAGTCCCCTCTCCCCCCTCAATTATTCTCATGTTATTTGTCGTATGTATATCGGTCCGCGGGTAAAAAGCCTAGCTTTGAGCTTCATACAAGTGACATTGACAATCTTACAATCCAAAAGTTCTGTTCCTCAAATTCTCGAATGTTCTGCCGACTCGTATAAATTAATCCTTGCTTTTCAAAATCATGATGGATAACGCAATATCGCATCTCAGCTCTCTTTTAAATTTGACAACGTAAAACTCTTTGGGAGAACAATAATCCCCAGATGATAAATTAGAGAATTATGGATGACGCGCCATGTTTTGGAAGCTTTGGAGCTTAAAGAAATTTTTTAAAAGCACTTTTAATGAAATTAGAGTAAAAAACATTTAACAATTCATCAAGTTATAAAAAGGGAGTTTAAAAATCGCTTAAAGATCATAAAGATTTCATTTGATGAACTTTTTTTATCTAAACTTTTACATTATTCTAGAAACTTCAAATATTTTTCAGTGTTTAAACACAAAGATTGAAAACTATTCCATGATTTTAAGAAATATGCTACGATGAAATAATGGGTTATATTTAAAACGATGTTTTTTCTTCCCATTCAAAATTTCTTCTTGAATATTATGAAATTGTATCTTAAAATTTTCAGACACACTGCGTTCGAATATCTCCTTTATTTCAATGCATTATCCGGAAAGTTTTCATCACAGTAATAATTTTTAACAACGATTTATTTCGATAATCTTTTTTTTCTCGTTAATTTGAAGTTTGGATTTTGCTAGAATACACTATATTCATCAATTAAAAACATGTATTGATTAAATTTAGTAGAAGAAAGTCTTAACTTAGGAGAGATGCGCATTCCCAACAATCGCATGATCAAAGGAAAATGTTCGATAAAAATTAAAGTACTTACCTGAAAAAGTCTATATCTGTTTCGATTTTCTTTAAATAAAGTAGCACCTGAACTGTTGATAACATATCGCTTAATTTTGATTCACATTCGGGTAATAATAACATTAAAACTATTAAAATGCACAGTCAACATTACATGTAAATATTTGAAACATCGTTATATACACTGCTGGCCACCGTAAATGCAACACCAAGAAAGACAAGATATAGCACAAAAAATTTATTTTGTAGATAACATGTTGACCAAGTATCAAAAAAATGATTAAATTTATAGACTTCTGTGAAGTGCGGTTCCTGCCAGAATCAGTAGCCAGAGTAGCCACCATTGTTGGAGATCACCGCTGCCACACGCCTCGGCATTGATTGAAAGAGACTTTGGATGTGTTCCTGAGGTACAACAGACCAAGAAGCTTCCACACGTTGCCAAAGTTGATCTGGTATAGCAGCTGGGGGTATAATCAGGGGTCAATCGTTGAGCAACCATGGACCGCATATCTTCTATCGGCGAAAGATCCCGAGAGTGAGCCGGCCAGGGAAGGAATTCAATCTCGTGATTGACGAAGAACCTTTGGACAATGCGTCCCAAGTGTGGTCGCGCATTATCCTGTTAAAAAATGGCTGTGGCCAAGCCCTGAAGGTAAGGAAGGACAACTGGCTCCAGCACCTGGGAAATGTAGCGCTGGCTGTTTAAAGTACAGGCAATGCGTACTAGAGGAGTGCAAGAGTGATATCCAATACCGCCCCATACCATAATACTCGGTGCAGGACCAGTGTGGCGGTACGCAGCAGTTTGAATCCTCTCTCCACGGTGTCTCCAGACTTGAATCCGACCATCGTGGTGTTGCAGACAGATGCGTGACTCGTCAGTAAAGACAACTTCATTCCATTCTGCCGCCCACATCCTTCTTTCATCCCATCATTGACGGCGGAGACGTCTGTGGTTCTGCGTCAAGGGTAGACCAAGCAATGGACGTCTTGCGGACAGACCAATCTGTTGTAAACGGGGTCGAATGGTACGCGCAGACACTGAATGATGCGTTACAGACTCAACGGGCTGTGCTACGGTTCGTGATGTGACTGAGCGATTTGTCACTGCCATGCGCACAATTTGTCTGTCCTCACGTGAAGTGTTGCACTGAGGTGGATGCGATCGACCATGTCGGTCCATCGTAGCCTCCTGCATCCAACGCATCCGCATTACAAATGTTTGGTTTCGTCCAACACGACTACCAATTTCCCTGAAAGATAATCCACAATCTCTGTAGGCCACTATCCTTCCCCTGTCGAGCTCGGATACTTGATCAAAAGCCGATCGCTTTTTTCTACAAGACATAAGTGATCGTTTTTTGAAAAAACCACAAGAAAAACACAATTTCCGAACTTGAAATCGTCGAAATCTCCAAGCCTTAAATAGCGCTTTGAGGTGGCACCACAGGCGCGCGTGATGTGTGTATGCGCTGAATTTCTAATCATTTGCATATCTCACCTCCACTAATGCATGTTGTAAATTTCATGTTATTTGCATGCTTCCTTCAGGGTGTTGAATTTACGGTGGCCAGCAGTGTATATATAGGTCACGATTATGGCTTTCGTGTTCTACGGAGGAGGGTTGTAAACTTCAAATTGGTGATTATGCCAAACCGTTAGCTCGGGTTATATTTTCTCTGAAGGTCCAATAACCGTAGTATCCTTATGGTCACCAGCTCGTGGCAGTTGGGCTTTGAGTTAGAATTACTTTTCTTCTAAAGATACAATATATAGTGGGGTTGATGCATGTAAAATCTGTCAAGGAGAAAAGTCCTTCAATTAGTATTGTAACGTTTTCCCGTCACACTGTTGAAAGTCTCCTTCTTTTTGTTTCTTTGCACACGTGCACCCTTAAAATATTGCGATGTCTTGTCTTTGATCATCACCCCAGCAACCTTTGACACTGCGAGAAAACTCTACACCAGCCAAGATCTGGATGCTACCATCCCGAGACTCTAGGGGGGCCGAGAGAAGAGCGTTGGAAAACTTCGAACACACAGAACGAATGCAATATCCTCCCTCACAAACGACAGAATTTGAACTCTAACGAGCTAAACAATCGTTTTAATAACTTCAATGTATATACTGTAATTAATAACTGTGACGTAATATTTAAACTAATAAATATCCCACTACCATAACTCTTCTCAAATCATAAAAGTTTGAACATTGGCATACCAGCACAAGCGTCGGTTTAGTCACTTGACCGTGATTCCAAATTACGAGGCCTGTCACCAACAACCATCCCTGTATTTGAATTATGTTATTTTACTCACCTTGGTTGCATCCTGAGAGTAAAAGACTTTTTTCCTATGCATACCATGCCCTTTTTTTGCAAATATTCAGTGAGCTTAAGGTTCAGCATTTAAGAGGGGGTGGATTTTTAGCTCCAAGCTGTTACTGGTGAGCTATCCCTTTTAGATGATTTGACAATAGTCCCTTTGTGACTTTTAAAGCAATTCTATCAACTAACGGTGGCCGCGGTAGCCATATGGTCATGATCACAAACTCTTGGCTTGTGTATAACGGATTCGAATTCGGGTGCGACTGAAGACTCGCTGTCCAGAGAGGGCTGATACATGATAAATCTATCGTAGTTCAAAGTATGTCGTAATCTGGAGAGAGGGGTGCCATCTCATGCGTCATGTATACACCTTGACGTCACTTGAACACGGTTCAAAATTATTAAATTCGCTGCCAATAGCCCTTTTGCTGCTATAGTATGCGATGTCAGCAAACAATCACTGACTCGCCAACAATTATCTCTTGAGTGGTGCTAATTCAAACCAACCAATTGATTGATTAATTTTTAACATCGCAATTAGGAGTTCTGTGAAGCAATTGGCGATGGCAATTAATTAATCAATTTGAGCCACGCTTAAATGACGTGGATGACGTCTAAATGCGCACCACTCTTCTCCTAATTTCCACTCGACGACAGCTTTACCCACACTAAATTTAACGTACATCCTTCCCGCCACACGTGACGGATCTTCAGTGGAGCCAGAACTAAGCTGAAATAGCGTGGCTAGGAGTTCGTGACCATGACTATTTAGTTAACTCGGTCGTATCAAACCACTCGGGATCCAGTCCAATTTATCAGTCTACGGGACCTGAAATTCCATTCAACACTTTTTAGTAAAGCTTAAAAGTATCAAACCATTACCTTCCAGGTAAGAGGGGGCCCGATAGGCATGTGATCATGACCGTGAGTTCGTGACCAGAGCTCTTTGAAGTGATATGGAAGACTGAAAAATGGGGTCATAGCTGAGCAGTGGCGTAATGGAGAATATTAGGGCCCCCTGAAAACTCAGGTTTAGGGCACCAAGCCCAAATACGTACTTTGCTTCAGTCAAGCTTTGGGCCTCTAAGAGTCGCTGCCCCCCCTTGCAATACGGGGTTGTACGTTACACCAATGTAGCTGAGGTGTCCATTTCGTCACTTGATCGTGGTTTGAAACTGTGATGTCTGTAGCTGGTATATCTCTGGGGAAATTTCTAAAATGCTACTTCAATGAAGCTTTCCCCCAAGGACTTGCTTTCATCAGATAAATCCTCTAGGCATCCAAATGGTCTTTCTTGGGATTTAATCTGATAAATACAAGCGAGATACTCGCTCCTATTTGTCCTAGAAATCTTTCCTTGCGTATTTTCGAACTTCCTCCTCGTAAATCAACATATCCCTTTTCCTTCTTTATCCCCCTATGTCTAAACCACAGATATATATCTTTAGGAACTTGCGTGATACACTTAGTTATTAGTAAATAAAAAAACCTTATATTTATAGCAACACATTTGTAAAGGCGCCAATGTATGGGCGCCCCCTCGGGTGTCCTTCTCCTTGATTATCAGCGTGAGCTAGAGGTGTAGGAATAACGGAAGAACTAGAAGCTGCCATGATCTTAATTTGACTTTATTAAGATTTTTAAACTTAAACATCTAACAGATTAGGTAATAATAATATATGTGAGAGAATCTACAGTGGCTAAACACACAACATATAAAGGGTGTTTTTTGAGAGGTATAGAACTTTAAATTGCAATAAAACAACGATGTATTATTCGATTGACATGAATTTTTTTTATTCGAAAGATAATCTTGTGGCATTACATTTTAAATAGGATTTCTGGCATAGGACTGCCACGGCTGGCTCGGATGTAGTCCAATCTGGACGTCCAATTTTCGATGACTTTTTCCAACATTTGTGGCCGTATATCGGCAATAACACGGTGAATGTTGTATTCCAAATGGTCAAGCGTTTGTGGCTTATCCGCATAGACCAATGACTTTACATAGCCCCACAGAAAATAGTCTAGCGGTGTTAAATCACAAGATCTTGGAAGCCAATTCACAGGTCCAAAACGTGAAATTAGGCGGTCACCAAACGTGTCTTTCAATAAATCGATTGTGGCACGAGCTGTTTGACATGTTGCGCCGTCTTGTTGGAACCACAGCTCCAGGACATCATGATTGTTCAATTCAGGAAAGAAAAAGTTAGTAATCATGGCTCTATACCGATCACCATTGACTGTAACGTTGTGGCCTTCATCGTTTTTGAAGAAGAATTCCACCAGCCCATAAAGCGCACCAAACAGGTGTAACGGTGGATGTAACGGTGCTTCGACATACACTTGTGGATTAGCTTCACTCCAAATGCGGCAGTTTTGTTTGTTGACGTAGCCATTCAACCAGAAGTGCGCTTCATCGCTAAACAAAATTCGCTTATGAAAATCGACCATTATTTTCGAAATAAAATTGCTCAATTTGAAAGCGTTGTTCAGGCGTGAGTCTATTCATGATGAATTGCCAAACCAAACTTAGAATAAATCACTTGACAGCTGTTAAATCCGTTGCCATCTTGGAAAGTAATGCCAACTTAAACTTCTATACCTGGAAAAAAACACTCTGTATAATACCGAAATAATAAGATCTCGATTGATTGATTGATTGAATATTAACGTCGCACTGTTCAGCTACACGAGGGCTTTTGGCGACGGACCACGTAATTTTGAACCATGGTCAAGTGACGTGGACGACACCTGAGCTGGCACCCCCCTCTCCTAACTACACCGCACCAACGGGAGGACGTTTCAGCTCTCGACAGATTTAACGTGCATCGCTGCCCTACACGGAGGGTCTTTAGTGGTACTGGGCTCGAACCCGTGACAAAGCAAGCCACGGTCCGATACCTATACCACTCGGCTACCGCGGCCACAATAAGATCTCGAAGACTGACGATGTTTCATTCGAGTAACTCTCTTGTTCCTGTCCTGATAACACTAGGTTTGTTACACATTTAAAATGATGGACAAAGATCCTACACTGTCGTGGCGTGAAGAGAGAAAGTAGGATGATTATTCAAATGTTGAATTCGTCATCTAATTGTGGTTGAAACTAACGAGACTATAATTAACGGATCTTTGTGCCGGAACAAAATTCGCAGTGGGTAATACTCTCTTTCTTGGTAATTGAGATCTTAATAATGAGCCATGTTTAATAATGAGCCTTGGTACCCTAAAAATGACGGTTTTATTGTTTTTTTTATTATTTAGTTATATTCTTTGAACGATTACCTTTCGATTGATATATCACTTTTGTATGCCTCAAAATTAGAAAGTGGAAAAAATTTCATATGAAAAATGTAAACAAACAAATTTGGAAATTCGACCACGCCCCCTTTTTAGAAGTCTTAGTGATTTTAAGCTAATTTTTATCAATTATTTTCAAAAATAAATTTTATTTTATTCTAACCTTAACTGTAAAGCTTTACCGTACTTTTTAGTGACTACAACTTTAACTACAAGTTATTTGTTATTGTTGATGGCGCATCTTTTTCGTTTGTTTTGCAGTTATCGTACTAGTTTTACTTGCGTTTTATTTTGAAAAAAAAACCGTCTCGGTTCACACCTAGGAGAGCCCCCACCCTTGGCGCGAATTACTTTGGTTGGCGATAATTGCGCCGTCATGGTAACCTTGCTTTTAAATACAACATATGGCAACCCTAACTTTTTCTAGAATTTTCGTCATTTGTGGGCGCGCATTTCAAATTTCATTTTGTTGTTGGGCACCGGGTTGAAAGTATGGCTGCGCTTGTAAGTGAATACACGTTAGAATTTTTTACGTTATTGAATGCTAGAGGCAAGAAAGAATTGATTGAGAATGGTGTATGAAAGAAGGAGATTAATTGCTTCAAGTTATGAATGTCCTAAATGTAATGAGCAAATGGGATTAAATGAACGAAAGAGTGTTGTTTTGGATGGATTTGAATGGAGATGTCGAAAAAAAGGTGTGAATACGCATTATGTTTGCAGAAGTATAAGAAAGAATTCGTGGTTTTCCAATAGTAAGTTAATCGGCAATAAAACGTTTTCTCCGTAATCACACCAGCCACGTAGAAGGCATGTTCGACCATTACCTCGCTGAGTATTTATGGCGGCGCTCTCGCGATCACTCACTCAGCGACGAGACTTTCCAGAATTTTTTAAAAGCAGTTGTTACACTTTATCAACAATAAGAAAGTAAGTGCTGTTGTTATATTTTTTTATCTTAAATGTTAAATTTCTGTATTGTTTACATATATTTTCATTGCGCATCCATCTTATACTGCTATATTTACTTGTCACCGTTGTCGAGTTTGCTTGGCGCCATTTCGTTTGGCGCTTTTTCCGGTTTGGCGCCAAGGGTGGGGGCTCTCCTAGGAGTTTACCGAAAGTTTTTTTGCCACACATCCTTTCTATTTATCAACGACTTGCTTCGAATGAACTTTTAGAACGGTGCATTAATTGCGGAACTCAAAACGCTAATGAAAGCTTACACAACATGATTTGGTCGAAGTGTCCCAAAGAAATATTTGTGTGTAAAACCAGAGTGAAAAAATGCCGTACTTGAAGCGATTTGTGAATTCAACAAAGGCACTCTACGTACTGTCAGAGAGACCAAAAAAAAACATTAAATATACCTTTGGGGAAATGTTCGCATGATCTTGGTGTGATGCTCGAATCTCGTAAAAGATTATTCCGAATCAGACGGAAAAACACGAAATACCAGCATGCACGCAAATTGATAAAAAAAGCTATTTTAAAAAGAGAGATTAATTAAAAAAAGGGAAGGAGTTACATGTGTGTGAATCAGGATATTTCTAAGGTAATTACTATAATATAATTTTTTTTTTTGTAAAATGTGTGCATGTAAATATTTATAATTTAGGCATTTTATGTTAATAATTTCATAATTTCAGTTCTTGTTTATCATAAGTTTTTCATACAAATATATTATTTAAATATTATGTGAAGGAAAAGATTTTAAAATTTCTGTTATAACAGAAAATTTTTTTTAACGTTTTCTTCGAGTTTTCTTGATATTTATGTACAATTATTACTGTGTAAAAATGTATCATTTATAGAAAATATAGGTTAAAATAACATAAAAATGAAATTATTTTAAAGAAAAATATATAGCTAATGTTTTAAAATGGTATTTTAAACTTATTTAAGCTTATAATAATTATTTTTTTCAAAAGTATAAACTTTAAAATGGTTTTTCTCAGCTTGTGTTTTTTCGCTACATTAGTGCATTCAAAATGCTACTCCTTCCACAATTATTGACCAATCTTTTTAATTTTTTCTCTGTGTGTTATATATCATGCATGTAACAAAATTAGGGATCCATTTTGTTACAAACTGAATACTTTTTTTTAAAAAAATTAAAATGTAGAAGATATTGTGGGTTTTGTTGAATTTTAGCATATCTAAGAACATTTTATTTTTTTTCTCCAAAACTAATTAAGTTATTGCAAAATCGATCCCTAAAGTTGTTTAAAAGATCCTTAAGAATGTTACAGAAAAATTTCATCACAAAATTTTAATAAATACAAAAGGAGTAGGATTTTAAAATTTTCCAAATTTTTTTAAAAAAATTAAAAATTTTAAAATTGTGGGAATAATGTGTACAAAATTACACCTCATATTGTTTTATTGAATAGAAACACTATATGAAATGATAAAATATAATTTTTAAATGCATAAATAAAAAAGTTTTCTCAAAGGGTACCGGGTCCCCTTAAGCGACGAAGAGGAACACCTAAGCTGGAACCCTAACCTAAAAACTTTCCAACATGCCAATGTGAGGACTTTTTTAGCCTTGATAAGAGTTGCTAAGCAAAATGGCAGTCAAAAATTCCGAATGAACAAATATGCAGAATTCCCATTTTGTTATTCTTCCTCTTACATATAATCAAATCAATCAATCAATTAACGACATAATTCATTACTAGTTAACGAGGAATGTTTACGACCATTAATGTTTTTCAGCACTTTCATTATGAATGCAAAATAATTACCAAAATTGTTCAATTACTTTCGCATAGACATGTTACAATTTTTTATTCACCTACATAAGAAACACATCAATATTATGTGTGTGTGTGCTTACACTTTTTTTCTCTCATTTAAAGAGAAAGACTGGATCGACAAGATATTGTCGCCATTGTAAGAAACACATACTTTTTATTAGTTATAATTCACAGTTATTGTTTAACATGTATTGGTAATCCTATATTTCTTCTTTACAGGAAAAGAAATAAGGATACTTCAAAAAAAGTTAAGTAATTAAAAATAGCAAAGCAATAAGAATGGAGAAGAGACCCCGAAGCATCGAAATTGATGGAATGAGGCTTCCACCAATTGCAGTACCCGAAATTTACCGCGAATCAGTGAAGTTCAAGCCAGGAAAGGAGGATATAATCGTCGCAACCTATCCGAAGTGTGGCACAACCTGGACCTTGCAAATTGTGTCACTAATCTTGAGAAACGGAGAACCAATCACCAACAAGGAAGAGTTCTTCTCTTATATTCCATTTCTGGAACTGACGCCCATGGAAAGAATATCCCAGATGTCGAAACCCCGATTGCTGAAAACACATCTACCTTTTGATCCCTTGAAATATAATCCAGAGGCGAAGTAAATCTATGTAACTAGACATCCTGCTGATTATATTGTGTCCTGTTACCACCATCTGCGTTTTTTCACCATGTATTTCTTCCTGGATGGAACCCTTGAGGACGTTCTAAATTTGTTCATAACAGGGGAGGGAGATTATAATGATTATTTCGACCACCTCTTGGCTGCCTATAAGTACAGAAACCAACCTAATGTTCTGATCCTGACTTTCGAATCCATGAAAGTCGATCATCGAGGTGCCTGTTTGAAGATAGCTCGTTTCCTGGGAGAAGAGTACCACCAGCGCTTATTGGACAATGACGAGGCTGTACTGAAGAAGGTAGTGGAATACAGCAGTCTGGAATACATGAAGACCACGGTTAATGAATTCTGTAAGCACGTTTTTAATGGTATGCCTTCCGAGGAAGACCAGAAGCGGAATCCCGTGATGAAAAAGATTGCAGAACTTGTGCAAGAAGCAAAGGAGAAGGGTGTCACTTCCAAAGGCATGTTCATTCGAAAGGGAGTGGTAGGTGATGGAAAAGTGTCTCTTTCTGAAGTCGAATTGGGCAGACTGAAAGAACATATACGGAAAAGAACGGTTGATTCAGACGTTATGGATCTGTGGGATAAGAAATGTGTGTGAATTAGTTTTAGTTCTTGTAAACAAAATATTCTTAATATATGATTTGGGGAGCTTAGTTGGAGCAATTCAGCTTATAATTTTGTTTTTCCTTTACATTATATACCTTTCCTAAAAATATATGAAAACTTTTGAATGAACTGCTAGAATATTTCGTTGCATTTTTCTAACCAAGAAATTTCATTATTATTTGCTCCTTTTGCTTAAGGCTAAAGTGCTTAAAACGATTCTTATTGAATGAGTCAGACATGGAAACGGGTAAACTATTTAATATAATTACTGTATTTTAAAAAATGAATTTGCTCCTTTTATGGGTTTTGTTGGTAAATAAAATAATATATAAGTTGTGACTGCGTTAGATCAATCTTTGTTCGTTTTATTTTAATCTATAATTGAGACTACATTAAATCCCACTTAACTATGAGCAAGATAGCTAAACGGACTTATCGTGACTTTAATCATTTGACAGGGGGTAGAACGTCAGCTGAAAAAGTATTATTCTCTCCAAAAGCTCGCATATTATATCTATATTTATTCCTACAAGAGTTATGATGCATTCTCTCTAGTCTTAATTTTATGACAAACCAATATTTTTGCGTAAATTTACTTTTATATATATATAAAAACAATTACTACATTGAAAATTTCCTATAAAAAGTTACACAAATTTCTAAAATTTTGTGGAATTAAAAAAATTATAACCATAAATATAGTTAGACAGTCTGCAGATTTTAAAAATTAAAACTCTAAATTTTTTCATTCTGTAGCTCGAAATTAATGATAGAAATATTAATCAGAGAGTATAGTTTATTACTTAAACACTAGATGACAGCACGAAAAATGAGTAAATAAAAATCAGCTAATATTTGTTATAAATATATTGCCATATACTCCAGTGGTCTAATTTTTTAGACTCATGAACCGTTTGAACTATAACGCGTTTTAGAGGAACTCTCCATTCCACACTTAGAAGAATATATCATTTTTTTGAAATAATGCTGAAAATTCATTTTTAAACTTATTTTTTGTTTGATTATAACTGAAAATTTATAAAGATAAGAAAGAAAGGAAAATTTCAATATATTTTTGTAAGAAAATGGACAATTTTAGGTTAAAATTAGGTATTTTTTGCCCATCACGGCAAGCACTGTAAAATAAATTCTAATGCATAAGATAAAAAAGGCTTTTTGAATTTTTTTCAGAAAGAGTTTACCTATACTTTTTGCTCTATCATCTTTGAATAATTTCAATGTATCACAAAATTAGGGGTCAAGAAGTGCACAAAATGAAAATTTTTCAAAAATTTTGCATTTATCACAAAGAAAACAATCATAAAAAAGGTAAATATATTGCTTTTTCTTATTCTCTAGTGCACAATATGCATACTATAATAATAAACAATGATGCTAAATTTCATGCAATTATCTCAAGTACTTTTTGAGATAAAAAATTATACAGCTAAAACAACCTAAAACCTCTTTATATCAAAAGAATGAACCTTTCATAAGCTCATATCAGTATTATATATTTGTTTCAAATCCTTTTTCTTTTAAAATTTTGTTACTAATTTGATAGAGTCAAAAAAACGTTTCTTAACTTCTAAATGCATAGTTTTTTTAAATACAAATTAGAGATATAAAAAGCACACTAGAAAAACTTTATTACGTTAAAAAATAATATTTTTATATGGAAAAACAGGTATGTATTTTTACTAAGTATCTTAGAGCTTAAGAAATATGCAGTATAAAATATATTAATGTGTGTTGTTTTGTCAGTAAATATTCCCGAAAATTTCTTTTAAAAAATATTGCTTATCACAAAGGTTATAAGAAATTATAATGAAAAGCATATAAAGAACAGTTTTTAAAACCTCCATATGAATACACTTTGACGTTTTTTCATCCTTAGTAATTTTGTTTTCTATATGCACCTTTTTTTTCGAGAAATTTTTTTTATATTCTAAGGGGTGTCCCAAAGAAATTAAAAGCGTTCCAGCTCAAATTTTACAAATCCATGTACAAGATCTTAGGAAGGGAAGTATTTGCATTTTTAATTATATATATATATATATATATATATATATATAATAAACCTGTGTATCACAAATTAAAAGGAATTAACGTTAATAATGCACTTAAGCGAAATGTTCAAGTTTATATATAATTATTGTATCTTTATGTAAAATACTCCATAAAATGTTACTGAAAAAGACTGAGTAAATTTCGAAACATTTATGAATAGATTTCCACTTTTTTTCACCAGCTGACTAAGTATTATTGGGATTAGCTCTGTGTGTCTCTCTCTCTCTCTCAACATTCTCATTACTGCTAGCACCAATGATGAAAGCAAAATCCTTAGATCATCCAGACCTTGCTTTAGGCATAATTAATTAATATTTTGTCTTTAAGAACACAGTTTTCTATCAAATATATATAAAAAAAAGTTAAATATGAAACAAAATATCGAGAAACAAAGACATAAGAAAATCGAAAAATGACAAAACTTTTGCGAATTTATTTGCCAAATTTCACTT
Source organism: Trichonephila clavipes (assembly GCA_019973935.1). NCBI lineage: Eukaryota > Metazoa > Arthropoda > Arachnida > Araneae > Nephilidae > Trichonephila > Trichonephila clavipes. The sequence continues at coordinate 193,135 of BMAU01006806.1, forward strand.
AAAACTAATAAATTATTTTTTAAAACAATATCCCCATGTCCCATCATTACCTTGCCTAAGTTAATATTTTTTAAATAAATTCGATAAACACCAAAAAAATATAAAAAAAGTATTAAAATGCAAACCCTTCCGGTTTCGATATCTAATTTCCGGTTCATTTTTGTTGATTTTTGCTCTTGACATAAAAACTCTGTTATAACTTCGTAAATAATTGAAGTACAAACAAAAGTAAGGTATTTTTAGAAAGCAGAAAATTCAACTATATAAAATTTAAAGTAACAAAAATTCGTCATTTTCATCAAAATTGACGTTTTTGCACTAGTCAGTCACCTAGGGTAATATATAAAGTAGATCAACATGTTATAGGTACTTAGTGACCAACTAATTTTAAATGTGTTGCAAATGTTATTTAAAAAAATTAATGTAATTTTAATATAGTTTACTCGCCTTAATAGAGTATTAATTCATGATCCAAGTATCCCCAACCCATTTACTATGTTTATTGGTTGGAACATGTGATTGTGTTTGTTTATTCAAACTGTCAAAGTCTCGTTCTATTGAAATTATCTCTAGTCGTAATTCATATTCTGTGTTTAATTTGTTTTTTCTTTTGATTTTACAATCACATACGTTGAGAAATATTTTTCACTTAAATAATTGTTGCAAAAGCATTCAAATAATTATAGCTGTTTGAGAAATCCTGCGTATTTTGCAAGAACTTGCAGCTTAAAATTTAGCATAAGACATGAAGCGATCATCGCTTACAATTTATGGAACCTTTTCCTGCTGGTCCTATATATAATGTCCACTTTTAACAATAGTTACACCGCGCAAATTTGAACCATGATAAAATGACATTAATGCTAACGCTACCATTCCATATTAAGCAACATGATGCAGGAAATTTTTAACTAGAAGACGAAAAAAGTTCTGACACACACTAAAGGTCTTGTCACACGTATACATATTTAGAGTAATTTTTCTTTCAAGCAACCTTTTCGAACAATTTCCGCGCCGTTGTCATAGCAACGGCTTTGAACAACTTTTTCCTAGTGAGCTGAAAGAATTGATCGAAAGAACTATCAGATTTATCATTTTGAAAATGAGTCCGTTGTGCCATAGACGATCGAAGGCTTTTTCCACATCGAGAAAAATTCCACCAGTGGTTGCGTGGTTGTTGAATCCAGATATAATTTGTTAGTTTCTCTGAGGAGTTGATGGCATGTGGAGGTTTCTTTCCGGAATCCGTGTTGGATGTCTGGGATGATGCTATTGTCCAGGGTGTATTTTTCAATTCTTTTTAGGAGAATTTTTTCGTAAATTTTTCCTATGGATGAGATGAGGCTGATGGGTCGAAAATTGAGGGGAAACTTTTGGTCCTTGCCGGGTTTAGGGATCATTGTTAGTATTGCGTGTTTCCAGGGTTTAGGGAAGTGGTTATACATTAGGCATCTATTGATAATTTTTGTGAGGTGAGTGATGGCATTGATAGGTAGAGATTTCAGCGCTATATTTCTTATTTGATCTTGTCCAGGGGCTTTTATTTTTTAGTTTCTTGATTATTTCACATATTTTTGGGGATGTGAAAGGCGGATAGATCGATGTTATTTCGAAGAAATCTTCTGACTGTTCTGTCCACTTTGTCGATGTGGTCGTCATCGTAGGGTGTTATATTTTCTTGAAAAGAGTCTTCTAGTGTATCCACGAACAGGTCGGCTTTTTCTCTTGTCCCGTAGACTAGGCCTTGGAATCCGAGCAGGGGAGGGTAGATAGCAGATTTCTTCTTCGCTCTGGCAATGAGTTTGTGTAGCGAGTCGTTCGTGTGGCTGCATTCGACGAGGGCGTCATCCCACTCTCGCTGTTTGATGTTGAGCAGGTCTTTTTTAATGTCTCTTTGGAGGCGGTTTAGTTCGGTTTTCAGGGGTGGGTAGCGGTTTTGTTGCCAGAGTTTGCGAAGCCTGTTTTTTTCCCTGATTTTCATCCTGGTTGCGTACGGGACGAGGGTGAAGTCCTGCTTCATGGATTTAAATTTACTTGATTGATTGAGGGCGATGGGGATGTTGTAGTTTAGTTTGCTGATTGCTTCATCTATTTCTTCGGTATTATTAATTGGGGGGTTGCCGGCTATTGTGGTGGAGAGGATATCTTGAAATTTATTCCAGTTTGTGATGGTTTTACAGTTTAGGAGGTGGCTAGTTTTGAAGTTAAATTTGACGACAAAGTGGACAGGGTTATGGTCACTTGATAGGTCATATCTGGATTCAACTGCGATGTTGTTGATTCCGCAGGAGACGTCTAGATCGATGACTGAAGGTTGGTGGTTTTGCTGTTGGGGTATTCTCGTGAAATCAGTGGGCGCTGAGATGACAAGTCCGCACGTGTTGGCGTAATGGAAGAGTCTTGTTCCTGCAGTGTTCCCACGGCGGTTTGAATTCCAGGTTGAGTGCCTCGCATTGTAGTCGCCGACTACAATGCATTGTGCTCGGTTCCTGAATATCTTAATGAGGTCCGGGATGAAACTATTGATAGGTGAACTGGGAGATCTGTATAGGGAGCATACTGTGATGTTGTTGGTGGGTCCTTCGATTTCTATGGCTGTGATGTTGACGGCTGTGGTGTAGATATTTATGACGTGGTGGGCAATAGAATTTTTGACGAGGATGGCAGTCCCGCCACCACGGTGGGTGAGTCTGTCATTCCTGTGAGTTGAATAGTTCGGGATATTGAGGTCGATGCAGGGGTGGAGATTAGTTTCTTGGAGGGCAATTATGTCCGGGCTATTGTCGTTGATATAATTTTCTAGTTCTTCGATTTTACGTTGAATTCCGTCGGCGTTCCAGCTGACGATGTGGAGTTTGTCTCTATGGAGGGGATTAAAAATTAATTCCGAGCAGTTCACAGAGCTCTATGGCCTTTTCGCCGTCTGTTTGATCGGTGTTCGCAATTCTTACAATTTCTCTTAGTGTGGTGAGGAGCTTGGTTACTTTCGGGCTTTGGAGATCTTTCAGGGTATTCGTGAGTGAGGGTTCTTGTGAGGTCGTGGGTGAAAAAGGTTGCGGCGCAGTTTCTGGATCAGGACGTGGTTTGGGTGTAGGTCTGGTGGCAGCATGTGGCTTCAGTGTCCTTGGTCTTCTTGCAGTCACTGGTGAGGTGCGGTTGCCCACATTTCACGCATTTGGGGTTTCTGGTGCAGAACTTGAAGCTGTGGAAAAATCCCTGGAAGCGGAAACATTGGGCTGGGCCTTTTTTTTTCTCGAGTGGTTCGATTTTGATTTTCATGTAGCACAATTCTGTTATGTTGTAAACGTCCTTGTTGGGTTCGTTTTTGGGGAGGGAGAGGAGGAAGAGCGGCATGGGTAGACCAGTTTTCCGGTTTATCATGACGTGGCAGTCGTTTATTGTTAGTCCAAGTTCACTGAGTCCTTCTATTATTTGCTGAGGTGGCATGTCGGTGGGCATTCCTCGGATGACGACTTTTAGTTCTTTTTCTTCATTTAGTTGGCAAGTATAAGATTCGAGTTTTTCGTGGTCGATGAAGCTTCTGATTTTGTGGTATGCTTGAGGGGTCTTGGGGTAGACCCGGAGGCCTTTTCCGATTATTCTTCCCATGAGGTTTTCTTGAGTCATATTTTGGAGTTGCTTCAGGAATGCGGCAGAGTTGTTTACGTTGTCAATTGTGATCGAGGGAGGTGGGCGGAATCTGGGAGGCTTGGGTTGGGGGACGTCCTCGTCTCTTTCGTCTTGCTCATTTTCTAAGTTGGGTGGATCTTCTATCTGAAGGTTGCTAAAACGGTTGGCTGTTTCGACTTCTGTCGTTTTTAGCGTTTTGCTGGCCGTTTCAGGCGGTGGAGATGGACTTTTCCTATTATTTTTTCTTCCTTGGATGGGTTTGAAGGGGGTTTCCTGGGGTTGGGACTGGTTGGTTTTCAGGTGAAATCTTTTAATGAGGTCTCTCATGTGGTCTGTTTCAATCTGTCGTAGACTGTCGTGCAGTGTGGTTCCTTCATTGCATATTTCCACCAGTTTGTTGTGGTATGTGCTCTTGTCATCTTCACAGCCGAAGGAGTAATTATCCAGGTTGTCCATTAACTGGAACATCTCAGCGAGGAAGTCACCGCAATTGCTTGCATTTTCGATGTGCTGAAGATTTTCTTCGATAACTGATGTCTGGAGGAATGATAGGGGGTGAAGGAGTCCTTCGCCGTTGATCAGTGCGGGTGTCCATATTTTCTTCTTCCGAGTCGGAGGAAGAGAAATCCATTTCAGGGTCTTGAGGGGAAAGCGGGTGCGGGGGAGTCCCCGTTGCTTACATCGTGAGCAATTGAAGATCCGATGGGGAAAAAAAGTGCTCTTAGCAGTAGAGCGGAGTTGAAAATCTTCGAATAAAATAGTTTTTTCGATCGTAGTAAAAGTCAGCAACTAGAGCGTAACGTCGGAGAGATCAAGGATAACGTCCGAGTCCTTCGAGATCAAGTCCATTCATAGTTTTCTCTCCGATCGTTCATTCCGAGTGAGAGTTGATAAATACGCTCTCCTCGCCTCGACCAATCAGAAGCGGCCTTCCGCAAGGAAGTCTAAATTCGCCTCTGTTATTCACTCTGTACGTAAATGATATGCCGCAAACTGATCTATCGCATTTAGCAATGTTTGCCGATGATACTGCAATTATCACGCAGAATAAGAGATTTTCCGTTGTGATCTCTAATCTGCAACACTACATATCCTTGCTCGAACTCTGGCTCACGGACTGGAAAGTTAAAGTTAACGCTTCAAAAAGTGCTTGCCTCATGTTTACGAGTAGACCCCGACTTCCAGTCGGTTTATCCCCCGTCCAAATATTTGGCCAACCCGTCCCCTGGGTACGTGTTGCAAAGTACCTAGGGTTATTTTTAGACGCAAAATTAACTTTTGCCCACCACATAGAACAGACTCGCAAAAAGGCGCAGGCTGTTCATGCCGTTCTTAAACGGCTTATCTCCCGTAGGAGTAAACTTGCGATCCGGCATAAGGTTTTGCTCTACAAATCAATAATCCGACCGGTCATGTCATACGGATCACAAATCTGGGGATCCGCTGGCATGTGCCATTTAAAGAAGCTACACACGCTGACCAACTCATTTTTGAGGCAGATTGTTAATGCTCCCTGGTTCGGACGCAATGAAGTCATTTATCGTGATTTAAAAATTAAACCATTTTTACCTCATATAAAGGACCTTTCTAAAAGGTTCTTTGATAAACTTCCTTCTGTTCCCAATGAATTAATTAGTAATCAGCCTGCATACGATCCCGCAATGCCATCGTCTCAAAAGCGCCCCAGAGCGCTTCTTGATCACGAATTCATAAATTTCCCCCAAGCCAAAAGGCTTAGGGTTCAAATTTAGCTTATTGATCATTGGGAACTTATTTTAAATTTTAAATAACTTAATATTTAACTTAAACTTCCTACTTAAAGATAAAAACTCTCTTTTTAACAAGTAATTTCTAGCTCCGTGCCGAGAGTCGCGGAATTAACGTTTTTCCGAAGCAATGTTCACCACGGTCGGAATCCGGGAGGGTGACCTCATTGGATTCAATTGTGCGGTGTTCACGCTTCAGCTTTCCTTTTCGGCCACCAGAAGGAGGCACGAAACTATCTATCTAGCATCTCTTCTAAAATTCGTTTCACGTCCAGCAATCATTAATTAAATCGTTCCTTCGAACTGGACATTCCATATCTACTTCTATCAATTATTAATCATGATTGTATCACATATATGACTTCATTGCGTCCTTATTTTTCCTAAAACCCAAGTCCTATATTTCTATCTTTTAGTCCTTCCCCCACCCCCTTTCTCACCGGCAAAGTGCAAGTTGGTTCATTTTAAATTTTTGTTCAAAATTTTATATTCTCCCCCTCTTTTTGCATGAGATCTTAGAATTTTTATTCAAGATCTCCTTGTCTCGGGTCGTTTATTTTCGGATCGACCCAATCCATTTCCACGCCCACTTCTCTGCGAGCGAACGGCCTCGGCCAATCAGATCGCAGGAAAGTGGAGCGGCTGTCCCACCGGCCGACAGACTTAATGCAGCATTAAAGAAAAAATAGAGAACCCACTGTGCATTAATTGTAATACCAATGGCCACATGGCCTCTTCAACTGAATGCCCTCTCTTCCCCAAACCCAGAAAGGGTACAGGGAAAACCGCAGCTGAAAATCGCAAAAGAAATGAAACTAATAAAAATTCCCAAATTATTCCCGGTTTAAGCTTCGCGCAAGTCTTAAATCCCAATAAAAGCCAACAGATGGCGACACGAGGGAATGCCTCCTTGGCGTCTAACCAGAATAAGGAATCCAGTCAAACCAATAATAATGATAAAAATAAAAATTTTAATAAGGAAACAGTAAATAATAATCAAAATGAATCCAATGAGTTTGGTTTTCTCCAAGCCATTTTGGAAATGCAAACAATCTTTAATCTTTTCCCATCGCTCTTAAGCGAGATGAAAAAATCTTTTAACTGTACTAATCCCGCAGACAAACTCAACTGTCTGCTTAAAGGAGTTTGCTCCTCTCTCTCAACCTTAAGTGTTCATGATGAATAAGTCTTTTTTCGGACTCAATTTTCTCCTGGAACGCGGACGGAGTGGGATCGCGTATTGTTGAGATACGCGATTTCATTGATAAGCACTCCCCTGATATCTTTTTAATACAAGAAACACACCTGAGACCAGAGCATTCTTTTAAAATTCCTAATTATACTTGCTATAGGAACGACAGGACCCACCCAGCCCCTGGCAGAGGTGGAACTGCGATCCTAATTAAAAATTTTATTGCCCACTATCATGTCCCCACCCAGGTGTCGGTTACAGGTGTCGAGGGAACTCTGATCACTATCACCCCCATCGATTACGATCCTATTCTTGTTGGCTCGATTTACATCCCGCCTATCAACAACTATTTTAAAAACCTTGGTGCCGCCCTCGACACCATCTTTAACTTCAACAGTAAAACTATACTTGTGGGAGATTTTAACGCAAAGCACACCTCGTGGGGTTGCCACTGTAGCGACACCAGAGGTAATAGACTGTACAATTATATCGTTAAAAATAGCATAGACGTACTAGCACCCCCTACCCCTACAAGGTATGGAATTAATTCCACATCTATAATTGATTATGCTCTCATTAAAAATTTAAATTGGCCATGTAATATTAGTTCAATCCCCGAGCTCAGCTCGGATCATAATCCGATCAAACCTCACTTTCCTAGAACTTCAAAATTTGAACTCCCGCCACCCCAATTGAATACAACTTGGAGCAAATTTACAATTAATTTAGCGAGAACTGAAAATCTCTATCTTCACACGGCCCGCTCCACCTCTGAGATAGAAAATGAAGTCAGAGATCTCACTAGTGAGATTCTCACCGCACACGGTAATGCCTCTAAGCCAGTGACCCATTCGGAAGTCCCATTTGTGCAGGGTGAGCTAAAACACCTCTTCAAGGAGAGGAACCGAGCCAGAAAGATCTGGCAATTCACCAGACACCCACAAGATAAAACTATACTAAACAGACTGCAAAACGCCATTAAAAGAAAAGTAAATCTCTACAGACAACAAGTATGGGAGGATCACCTCACCTCTCTGGACACTGAAGACGGATCCCTTTGGGGAACCGCCAAAGCGTTCAGAAGGAAGGCCGCCCTGATTTCAGCCCTTAACGGCCCAACCGGTACAGCTCTCAGCGACACACATAAAACAGAACTAATTGCTCAGTCGCTAGAGAGTCAATTTCAATTAAATGATATTCAGAACCCACACAAAGACGAATACATTACAAACACTGTTGATGCATACTTCACTGCAAATACTAACAATACTGATCAAATAACTCCCGCTCTTCCATCGGAAATCATCTCTTATATTAAAAGGATCAAAGTTCGTAAATGTCCTGGGAGAGACGGAATTACTAACAAAATGCTTAAATACCTTCCACTCATTACTATTTTCAAAATCACTAACATAATAAATAACATGCTTAACCTCAGATACTTTCCGAGTGCCTGGAAGACTGCAGTGGTGGTCCCGATTCTTAAACCTGGGAAAGATCCCACGTTAGCGGAATCCCACCGACCTATATCATTACTTCCTATCTTAAGTAAACTGGCGGAGAAAATCATCTCCACCAGATTAAACGATTTTCTAGAAACCAATAAGATCCTCATTCCGGAGCAGCACGGGTTCCGTCCTCGTCTCTCCACTACTCATCAATTACTCCGAGTTGTAGAGTATATCAAAGAAGGAAATAATATGGGTCAGTGCACAGCTGCAGTGTTCCTAGACATACAGAAAGCATTTGATAGAGTATGGCACACAGGCCTACTCTTCAAACTAACCAATTATAATATTTTCCTACTCCACTAATTCTACTTTTAAAATACTACATTAGTAATAGAACTTTCACTGTCAAAATTAACCGCACTTACTCACAAACTAGATCTATTAGTGCCGGAATTGCCCAAGGGTCAATTCTAGGCCCAGTTTTATTCAATCTTTACGTAAATGATATCCTAAAAAGTACTAAAACTATGCTCTGTATGTATGCAGATGATGCAGCTATACTAAGCAGACATAAAAACCTCAACATCCTCGTTGAGAATATCAATGAACACCTGGCTCACCTTGAGATCTGGTTCTCCGTTTGGAAAATCGCGCTCAACAGCTCAAAAACAGAGGCAGTATTTTTCTCGCAGAGTCCCACCACCTGAAATCACTCTTCAAAACCAAAGAATCCCCTGGTCTCATCACACCAAATATCTTGGTGTATACCTTGATAAAACTCTCACTTTCCGACAACACATCACAGAAATTAGAACTAAGTTTAAAAATGTAACGCATAAATATTACTCCCTTATCTGTCGAAAGTCTAATTTAAGTAGACGTAATAAACTGCTTATCTACACTCTGATCTTAAAACCTCTCTTAACTTATGCCGCACCAGTCTGGGGTCACGCAGCAAGAACCAATATTAATTTACTTGAAAGCTCTCAAAATTTAATTATTCGACAGATTCTTGATGCCCATTGGTATATGAGAAATGTCGATCTTAGAAGAAACTTTAACATTCCTACTATTAGACAGACTATCCGTAAAATCTCCACTAACTTCTTTAAAACAGTAGATGAGCATGACTGCCCATCTATTCAAGATATTCCTAATTATTACTCCCACTTTTCTGTTAGAAGGCCAAGAGATGTCTTGGTCAACCCCGATTTTGATTAATTTTTCTATTTATTTTTCATTTCATCATAAATCTTAATTTTTTCATTCTCTGCGATCCAACTCTGTTGAATCGTAGAAGCGCTCTGATTGGCTAAAAAACGGAAATTAGAATTTTCAGGTGCCAACGCCGAAGGCGTTTATACCTAGTATGAGAAGAATAGGAAATCCATGATGAAATAATAAAAAATCAACAACCCCTCAAAAGAGGGGGGAATGAACGAGATGCCTGCTACGCCAACCGAACGAGCTGAGTGAACTACCCAGAAACAGGTTGGTGACGTAGTGGCTTGAATGAAGGGAAGGACCAGGAAGGAATCCATCGCCAAAAGATGTACATGGAGGGGGAGGTGACAGTCAGAACTGACCCTATTTCGATTAGCAGTAGAGCGTTTGATGTTGTAGATGTTTGAATTTAATGTTTATTTGTTGAGTTACGGCGGTTTGAGCGGTAGCTGCCATTTTGCCGTGGCATAGGCGTATTTCAATTTAGGATGTGGATACGTGAACATTGTTTGTGCTCGAATAATTGGGTTGTCGGGATTTTCTATAGTTCTGAAAACATTCCTAGCTAACTTAGTGATGTAACTAGAAATCGGCTCCATATGTAGGTCGAAGTGAATAACATCATTTCTAACGTACCAAGGTGCGTTAGTAATGAGTCGGAGAATTTTGTTTTGGATAACTTGGATTTTTTCATGTGGGTGGCAGCCGCTGCTCCCAGACAGGAGAAGCGTAAGTTATAATTGGGCGCAGAACTTGCTTGTATAAAATGACTTTGTTTTCAAGGGAAAGTGGAGAATTCCTCCCAACGAGGGAGATAGCTAAATGAATTCTCCCCAGAACTTTTCTGAGAGATAGTCGATATGCTTTTGTATGTTAAGCGGCTATCCATGTGTAGACCCAAGTAACGAACTACCGAGACCCACTGTATGTTGTCTTCAAAAAGAGTGAGTTGAAAAGGGGGGTCAATAACTCCCCATTTTCTGAATATAATTGCTTGAGACTTGTCAACATTAATTGCAATTCTCCATTGTGTGAGCCAATCTTGTAACTTGTCAAGATAGTTTTGCATGTTTTTAAGTGTGTATTTGAGCTGGGTTCCTTGCGTAAGCATGGCGGAATCATCCGCGAACAGGCAAGTACTGACGGTGGGGTGTTCTGGGAAATCGTGTGTGTAAATGTTGTATAGACTGGGGGACAGGGAACTACCCTGGGGGGTTCCACTTTGAATAAGTCCATTAGTAGAAAATGTGTTATTTACGCGGACCCTGAAGGTCCTGTTGTGTAAATAATTGTGAATAATTTTAATTAAATATCCAGGGAATTTGAGTTTGATAAGTTTGTATGTGAGGCCATCATGCCACATCTTGTCGAATGCTCTCTTAACATCTAAGAAAACACCGACAGTGTAGAATTTGTTAGCGAATCCTTCATTTATAATGTTCGTAACTCGTATAAGTTGGTGTAGCGTTGAATGGCCCTCCCGGAACCCGCATTGTTCCGGGGGAATGCAATCTATGGCTTTGCAGTGTGTTTGAATTCTTTTTAAGATTATTCTTTCGAAAACCTTACCAGTGGTACTTAATAAAGAAATCGGCCAATAATTTTGACTAAATTTGTGGTCCTGATTTGGCTTTGGCAACATAACTACGTTTGCTTGCTTCCACTGTGTCGGAAAGTGATTTTTAATGAGGCATTGATTGTAGATTTTTGTTAAATGTGTAATAGCATTTAAAGTTAAATATTTGAGTGCAATATTTGGGATATGGTCGGGACCCGCAGCTTTACGGTTCTTCAATCTTTTAATAATGCCTCGGACTTCGATAGGGGAAGTGAGGGGAGGTGTGAGTGTTGTGAAGTTGTCGAAGTAGTTACAAACTACATTTTCGACTTCTTCGATCTCGTATGTTTTCAGGAAGGCGGAGGTGAGGTGTGTTGATTACTCTAGTGGACGTGGAAGCAGCGATCGCATTCGTAATTACGTCGGTGAAATTTTGAACGGCCGTGTCCAAATTATCTATTTGGGGATTTCCCGGAATGTCGTGATAAAGTATCTCTTGAAACTTAATCCAGTTTGTAGATTTAAGAGTTCTAAGAATCGGTGGTAAGATGTTATTTGTTATGAAATCAAAAATCACTGGATTGTGATCACTGCTAAGGGCATTTATCGTGAAAACATCAGTGTGAGCCAAATTAGCTGCAAAGCCGATGTCAAGAATGATGTTAGTGTGCCATGCGTTGAAATGAGTTGGAGTGTCAGGGGCGATAATATCTAATGCGGACCCGACGGCCCAATTGCATAAAATATTACCATTTGTGTTAGGCCTGCCTGGGTTCCAGCTCGAGTGTTTCGCATTAAAATCACCGAAAAGAAAGGCTTTGTTGCTATGATTGAGAATTGCGTCCAATTCAATAGTATTAATGGAGCCGTGTGGAGGTCTGTAAATACACGCCACCGTGATTTTTGTGTTGTTACCTACTTGTAGAATAATCGATGTATTTTCAAATGTGTTTGAAGTATTGACAATGGCGTGATGCCTAATGGAATTTTTAACGAAGATGGCAGTGCCGCCCCCGCGGTGTGTTGTACGATCACTTCTGTGACAAGTGTAGTTTGGAATGCTGACTCGGTCCGCAGGACGAAGGTGTGTTTCTTGTATCCCGATTACGTCGGGATTGTAGTCAATGATAGTGTCTTTAAATTCATCTATACATCGTTTTAAGCCGTTAGCGTTCCAGCTAAAAAACCTGAGAGAGTTACTGCTCGCGTTATTATTGAATGTTAATTTTAAATTTTAGATTGAATGTAGGACAGCATTTGTCCCCACTGTGTCATCATTTGTGACATTTGTGACATGACTTGAGATACATCAAAGTCGTGCTTCGTGTTTTTCTTAACTGCAGAAGAGTACAGTTGTTGAGGAGGTGTGGAGTTCTGAACGCGCGCTCCTGGTTTCTCCTGCCAGACGTTTTTCATTGGTTGTTTTTTCTTCATGTTGTTTGTATTGTTTTGGGGGTTTTTGGAGCATCCTGAGAAATTTGCAGGGTGCGGTCCACTGCAGTTTGAACATTTAGCTGGGGCTTTATTTGGCTTTTTGCAATCGGAGGTGAGATAACCTCCTGAACATTTCAAGCATCTAGGTGCACGATTGCAAAACCTAGAGTGATTGTAAAACTCCTGGCATCTATAGCACTGAGGAGGCATGTTTGATTTGTTTAGAGGTTCAGCATGAACTCTAAAAAATCCTATGTTGGTAATATTGAATATACCCTGATTATCAGGGTTTTTGGGGAGGGTTACCAGGAAGAGTGGCATGTTTGTGTTGGTCTTCTTATTTTTCAACAAGGAGATGTGGTTGGGAAATTGGTCTGATTGGCTATCACCTTCTTGAACCTACTTATACCAAATTAGCTGAACTTTTGGCTCGGCCAATAGGAATGCTCTCTCTCATTCACTGCTCATTTTTCCATCTCAAGATAACTTTTCCCGCACTTTTCTGATCATGGTTCTTCGCTGCAACCCAATTGGCCAGCTCTTCTCCGCCCACTTTGGGCTCTCATTGGTTCAGATTTGCTAGCTCTTAAAAGAGCTTTTTGTTTTAATCTTATTAAATATTTCTGTTTTTAAAAGTCATACACAATTTTTATTTTTAAAATTATTAAACTATCTTATTAAAATGGGCATTGGTAAATTTTTACAGTCACTTACATTCCAGGACAGGAGGTTAGAGTCCGGAAGGACTAAGTACTCCAATAATACGTGCAACGAGTCGACAGACTTCCTCTGTCGCCGTTCCAGCAAAATTGTTTCTGCCCATTTATTTAAAATCTTTTAAATTTAATTTAAGCAACCCCATAAATCGGCTCTTAATTTTAAAATTCTGATGAGCAGGTACGTCCCAACTAGGGATAGGTACTCCGTAATTGACATGCCACCCGCTTCACTGGGTATTTCAAGATTGATTGATTGAATGAAAGGTTGAAGGGGATATAGAGCAACACAGGCTATGATCCCTCAAAAAAAAAGATAAGACAAGAAAAAAAAAGATAAGACAAGAGAAATCCTAATAGGTTAGTAGATATTGAAAAATTTCATACCCTTTAAAAAAACTCTGAAAGTTGATTTATTATTCATTGCCCTTTCCAAAACATCTCTAAATGTAATAGTGGAATGTGGATCAATACGAAGAATAGACCAGAGATTATTACGATGCCTAGTATATCTAATACAATTTAATATAATGTGGTCCAAATCATTTATACGTTTACATGTAATACACATTGCATTATCCTGTAAATTAAATCTATGTAGAAGGCCTGGAGTAATAATCATTTTACTGAAGATTCGAGTGCTTAAGATTTCTTCTCTTCGATTCTCTGTCCACTTTGAAATGATATCAATGGTTGGAATATTTCCCAATTTTTCAAAATATTTGCTTGAGTAAAATGTTTCATTGATTTTTTGAATTCTATTTCGATATATATTTTTATGAATGTCTTCTGAAGCAATCCAGTCAATGTAAACATTGGACTCGGTGACCGATCTTGCGAGATAATCCGCCTGCTCATTCCAAACAATTTTCGAGTGTCCCGGAGTACAAAGCAGAATTAACTGATTAACGTAGTTAGATAGCATATAAATTTTGTTAGCAAGTCTATGAATTACCTTATTGGATTTGATCGAGAAATTTTGAAGTGCAGAAAGAACCGAAAAACTATCCGACAAAACAAGTAAATTTACATTAGATTCCACCAGATCATCTAAAGCTTGACAAATGGCCAAAGTTTCTGCAGAAAAAATGGAATTATAATGGTTGATCCTGTAAGCAAATGAAGATTTTTTTTATATACCTGCTATCGATGTAATTTGGTCATTTTTTGAAGCATCAGTAGCTATAATGAAAAACTTCTGAAATTCCCGTTCGACCGTTTCATCAAATAAAACACTTATTGCAGGAATCGGTAAATTTTTATCTTGAAATTTAAATCTATTGGTATAAATTTTACATGGAAGGTCTAAAAAGGTAATTAATCTGGGAATTGAAATAATTTGATCACCACCAATATTTAAATCTTGCAGCACACTAATGATATAATTTTTATCTTCTTCTAAAACATTAAGATTCATTGCCTCGGGGCTGTTGAAATAAAGAGGAGAGAAATCACTATTGGAGATTTGAGTAATAAAGAACTTGTTTGCCAATCTTCTAATTTTATCTGACAAAATCTCTTGACCAGCCAACTTTAGTAGTACAATATTTGGGGTCCATTGAGGGAGACCTAATGCTATTCGGAGGGCTTTTGTTTGGATAACATTAAAAGGTTTTAATTGATTTTCAGACCATTTATTTATTATGCGACAAATATAATAAAAAACACTGCATATGCTGTTATTGACTAAATTAATGAGATCCCTTGATCTCGGTCCATAGTGTTTATATGCCATACCTTTTAGTGCATTGATCCTTTTCAAGGCTTTACTGCTTATTTGATTTTTAATATATAAATTTTGACAATGTTCAGAAAAAAAAACTCCTAAATTTCAAGATGTTCTATAAATATATATAATGTTTACATATATATAAATTATTCACATCTAGCATTAAAAATTCGGTTCTATTGAAAAATACATTTATAGCTGTAACTCTCACCTCTTGATATAAAAATGACAGAAATTTATTCAATAATTAATTTTGTATTGTTTTTGGTCCCGAAAATCGACAAAATTAAAAGAATATTTTGGGTGGCGTATTGAAGCACGATACCAAAATTGTGGACTGCCGACCCTGAACCCTCCCCTTGAAAACTTTTGTGTGTGCTACTGCATGCACCCAATCTTCAACTTGGTGTTGCCAGACCCCCCAATGAAAAATTATAACTAATGACGCATTCTCGTCACACTTGAAAATTTTGAAACAAATTACCGTATTTACTCGAATTTAATCCACCATCAATTTTAAGCTGCACCCCAAATTCTCAAAATATTTTTGAGAAAAAATTTAAAAAATGCTTACATAAAAGGTTTATCGATACCCAAAATTTAAGAAATTTAAAAAGAAATTAATGCGAAATAATAAGAAGCAATAAGTTAAAAAATATATATTTCACCATTACTAGAAACTTTCAAATGCATGATTGAACCCGTCATCTCTCGAAAATGATTCACTCTCCCATTGTCAGAGCTGACCTCAGACTTTGTGCTGGTGTTGCCATTTCCACCACGATGTCATCTACCGCGCCATCCATTGCATTGGTTATGCAACATTTTTTTAAAGAATGAATTTTTGAAAAGTATAAGAGAATTATTAAAGATTGTTGAGCATTTACAAGCAAAAATTATGTTTTGTTTACGCCATCGACGTATATTAGTTTCATCCATATCAAATTTTCATTGGCCGCTGGTCTGTTTCCATTTTTTTTCTGTATATAAAATTGCATTCCTTTTCACACTCATTTTGATGCTATTACCGATATCTTTGATGTTTAGGCGATAAAAAGAAAGCGTACACAAAACAATTTTCTAAATACGAGAAGACAACGATGTTTAGGATAAACTGAATCACTGGCGTAGCTAGTTCTGAATGGGCTCTGTATCACTGAAGATTAACTGAGGAATGGGATAAGTCAAGGAAGTAAGTGGCCAAAATGGACGCTTACATTTTTCTTTTTGAAAGGAGAAGAAACTCAATTTTCCTCATCCAACAAATGTTTTCGCCTTCAATTCTAAGCCACACCCGATATATATATATATATGGGAGTCCGAATAAAATCTTTGAATAAAACTCAGACTCTTCAGAAGTCGGGATTTTAAATTGGCGAGGTGCTTGTCTAGGGGTAAGTATTAAAGGGTTAATGATGAATTAATTGAATCAAAGTCATTTAAACACAGATACTTCATTTAGATAAAAAAGAATTTATTTCAAGTTAAAGGGGAAAATTTACAAGGGGAATATTTACAAAGGGAAAGAGACTTGTAGAAATTAGATTAATTGAAAGTTGAGTTATACCTTTAGAAGACGGGGAAATTAATTACCTTTCTCATGCTTGGACTGAGATCGCGCTGGGCGCAAAATGCACGAAAAACTTGACGTGTTGAACCGGCGGTGGTTAGTAGGCCTCTGCCGAAAAATTATTCAAGACGGCGCTGCTTCGGAATGCAGTAATAAACAAAATGGACATTAATAGTCCTCTGAAAATGATATGACTCAACCTTTTTACAAAATGTTTCAAACGGAAAATCCTACAAAATCACCCTCTCCTGGCAGAGCTGGTGTCTCAGCTCTTACAAAATGTTGAGAGCTAAAGTACTTTAAATATAAACTATTTTTAGTTACAACTATAAATTTGATGATTATTGGAATGTGGATGCAATAAAGACAAATAATGCGGCTCTCGAAGATAATAAAATAAAATGTTACAGATGAAAAGATGTGTACCCAATATTCACAATTCCGGACCTAAAATAAAGCATATAAAAACAAAATATTCTATAATGTGATCTACAATTAACTAAAACATGAGAAAAAAATCCTTCGTATCAATAGAAAGATAAAGAATAATACGAAAATATAATAAATGTTACAAGTGAATATAAAATGACTAATGGAAACGAGTGTTACCATAGAACATCTATTAATTTCTCAAGAGGGATACAGTATGAGAAAAATTAAAAATAATAACTAATATAAAAAAATTCAATTAAGCATAAAAATGTCTCATCAAATCAGCTGAGGTGGTGGTTGAGTTCGGTCCTTCGTGCTGACCAACCTTTTCCACTTCGTACCTATCCTTAGAGAATTCACTTTCGTTACTTTGTAAGGGCCTAAGAACTTTGGTCTTAGTTTCAGTCCAGCTCCAAATTGGGTTCTTTGGATGGTTACTAAATCACCTTCTTTGTATAACGAAGCTTTCTTTCTTCTTCTGTTATACGTCTTTCTATTCTCAGATTGTAGGGTTTCGATGTTCTTTTTTTGCATCGTTTCTTAAAAATTCGCGTTGTTGTAGCAATTCTTTCGCCATCTCTTCTAACTGTAAGTCTTTGATTAGAATGTCTTCCTTATTACGCATTTTGGTTCCCACTAATAGTTCGAATGGTGTCCATTTTGTACTGCGACATATAATGCTGTTTAGTATTCTTTGTAATCTGTCGACGTATTTGTACCATTTCGTTGAGTCGTCTAATGATAGCTTGGTGAGAACTGGAATCAAATTTCGATGAATTCGTTCAACTTGTCCGTTTCCTCGAGGAACACCTGTTGCTATTTGTAGATGTTGAATGTTCTCTTCATCACAGTAGTCGTTGAATAATTTTGAAGTGAACGCTGAACCTCTATCAGAGAGAATTCTGATGGGATTACCAAAGGTTTTCTGCTGTTGTTTTAGCTTTTTGAGGGCACTTTCAGCAGACACAGTTTTGATGGGATATAGCCAAGTAAATTTGGTAAATGCGTCTACTACGGTGAAAATGTGTTGATAACTTTTATTTGTGGAGGGTAAATGACCAATGAAGTCAACATGGTACGTACTTAGAGGAATGCTTTCCTTAGAAATAGGATTCAAACACTCTTCCTTTTTGCCAGTTTTCTTATTAGCAAAGATACATGGAACGCAATTAACTATTACTTTTTTTAACGACGTTGGTTAAATTTGGGATAAAAAATTCCTTTTTCACAATTTCTTCTGTTTTTCCTACTGAGAAATGACCATTTTCGTGAATCAATTTAATTAGTTCAGCTTCCATTGCTTAAGGGGTTACGATTAATTCTCGACCATTTAAGTATTTGTAGAGTATACCGTTTCACTCAAAAAATTCTTCGGACTCTTGCTTCTCTAGAAGCGATTTCAATGTTTGGATGTTGTCGTCTTCCTCTTGTGCTTTTTTAGGCTTTGAAGTTAATGTATCATTGCATACTATCATTACGGGATATCAGCTAAGAGCATCAACATGCTTCATACAACTTCCAGCTCTGTGCCATATTTCATAATCAAATTCTTCTAATTGAAGCGCTCATCTGGCTATGCGAGTAATTAGATTCTTTTTTTGCATAGTCTTCTGAAATTCTGAACTGTCAGTTACTATTTTAAAGTGTTGTCCTAAAAGATAAACACGAAACTTCTTTAATGCGTTGATAATTGCCAGTACCTCTAGTTCGTAGCTGTCATACTTTTCTTCTGCTGTATTTGTCTTCTTCGACATGTAGTACACGGGGTGTAACTTTCCATCTTCGTCTTCTTGTAACAAAATTGCGCCGTACCCTTGTTTACAAGCGTTTGTATGCAGTTCTGTTTTTCTTCCATACTTGTAAATGTGCAAGATTGGGCCTTCGGACATGATTTTCTTCAATTTATCAAATGCTTCTTTTTGTTGAGTCCCAAAAACAAAGATATTTTCTTTTCTTGTTAAATTGCTATTAAAGGGTTAGTGATGAATTAATTGAATCAAAGTCATTTAAACGCAGATACTTCATTTAAATAAAAAAGAATTTATTTCAAGTTAAAGGGAAAAATTTACAAGGGGAATATTTACAAAGGGAAAGAGACTTGTAGAAATTAGATTAATTGAAAGTTGAGTTATACCTTTAGAAAACGGGGAAATTAATTACCTTTCTCATGCTTGGACTGAGATCGCGCTGGGCGCGAAATGCGCGAAAAACGTGACGTGTTGAACCGGCGGTGGTTAGTAGGCCTCTGCCGAAAAATTATTCAAGCCGGCGCTCCAAAAGCTCACACCAGACGGTGCTGCTTCGGAATGCAGTAATAAACAATATTGACATTAATAGTCTTCTGAAAAGGATATGACTCAACCTTTTTACAAAATGTTTGAAACGGAAAATCCTACATTATATATATATATATATATATATATATATATATATATATATATATATATATATATATTCAGTAATACATTTTTTTAAAATTTCTATTGGCTGATTATGAACAGTTATTACAGAGTTCATCAATCTACTTAGTACATCACCGAAAGCAGATATATTTTTAGTGCGGCGCCATATTGGCGGATAACTGTCACCACAGGTAATTTTGACACTCAGTTTCCTCCCTAGAGGGTGGCACCTGAGCTCTGACGATGCGAACCTGTACTAGGATTTTCAATAATTTTTATTCCCGAAAAATAGTGCGGCTTAGATTCGAGTAAATACGGTAACTTGTATAAATTCTAAATGAAGTAAAAAATAAAAGCATAATGCAATGAACAAATGTTCTAAATATTTAACTTTTCGAAAAATAAATTTCAAAGGTAATTTGAATGTACAATTTAACGACTTATTTTCCTGAAATATTTAATTCGGAAACTGACAAGCGATAATTCGTAAAAATAAGGTAGTAAAAATTATTTATTCGGCTTGGAAATTTTTTTCTTTGATGAAAACGATAAATTTGCTCAGTCATAGTATGAATTCGTTGGGAGAAAAACTATACAGAAGTCAATAAATATATTAAAAACTTTTTAAAATGTCAAATGATTTGTCTTCGAAACAATTGAACATCATGCCTTTATCTGCGTTATGATTCATTTTGATTTATAAGAACACACAAATCACGTGTGACATCGGCATTTCAATAATTTATTTGTATTCTCAAATAACGTCAAGATGTATAAAGAATCTATTTTTAAATATTTCACCTCATCTTTCCCTTGACAATTTTTCGTTATGGATAATATCTTTCCGAAATGTTGTAATAATTTTTTTTATTCTCTGTAGCTGACTTGTTTCTTGGCTATTGTAATACAATAACCTATAGAAAGTTGGAGAATGGCAATACGATATTAATCATCTGTTGCCGTTCGAAAAATATGAATAGATGTCTTTGGAAGTATATAAATGTAATTAACTCTGTTATTCTACTGTAAATGTAATTAACTTTGTTATTTTCAAACCACTTTAATTGAATAATTATCACATTTTACATTGAATTGTATATTGCAAATGATGATGATATGATGCTTAAAATAAAAAATCTGTAATATCATGAAATATAATAGATTAGTTTTATTGGTATTTATTACATTAATGTTGTAACAGGTCTATATATCCACGTTCTTTCCACTAATAGTCCTCTTGGGGTGAATATTGGGTCTTCAAAAATTATTCTATTATAAACCTTCCTTCGAAGAAGATGTGATTATGTAAATTAAGATTTTTATATAAAGATTAAACTTTCAAGTTAGAAGGACGGAGAGGTTAGACTGCAAACGGATAGCAGTGATTGATTAACGTGAAGAGAGGTGTGAGTACTTCGCAGCTTATTTGTGTAATATTAAGATTGACTATTTGGTCAATTAATGATTAAATTGGATTAGGTCACTCGGAATTAGAAGTTATATTGCCTGGTCGTAAGTGATCCGATTTATTAAGTCCTCTAGTATCTCTTCTACCTTGCTGTTGCTTTCCATATTTAGTAATTTGTGCATTTCTTAACTTGGGTTATAGAATTTGTGTCGTCGTTGATAACTGTTGAATAAATAGAAGTTGTTTTGAATATGGATAATCTCTTCCTTCCGACCCCCTCCCACACTAATGGACGCCACGGGGCGTCCATTACAATATGTCATATTATGGCATCATACAGTAATTTCAATGATGAACGAAATTTTCGAAATGTTGCATATATCCAGTTTAGTTCCAAAACGATAAGGTATCATTATTTATAAGGTAAAATATATAAAAAAAACGTCTGTGGATATTAAAAAAATGCCATTCATATTTGATCCACCTTCACACTTAATGGGTTTTTAAGATGATAGTAAGCATTCAACGTAGAAATTTCTCTCATATTATTAAAATAGGTCTTACAAATTTGTTGATAATAATTTTTTCATGAATTCGAAATAAGGATCTTTTTCAATATCGTTTAAGTATCTTGAAATTTCTTTTCTCCAAGTAAGTCTCTGACCTTAAGCAGCGGCCGCAGTAGCCTAGTGGTCAAGGTATCGGATTGTGGCTGGCTTGTAACGAGTTCAAGCCCAGTACCACTAAAGACCCGCCATGTAGGGCAGCGATACACGTTAAATCTGTCGAGAGCTCAAATGTCCAACGGTTGGTGTGGTGTAGTAGTTAGGTTAGGAGGTGCAGCTTAAGTGTCGTCCACGTCCCTTGACCATGCTTCAAAATGACGAGGTCCGGCGCCAAAAGCCTCGTGTAGCTTAACAGTGCAACGTTCACTCACTCACTGACCCTAAGAAAAAAATTCTCTTCTTCTAGATCTACACTGCTGTTTATAAAAAATGCAACACCATAAAGGAATCATCAGAATTAAATGAACTTTGCAGCAAATATGAATTATAGGATGTTACGTAAAACAGTAAAGTTTCAGAGCCATCACGTATGATTAGTGTGCGCAGCGCCCTCTAAACTGATGCTGAAAGCGTATAAATAGAGGACTGTAGGGGGTCGAATGGGGTAAGATTATCGGCCTTCAAGAAGGAGGATTTTCCTATCGAGCAATAGGAGCTCGTGTGCAGCGGAACAGTTCCACGGTGATGCGAGTTTGGAAACTGTGGACCGACGAGCACCGAACAACTCGAAAAACTGGCAGTAAACGATGGAAGGTGGTGTCAGCATGCGACGATCGACACCTGCTCCACATGACAGTGAATGACCGTACAGCTTCCTCCAGGTAGTTGGCATCATGTTGGGCTACTGCTACAAGTGTACTAATGTCGGCTTCGTCAATTCGTCGATGCCTGCTGCACCGTGGATTGCGTGCAAGGGTGCCTTTATTCAGGATCCCCCTCACGGCAAACCATTAACGGCTGCGTCTGCAATGCGATCATGAGCACAGAGCCCAGCAAGCTGATTGGCACCAAGTGGTCTTTTCAGATGAATCACGCTTCAGTTTGTGAGACCATGATGGCTGCATTCGTGCTAAACGCTATGCCGGGGAATGCTGCCTTCCAGAGGGCGTTATCGAAAGGTATAGTAGCCTAACTCCCGGAGTTATGGTTTGGGGTGCGATGATATCATGGACGATCCAATTTGCTACGAATTGAGTGTAATCTCAATAGCAACAGGTACGTCCGTGAAGTGCTACAGCGCCCGATGTCGTTCCAAGCCTTTAAGGCATCCATGGAGCTATCTTTCAGCAGGATAATGCAAGCCCACATGTTTCAAAGACTGTTCGAGACTTCTGTTCAGCCCAACACATGCAACTTCTTGCTTGATCTGCTTATTCGCCGTATATGCCTCCTATTGAGTACACGTGGGATTTGGTTTGTCGGCGTCTCGCTCGTGATCCGCGTCCTGCAGCTTCAAAAGACGAACTTTTGCTGTGCATACAAGCAGACATTCAAAATCTGTTTGAATCCATGTCACGTCGTATAGCAGCACTTAATGCAACGCGTGGTGGCTACACCAAATACTGATTTCGGACACTTAATATTGTTTTTTTTCTTCTTTGAAAATTTTGTCATTTATTTGTACTAATACAAGTCGTTTGTGCATTAAATTTCATTTAATTTTGATGATTCTTTCATGCAGTTGCATTTTTTACAAACAGCAGTTTATTATATCATCTTAGAAATATGATATAGGTATTTAAAAAAATTACTATACACAATTTTCTATCACGCAGATAGTGGTTTTTCAAAGTCAACATATTTTATCCAAAAACAAAAACAAAACAAAACAAAAAAAACTAAAACAATGCATATACACAGTTTTTTTCCCGCAAAATTTCCCTATCAATATGAAGAAAAACAAAGGTTTTTATCATCCTGTTTATGACTCGTTAAGGAGATTATCAGCCAATACTAAAGAAATTTCTTGACAAAAATAAAAGCGAATTTGTCATTTCTCATGGATTCTTGCATGCGAATAGTTTAAATTCATATTTTTACAGCAACTATGACGGCAATGAAATTTTTTCACTGTCATCGGTTATAATAAACTTATTATGTACATACAAAGCTAAAAATATATCGCTCTTCAATTCAAAAAATGGCATGTATTTATTATGTAATCAAAAACCTTCGAATAATTGGGATTTTTTTTATGTTTCTTAGAATTTTCAAAGAAATATTTTTCAACTATGGGCATGAAAAGAACTTGTGTAAGCTCTCATATTCCCGGTGAAGTATCAGTGATTTACCAATTTAAGGTTCAAGTGTACAATAAAAGGCCTCTTGGCGAAGTCTTTTTTGGTAACCGGAATCAGTCGCCAAGAAACTTAATTTAGCGATAGATGTTCAGAGAATTTAGAAAGTGGAATTTTCAATGAAAATAAAATATTAATGAAAAATAAAAAAGTATTAATAAAAAAATAAAGTTGATTTCTCCAAGAGGTCCCCTATTCTACACTTTAACTAAAAATATGTCCCTTTAACAAAATAAGACACTTAATAAGACGTTTGTAATATTTGCTCATGTATCTAACTGCACCATTTATAAATAGATTTATGAACTTTTTTACCTATTCCATACCGTTTCTTCCTTCTTAAAGGACATTCAGTTAAATTTAAAGTCATTTGGGCTAGTGAATCTTTCTTTTATAACATTTTTAAAACGTGTGGGATTTCAATTATAATCATCCTGCATTTATATAAAAATAGAGTGATAGGTTCAAACCCGAAATTTATATATTTCCCCACTATCAAAATT
Organism: Trichonephila clavipes; assembly: GCA_019973935.1. NCBI lineage: Eukaryota > Metazoa > Arthropoda > Arachnida > Araneae > Nephilidae > Trichonephila > Trichonephila clavipes. The sequence goes on from BMAU01006806.1 coordinate 217,013, forward strand.
TTCTCATCTCTCCACGCGAGTTTTTAAGTTACAAATAAATTAAAAGCACAGTAACGCGCAATAAAGAATCAATGCGATTGAACTAATTTAACTAATTGTTCCCTGCCCTAAATGCTGGTTATAAGCATGAAAATAATTAGACAGTTTTACAGAATAGTAATAACAAGCCACTTATGTGTGTGTGTGGTTAATTACCAGTTCACAGAACTCGAAATAAAAAAAAATTATAAATTTTCTCCACAAACTGATTCAAACTGGTTAATTTCATCCTAGGAGGTCATGATAACCCTACGTGGGAGAGGAGGGGGGGGGAGAAACCTATAAAAAATTCAAAAATGAAATTTTTTTAAAAAAAATTATTTTAAAAGCAATTTATTTAAGTACTATTAGCCATATTGTAGCTTTAACTTCAAAGTACATCATTATTATTACATTCAACACATTGTTACTGTTACTGTATGTGAGGTTGATGATGAAAAATACGACTGAAAATTGGGTTGCAAATACTGGAAGTTTGAGAAGCACTGCTCTAGACTACAGTAAAATTACTTCTTGCAAATGTTACGGCCTAAAGATCTCATAACATTTGCAGTTTTATCACAAACTGTATTTCTTTTTAAAAAATTAGGAGTTGAAACCGCGATTTGATGCGAACATAGTTTGCTACGAAGTTTATAATCTATCACATGAAATTATTGCAGAGGGGAAATTTTAGATTTGTTATTCTTTTGCACATTAATCTTGTGATTATTAAGATCTTCTGTTCTAAAAAGAAACGTCAGAACACGATTTACTTTTATGCCCTTTTAAAATTTCTGTTGTTTATTGTGGGGGGGGGGAGACTTGACATTTACACCCTCATTTAAATAAATGCACATTCACTTTTATTATTGTCTGAGATTTATAGAGAGAAATTCAGCTGACAGAGCAAACTAAACAATTGAGCAACTTATAACGATGACACTTTGATAATTTAAGCTCTTTGGAATTTTGAAACGGAAAAATAACATGTGAGAGAGATGATTTTGCAAAATGAGGAGTACACACACACACAGCAGTATTTAGCATTTTTCGTAAAACTAATCAGCCATGAAAAGCTAAAAGTATTTCCGAAGAATGTTATTTTTGCTTAAAGCAATCGCTATATATTTAATATCGAAATCTTATGTGTATATATAAATCAAGTTTTAGATCCTCGTATAAAAACAGTAAATATCTTAAAAGTTTCTTCACTTCAAAGTTTTTAAGCATGCAGCACCGTATGTTTTAAAACACATCCTGTAATTATTCTTCTACAGCAGCATTTATTTGAAGGATATATATAAATATTTAACACTAAACTAGGAACATTTTTTGAAGTTTAACAGGTAAGTGCAATATTGTGATGAAAAAGTCAAACGAAAATTGATGTACATGATTTTATAGCAATGAATTAGTTCCTTAAAAGTTTTTTTAACAGATAATGGTAAAAAAAGGAAAAATAAGAGATATATGTCTTTTTCGAAAATAAAATGTTTTTCTTTGATAGCTTTTCTTTTATTTGTTGAGCGCTCAGAATTATTCTTTAATTATTTTTAGTGAATGTATTTTAAAAGATTTATATTTTTTGAATTTAAAAAGACCAAAATTTAGAATCTAAAATAGGCTTAGAATTTAGAATATGTGCTTACTGTATAAATTAGACATTTAAAAAAAATTTTAGAAGTTTTTGAATACAATTTTTTTTTCAAAAATATGTCTATAATTTTAGTTTAAACTTCTTTAGTGGTTATACTGTGATTCAATATGAATTATAACAGAAATCCATCTCTGTTTTATTATATTTTTTGGAAATGAAGTTCAACATTAAAAAAAGTAGGCATTTGAAAAATGGTCAAGTACAACTTTTGGGTAGTTAAAGCAATGATATTGTTTCGAATTTTATGTCAAATAGTGTAATTAATTTGTATTTGGCTGTGTAATGACTTTATCTTACTCTAAATAAGATTTAATTTACGTCAAAATTGTAATATTTACAAGAAAACGCCATTCCTACGTTATAATGGTGATTCAATGGCGAAATCTTGGCGATAGAGCTAAGTTGGCGTCATTTTTGGCAACCAATTTGGGGACCATTTCGGTGACTTGGCAATCATGTTGGTGACCATTTTTGGTGAGTTCGGAACCCTCTGGATTCTTCTAGAAATTAGTTGAGAAATCCACTAATTTCAAGACCTATAACGTAAGCGGGTCTTTTCTCGAATTATCCACGAGGGATATAAATAAAGAGAAGTTCGCCGAAATTCAGTCAGTCTGTTTTTGACTAACGATCAGTTAGAATTTCTGTGATTGTTGAAGCGATTAGTGATTACTTCGGCTGTTGAATGAGTGACTGCTTGTGAATAATCTTTTATATAAGCGTATTTTAGACACCGATAATTGTGTCTGAGTGCTATTGAAGGTGTGAAGACCTTCTGAGATTTATTTTGTGAATATTGCTGCTGAATCCTGTATTTAAAGGATTAGATTTTTTACAATAAATTCTCGTCACTCTTAAAGAACTGTCTTGTTCTTTGCGACTGATCTGCATACAATTCTCGAACCTGCGATCAACGTAACAATATTTTGATGGCTAACTACGCGTTTCGTTTTATTATAACTTTAAATACTAATTATATAATCATTTCCATGATAGTTTAAAATTTTGTTCTTGAAACTTAATGTTATAATGCAATTTTCATTTTCATTTTCAAAACATCTTTTTTGTATGGTCTCATAAAGAAATTAGAACTCAGAACAGGGCGTAGTTAACGCCGTATCAATAATACGGGGCCCCGAGCTACAGGGACTCCATTATGTGTAAGAATATAATCATAAAATGTCAAAAGGCTCCAAATAGGGGACCCCAAGGAATTTTGATACTGGGCCCATTCAGGACTAGCCATGTCAGTGATTCAAAAGCTATTATATCTTAAGAGTAACTGCTTGGAATATTATAAAGTAAAAATAGAGAGAGTGCGTGCTTAGGACAACATGATAGAAGTGATAACTTCAAATTTTGTAATGTTATTTCAAGAATTATTTAGGTGAATAAAAAACAAGGGGATCTTAGTATTGTCATATAAAATTATTTATTAATTATTATTATGAATAGGAGATTAAACCTAGACACATTTGTTTGCATTCACTGTATTCAAAGATTTAAAATGTAAATAATACTATCTGATGAAAACATTTTAGCATTTTCTTATATTCTTTACGTTTTTTCACTCTATATCGCTTTTTTAAAAATAAAAAAAAACTATGAGTTGTAATGTATCAGAAAGTTGTCTTTCTGCACATGATTTATATGCACCTCAAACTGGTCGATTCTGTCATAGGTTTATTACAATTAATTATTACTGGCATTGGGTGATTTTAGCAATTTTTTTCGTTGCATTTTTATAGCTCCTTGAAATGGAAAAGTACCTTTTTAAAAATATTGTATCTGCAAAAAAACAGAAAAATAGAAAATTTTCAAAATTACGAAATTCCATAAATATTTTTAAGAAGGGTTTTACAATATTCCATCTCAGTCTAACTTGGCAGAGTTGAGAAAGATATACAATGCACCAATCTACTTGTGTGTGAAAAATATAGTTCTTTTTTTTTAAATTTAAATCCACAAAAATTTGTAAAAAATGTAAAACATTGTAGAGATTGTGATTTTAATAATATACATATTTCAAGTTAATCACATGTTAAAAGCATTTATTTTTTCTACAAAGTTAGTTAATACAGTCAATTGAGCAACGTCATGAAATTCCATTTTGGCTGAAAACTAATTTTCAGCGTCAAATTTTGTCATTGTCGTAAGTCTTTTTTGTTGAAGGACTTTACACACACATTGTTATGGGAAATTCAGATCTATTGTTATAAGCGTTACAAACCCGAGCATAAATATGCTTGGCTTCTTAAAACGCATCGTTTAAATTCACTCTCCAGCAAAACGCGCCTAAAGAAGTTATCACTTGAATAATTTTTAAAATTATCCTATATAATTTCTGAAAAAAAATCAACATTATGCTCACAATGCTGCTTAATTCAGTTACATTATTTCATTTTAAATGATTCTGTGTAACATTTGCCAATTCTAAGGAAGCTAAGATAGAAATATAATAAAAAACATACAACAAAGGGAGTTCACTGCTATTTTGATTATATGTTTTAGAAGGGCTTTACTCTGTTCTATCACTTCTACTTCCAGCAAAGTCCCATTAATTTCCCGAAATTATGATAATAAATTAAGAAACGAAGGGAACTGCGTCTTCTAGTTTTAATTTAGTTTTTTTTTTCAGTTATACAATTGAAAGCAGACATGAAATTTACTGTTTGTGTGCAAAAAGAGGTTACATTTTCAGTAATTCTTCAATAGACTATAAGCTGACAGATATGCAGAGTAAATATTTTGATTAGCACATGTTAAACTTTAATATCAACTTGCTTCTCAAACCATTAATTACAAATCAAGGCTCTACATTTAGGTATCTTTCCTCTCTCCTATAAAGTTTACCGTCTTTAGTAAACATGGCTGACGTGCCCCGGGATGCCTTAGGGATTTCCTAGAATATCCGACTCTTCTTGTTAACTAATACTTAACTTTTTCTGTCTTCTTGAGCAATGTGTCTGGATCATAGATATATGAGTATCAAATATTTGCTTGATATATTTGGTTATAAGTTATTAGCGAGTATTTGGCACGTCTTTGGCAAAAACCAGCCAATCGCTTTCTTTTCCTATGCGAATGCATTGACATTTTTTGTTTGTTTTGTTTTTGTGTGTAATTTAGATAGTTTTAATTAATGTAATTGGACCTTGCACTTTTACAATGAATATTTTCCTTTCGAAATTGATTCAAAAGGATCAATTCAGAATTTCAATGAAACAATGATTTAAAACGTTTCAAATGGCAATAATAAGTAAGCCTTACTGATTGGTTACATAATATGGGAATTATCAGAAATCAGATGAAAGCTGACGATGCTTTACCCCACGTCGATTAGTGTTTAATAAAATTCTTCTTCCTTGATTCGGTGTAAAAAACCACTTCCTTAAAAAAAAAATAGCCGGAGTTAACGGTTTCTTTTAATTATGTCTAAAAAGAAGATTAGTTTTCAGTTGAAATCATGTGTGTGCCGAATTATTTTAACAGTTCTGTACAGTTATTTTAATACGTTGTATGTAAGTGTTCAGTTATTAAGGTATCCGGAACCCTGATTTTGCAAAAGCGCATAAATGGATAATTTTCATGATAGTTAGTGTCACTTAGATTAGAATATATGCATAAAATTGTTTTAAGGACATTTTGACAAAAAAACTTATTTAAATACAATATTTTGGCAAAAAATTAACTTAGAATAATCTTTTTCCAAATGTCCTCCTTTTGTGAAAAATGGTTCTATTATAATAATATTTTGCCTGTATATAGCTCAGACCTCTCTACAGAGGCTCAACTAGAATTTTTGAAATATATAACTTAGAAGTGGATTTATCCATATTTTACGACAACAGAGGGGAGAAATTTTAAGAAAAAAACGCCAATAATTATTTCAATTGGTGGTAACTCTGAAAATTATGCGAATTTTTCAAAATTTCTAGTTGAGCCTCTGTAGAAAGGTCTGAGCTATATACAGGCGAAATCTTATTATAATAGAACCATTTTTAGCAAAAGGAGAACATTTGGAAAAAGATTATTCCAAGTTAATTTTTTGCCAAAATATTATATTTAAATAAATTTTTTTGTCGAAATGTCCTTAAAACAATTTTATGCATGTATTCTAATCTGAGTGACACTAAATATCATGAAGAATATACATTTATGCGCATTTTAAAATCACGGTTCTGAACGTAGTCGGATGCCTTAATATTACTCTCATTTAATATTTTTTTTCAAACAGGATGAAAGTCGAACACAAGCCCCTTTATACCAACATTGACGGAATGACACTGGCACCATTTTGTGTACCAGAAGTCCACAGAGCCGCCACTGAATTCAAACCAGGGAAAGATGACGTCATTGTAGCAGCCTATCCGAAATGTGGATGTACCTTCACTCTCCAAATAGTGTCCCTGATCTTACGAAGGGGAAAACCACTGACGACATACGACAAGTACATTTCTTATATTCCTTTCCTAGAAAGGACAACGATGGAAGAACTATTTCAGATGCCAAAACCACGCTGCCTCAAGACTCATTTGCCCTTCGAGAACTTGAAATGTTCCCCGGAAGCAAAGTACATATACGTTACAAGACATCCAGCAGATTGTCTTGTGTCTTATTACCACCATACTCGCCATTTTCCTACCTACTTCTTCTCAAATGGAACACTTGATGAGTTTTTCGAACTTTTCCTCCAGGGCGACGTCCCCTACAATGACTATTTCGATCATCTGCTGTCCGCCTACAAGTACATAAACGAACCCAATGTGCTTATCATTACTTACGAGTCTTTGGTAGCCGATCGTAAAGGTGTAATCTTGAAGATAGCTCGTTTTCTTGGAGAGGAATATTATCGAAATTTGGTGGACAACAACGAAGAAGTGCTCAATAAAGTCGTGGAATACAGCAGTCTGGATTTCATGAAATCGACCGTCAATGGCTTCTGGTCGAGACGCTATTGCAAAGTTCCATTGATTGCAGAACAAGAATCGAATCCAGTCTTGAAGAAGCTTGCTGAATTGCTGCAAAAAGCGGAACTAGATGGTGAAGAATCCAAAGGCGAGTTCCTGAGAAAAGGTGGTGGGGTTGTCGGTAGTGCCAAACAAGTTCTGTCGCCAGAACAGATGGAAAGGTTCAATCACTATATTCTAGAAAAAACTGCAAACTCCGATGTTATGAAGCTATTCGAAAAGAACTAGACTGAAAATATTGCAGCATTCTAAGTATAATTTTTGGACGATAAACAGTTTCAAAGATATTTCACATGTAGAGTATTCTGAGATTATGGAACAAATTTAGTAACTCCTCTTGAAGAAATCGAAAAATTAAAAACATATCATTGGAATACACGAATAGAATTTTAGTGAATGTGAACCAAATTTTTATTCTATAAATGGCAACGAGATAAGGTCTTGCTTTTTATTTCCTAAAAGGGCTGATCCACAAAAGCATTGTCATAACCAGTTATATTTAAGAATAGGTTTTTTTGTTTATTAATTGCAGTGTGTTGTGTTAACGCAAGTTCTTATGGATATTTTTGCCAACATTGTAGTAAAATATATTTTCATTTCCTTCGAAAGATGGAATGAAAAACCAGTCCTATTAAATGCTGAATATTTTATTTACCTTTACATTTTCTGCTATATTTAGTGTGTTACACATATATTTATATATCGAAAAATTGAAATGAAACCAAGATGTTCTTTAGACGAAATTCCTAAGCCGAACAATAAAGACAAATGGCCTCTTAATATAAACGAAATATCATGGTACTGATTACTAGATTAACTAATCCTGGATAATATTAATATAAAGAATTTTACATGTCACCTGCATGGTACTCAAAGCTAAGGCTAACGACAAGCGCAAAAAGTCTAGACTTTAGTCGCGATGAATTTCGCGGGCCTCGATCTGACTTCGTCAGACAGGTGGCATTAGTCACAACAACAAAATTATCTGCCTATTGTTGTATGAAGATGTCTCTTGAATTTAGAACATTCCTGCTACGGAGTGTTTCGTTCCCTTCCATATTTACTTTATTTACAAGATAAAAATTCATCAGGATTAAAAATTTTAATTCCAAAAATGAAATCAAAAATGCCACTAAATTTTGTTTTAAGAAAAAAAATGTGACAATAATCAAAATTTTGAAAAATTAAGATACAGTTCCTCTACAATATTCAAACACGGACAAACATTATTGGAATCATTTTAAAAACCTTTAGGCTTAACTAGCTAAGAATGCCTACTGATTTTATTAATTTGCAATATAACTCGTAAACGTACCAAGATAAAATTTTTAAACTCTCTTTCCGCACTTTTCATTGCGTATTTGAAATTTTCAGAAGGATAGATTAATCAATATGAAATATGGATTAAAAATATGTAATTGTTATGCCTGCAATTAAGTAAAAATGTGTATTCAATGTGATTTATTTATATCAAATACTCTATTATATACTGGAAAATAGCATTCATTAGTCTTAAGCGAACACATATGGTGTTTAATATTATTATCAAATATCACGCTCGACACTAGTAACACAAATTAATTCAAGCGTATATATTCTGTATCCCAGTAACCGACTTTAAGTTGATTCACTGTTCTTTTAATATAAAGCACATAAAATAAACATAAATCTTTCGTTCATAAGTTATACATTTAGCATCTATTTACTATATTGGTTTATAAATTCAAAAAATATACTTAATAGGCAAAACAAAATTAAAATATTTTAGTTAAAAAAAACCGTTGTAAAATAATAACCTTTTATGATATACATCTGACACGTTTATCAACAAAATGGCATGGTTTCTTCATATTTCAAAAACACACGAAAAAGTAACACATGCGAGTGCAATGGATTATTACATGGCCTGGATATTAGTAATCCTTTAAATACTTCCAAGATAACTTATAATGTTGGTTTAAAAATAATTGGGATATCTCCGCCATGGCAACAAAAGCATTAATTGTGTTAGGGCGCCCCCATCGGGTGCCCTACTCCTTGATTATCAGCGTGAGCTATAATCAAGACTTAAAATAATATGACTTTATTAAGACCTTAAACTTAAACCTCTAACAAATAGATAATAATATGATATGTGAGAGAATATACGATGGCTAAATACACAATATATTTATAATACCGAAATAACGTAACCCGGACCACTATCAATAACTAACTCACCTAAGCTCAATTCCAATGCGATCACAGATCCGAATATTAAATAGTCACTCCTACCATTAATCGTCGAATGAAGTAGCGATCAATCTGATCCTAGTTGAAGTTGCGGTTCACTGGCGTGCAATAGTAGGCATCTTGACCTAAGAGCTCTCTGTCACGGATAACTTCTGTTGGCTGTCACTTAACCTTTCAAAACCTCTTCATACTGGAATCACGGACTATCATAACATTCCTCAAATTGCCACACCGCTTACTCTAACTTCTGGTTTTTAAAAGCTTTCTAATTTGCATCTTTCATTCACGCTTTACTTCTTGGTTTGGTTGGAAAAGTGTTGCCATTAATTCTGGCCCCAAAGAACCCAAAAGGACATGTTGATGAAAAGACGCGTGAGCCCATCACGATTGTATGAAAAATTTTATCAACTAACAAATTTACAAGGTTAAAATTTTCTCTTCAATGTTTTATTGAATCAAAATATTCTAAAAAAAAGCCGCATGGATAATTTTTAAGAAAAAAATCGAATGACAATTTAGGCGTTTTCAATATGAGAAATATGTACAAAATATTAAAAACTTGCAACAGGAATCCAAAATATTCTTTACTGAAATGTTTCAAGAATTCGGGAAAAAAACACTATAAACTGAAAAGTGACTAAAAATAAGATGAAAAAAAAATATTTAAATAAAATTAAAAAAACATTTCCTTAGTCTCCTTGTTACGTTTAGAACTAAGACATTCAGAAGAGAGATGGGAGGCCCGTGATCACCCCCAGGATGTTCTCCCTCAAAATCGGGGTGGAACCGAGGAAAATCGTACTGTCACTTGCATGGTGCCTAAAGCTAAGGTTAATGATAGGTGTAAGAATCTAGCCCTGAGCCGTGATGAATTTCGTGGACCTTGATCTGATGTTACTGTCATAAGTAACATCATAAGTAACAACAACAGCATAACTGGCATAAGTAACAATAACAACAGAAAAGAGACCAGCGATGCATAATAGTGATAATCAACACAAGTAATATAAAAAAAATTAACTCAATTCCTACTTAGATCAACAAAGAAAAATTTTATTTTAGCTACTTTTTATTAAATAGTTACAATTAATGTAAAAATGTATATACATAGGACAGAATCACAACAGTAAGTGGTAATGAATTTTTATTAATTATCATGAAAGTATCGTACTGTCATCCAAAACAATCGTGTATATAAAATTTCAGTTCAACTGAAGGCTTTAAAACGTGAGAAAAAACCCTTTTCAAGTTTTGACACAAGTCAAAAGGGTCGCTAAGTCGCCAAAAGTGATGTCAACGTGGCTGTATTAGTAATTCTTTAAATAATTAGTTTTAATCAATTAATTTTTATTAATTTTAATTAAATTACTGTATTGTCATCCAAAATAATCATGTATATAAAATTTCAGCTCAATCGAGCGCTTTAAAATGTATTTTATTAACGTTTGAAAATTCCACCAAGATAATTAAATAAATATATAGAGAGTGTGAGCTAATAATAGGAATTGAAAAAAATTATTTTAACTATTAAATAAAACATAATTTGAGTTCTTGTGGTAGTTGGTCTCATTACACCAGCAACGAAATTTTTTGGTTCTAGGTGATTTTGGGATTGAGGAGATTTTCAACTACCGTCCAAATATGCTTTGTAACAGAGGTCGCCAAAGTGGTGGTCCACGAGAAAATTTCGCTAGTCCCCAGAAAAATGTAGAATATAACTACTCATCACGTTATGTTTTAAGATGCATTGTGAAATATAATTCAATTCATGACAATACGTGAAAAGTTATAAAAACACCAATTCGTGGAATAACGTCACGGTAAATAAGTCATACCACTGTAGCTACGTTGTTTCTGCTAAATGTTTTGTCTCGTCTCGTTTCACACTCTTCTGATGTTTCTATCTTTTGTTGTTGTTCTCGTGTCCATGAATAAATGCAGTAGATATCACTTAATTCCGTCGAAAGTCTTGATCACTGCCTCTTCTACTCTGGGAGCATCAGGGCTGTACAGGAGTTCCCGCAAAGAGTCCCTCAGAGGGACCATTCTCATTTTTAGTAACTTTATTGCGACGGTTGGGCATTCCAAGATGTGATTGGGCGAGAGTTGAAGATCTGGGCAGTGTTTGCATTGAACATATGATCTTGTCTTGTCTGGGTGAATCTTCATGCCCTTAAGGCGTTCATTTCTCAATCTGGCAATTGTGGATGTTATAATTCGGGGACAGTCAAATTCCGTAACTAGGGTTTTTTGAAAGTTTGATTCATAATTCTATGTTTGGCTACTGCGTTAGCATCATCAAGTGTGATGGTCGTGCACTTATGTTCGATGTCTCTAGCTTCTTTGGCGAGGCTATATATATATATATATATATATATATATATATATATATATATATATATATATATATCTGCACATTCATTACCCTCAATGTTGACATGTGCGGGTATCCATTGCAGGATACAGGATTTTCTTTTGTTGTGTAGCTGTTCTAGAAGGGTAATAATATCACAGGAGATGTTGGTCTCTCCGTTTTTTATGGCTTCTATAGCTGATTTAGAATCTGAGAAGATTACTAATCCTTCTGTAGAATCAATAACATGTGGGTCTTGTTGGTATAATATAAGGGCCTCTCTAATTGCCATGAGTTCACTCGTGAAGTTTGAGGCGATTATGCCTGTGTTAATTTTGTGTTTGTAGTTATTACCATCTGGGAGGAGGGGGATGATTTCGGCACCTCCATTGCTGAGGGATCTGTCTGAAGATCCATCTGTGTTGGCGAAAATACCTTCCGTGGACCAACAGGTAGAAGTTCAACCTCATGGAGGCTATGGCACCATTTTTTCCATGAATAGTGCAATATTGAATTTCAATCTCCTGTATGTCGCATATGTATATCAGTTGAAGCATTTAAAGATGGTAATGCAACGCCAAGATGCAGTGGTTCGAAAGGAATGAAATTTGGGGAAAAGACAGAGACAGCAAGGAACAATAATTGATGTTTATTTCGAACCGATATTCAGGTTACACAATGCGCACGGCATCGACTCAGTAGGATGTAGAACCACCGCGAGCGGCGATGCACGAAGAAACACGTCTAGGTCAATAAGAGTGCGGATGGTGCCCTGAGGGATGTTTCTCCATTCCCTTTCAGCCATTTGCCAAAGTTGGTCGTTCGTACGAGGCAGGGGCAGAGTTTGCAAACGGTGTCCAATGACATCCCACACGTGTTTGATTGGTGAGATATCAGGAGAGTACGCTGGCCACGGAAGCATCTGTACACCTTGTAGAGCATGTTGGGAGATGCTAGCAGTGTGGGGGTTGGCATTATCCTGCTGAAAAATAGCATTGGGCAGCCCCTGAAGGTAAGGGATTGCCACCGGGTGCAGAACATTCTACATGTAGCGTTGGGCATTTAAAGTGTCCTGAATACGCACTAGAGGTGACGTGCTATCATACGCAATAGCGCCCCAAACCATGATGCCGCGTTGTCCAGCGTTAGAGCGTTCCACAGTTACTGCCAGATTAGACACCTTTTTCCACGGCGACGTCGATTTCGTATGCGCTGACTATCATTGAAAAAACAGAAACGTGACTCATCTGAGAACACGACGTTCCGCCATTCCGTCATCCAAGTCGCTCTAGCCCGGCACCATTCCAAGCGTGCACTTATACGCTGTGGAGTCAATGCTAGTGTTCTGAACGGACGCCGTGAGGGCAGGCCACTTTCAACCAATCGACGGGAAATGGTTCTGGTCGGTATTGGAACATCCAGGGTGTCTTGCACATGCTGAAGAATGGAGGTAGACGTTGCTTGCGGAGCTGCCACTGCTTGGCGGCGAATGCGCCGATCCTCGCGTGCTGACGTCACTCTGGCTGCGCATGGACCCCTCGAACGTGCCACATTTCCCTGCGCCAACCATCTTCACCACAGGCGATGCACCGTGGATACATCTCGGTTGGTATCAGCTGCGATTTGACGAAACGACCAACCTTCCCTTCTCAGCCCGATCACCATACCCCTCGTAAAGTAGTCTGTCTGCTGGAAATGCCTCCGTTGACGTCAGCCTGAAATTCTGTGCTATACAGGTTTCCTGTGACACAAGACAAAAATTTTTACAATTACTTTTCGCTGAGAAATCACGGAACGAAGTTGGCCATTCGCCAACTTCTTTTCCCTTTTATCGTTCGCCACGTGCGCAGTAGAGCTACACATTTAACATCATTACCATAACTGAGTCACGTCAGTCTACCCTGAAATTTGCATTAATTTCTGACCACTCCTTCTTGGTGTTTCATTTTCACTGTCGAGTAGTGTAGTTAGCACTTAAAAATCTTATTAGTGATCCGCGGGATTTAAATTATGCATTTTTCGGTCCGTGAGGTCAAAAGGTTTGGAGACCGCTGCTTTGTAAGATAAAAAAGCGTTCATCTGATTGGATAATCCATCCAGCGAATATTCTCACTTTCCAGAAAATAATCAGTCAGACGCAGTGACATAGAGAAGGGTGGCATTTGTGGGGGGGGGGGGGTCATTCCGCCTCCTGGCTGCCTTTAAGTACAGAAACCAACCCGATGTTCCGATCCTGACTTTCGAATCCATGAAAGCCGATCATCGCGGGGCTTGTTTGAAAAAAGGTAGTTTTTGGGTTGAAGAGTACCACAAGTGCTTGAAGGAAGGAAGAATTCGATCTGAGTACCTTCCGTTCCGAACGCGAGTACTTTATCGACTACGCCAAAACGAACGTCTTCGCGTGATGTTTAGTACTTGTTTATATATATATCACACCGCCACATCCCCCATGCCAGTGATTCGGTGAATAGGCGAACGAACGATACCATATTCGTGGCGAGCATGTGAGCAGTTGCATCACTTTGAGGGGTGCGTCATCATGCGTGACGGCTTGAGAATTGCGTCATTAGTGTGAGACAGCTTTGTGGATTGGCGGCTTATTTGCGTCCATGTTTGACGGTTTGACTGCTTTTGCGGTGTATAGATGGCACAACGACTGCTGCGTGTAAAGGTTGCGGCTCCTTTGTATGGCCAGAGTCACCACTGAAGGAAGGAGGATTCCATCTGGGTACCTTCCATTCCTAACGCGAATATTTTATCGACCACGCCAAAACGATCGTCTTTGCGTGATGTTTAGTACTTGTTTATATGTATATCCCACCGCCACACGCTTATTCAACGATGATGAGGCCGTACTAAAGAAGATATTGAAATACAGCAGTCTGGAGCACACGGTTGGTATGATCTTGCAGAGTCCCCTCTCCCTCCCCCCCATTATTCTCATGTTATTTGTCGTATGTATGTCGGTCCACGGGTAAAAAGCTTAGCTTTGAGCTTCATACAAGTGACAGTGACAATCTTACAATCCAAAAGTTCTGTTTCTCAAATTCTCGAATGTTTTGCCGAATCGTATAATTTAATCCTTGCTTTTCAAAATCATGATGGATAACGCAATATCGCATCTCAGCTCTCTTTTAAATTTGACTACGTAAAACTCTTTGGGAGAACAATAATCCCCAGATGATAAATTAGAGAATTATGGATGACGCGCCATGTTTTGGAAGCTTTGGAGCTTAAAGAAATTTTTTAAAAGCACTTCTAATGAAATTAGAGTAAAAAACATTTAATAAATCATGAAGTTATAAAAAGGGAGTTTAAAAATCCCTTAAAGATCATAAAGATTTCATTTGATGAACTTTTTTATCTAAACTTTTACATTATTCTAGAAACTTCAAATATTTTTCAGTGTTTAAACACAAAGATTGAAAACTATTCCATGATTTTAAGAAATATGCTACGATGAAATAATGGGTTATATTTAAAACGATGTTTTTTCTCCCCATTCAAAATTTCTTCTTGAATATTATGAAATTGTATCTTAAAATTTTCAGACACACTGCGTTCGAATATCTCCTTTATTTTAATGCATTATCCGGAAAGTTTTCATCACAGTAATAATTTTTAACAACGATTTATTTCGATAATCTTTTTTTTCTCGTTAATTTGAAGTTCGGATTTTGCAAGAATACACTATATTCATCAATTAAAAACATGTATCGATTAAATTTAGTAGAAGAAAGTTTTCAATTGGGAGAGAAGCGCATTCCGTTTGATCAAAAGAAAATGTTCGATAAAAATTAAAGTACTTACCCTGAAAAAGTCTATATCTGTTTCGATTTTCTTTAAATAAAGTAGCACCTGAACTGTTGATAACATATCGCTTAATTTTGATTCACATTCGGGTAATAATAACATTAAAACTATTAAAATGCACAGTCAACATTACATGTAAATATTTGAAACATCGTTATATACACTGCTGGCCACCGTAAATGCAACACCAAGAAAGACAAGATATAGCACAAAAAATTTATTTTGTAGATAACATGTTGACCAAGTATCAAAAATGATTAAATTTATAGACTTCTGTGAAGTGCGGTTCCTGCCAGAATCAGTAGCCAGAGTAGCTACCATTGTTGGATATCACCGCTGCCACACGCCTCGGCATTGATTGAAAGAGACTTTGGATGTGTTCCTGAGGTACAACAGACCAAGAAGCTTCCACACTTTGCCAAAGTTGATCTGGTATAGCAGCTGGGGGTATAATCAGGGTCAATCGTTGATCAACCATGGACCGCATATCTTCTATAGGCGAAAGATCCCGAGAGTGAGCCGGCCAGAAAAGGAATTCAATCTTGTGATTGACGAAGAACCTTTGGACAATACGTCCCATGTGTGGTCGCGCATTATCTTTTAAAATATGGCTGTGGCCAAGCCCTGAAGGCAAGGAAGGACAACTGGATCCAACACCAGGGAGATGTAGCGCTGGCTGTTTAAAGTACAGGCAATGCGTACTAGAGGAGTGTGAGAGTGATATCCAGTACCGCCCAATACCATAATACTCGGTGCAGGACCAGCGTGGCGGTGCGCAGCTGTTAGAATCCTCTCTCCACGGTGTCTCCAGACTTGAATCCGACCATCGTCGTGTTGCAGACAGATGCGTGACTCGTAAGACAACTTCAGACAAGACAACTTCATTCCATTCTGCCGCCCACATCCTTCTTTCATCGCATCATTGGCGGCGGAGACGTCTGTGGTTCTGCGGCAAGTGTAGACCAAGCAATGGACGTCTTGCGGACAGACCACTCTGTTGTAAACGGGGTCGAATGGTACGCGCAGACACTGAATGATGCGTTACAGACTCGACGCGCTGTGCTACGGTTCGTGATGTGACTGAGTGATTGGTCACTGCCATGCGCACAATTTGCCTGTCCTCACGTGAAGTGTTGCACTGAGTTGGATGCGATCGACCATGTAGGTCCGTCGTAGCCTCCGCATTACAGCTGTTTGATTTCGTCCAACACGACTACCAATTTCCCTGAAAGATAATCTACAATCTCTGTAGGCCACTATCCTTCTCTGTCGAACTCGGATACTTGATCAAAAGCTGATCGCTGTTTTCTACGAGACATAACTGATCGTTTTTTGAAAAAACCACAAGAAAAACACAATTGCCAAACTTGAAATCGTTGAAATCTCCAATCCTTAAATAGCGCTTTGAAGTGGCGCCACAGGCGCGCGTGATGTGTGTGTCCAGCAGTGTATATATAGGTCACGATTATGGCTTTCGTATTCTATGGAGGTGGGTTGCAAACTTCAAATTGGGGATTATGCCAAACCATGAGCTCGGGTTATATTTTCTCTGAAGGTCCAATAACCGTAGTAACCTTATGGTTACCAGCTCGTGGCAATTGGGCTTTGAATTAGAATTACTTTTCTTCTAAAGATACAAGATATAGTGGGGTTGATGCATGTAAAATCTGTCAAGGAGAAAAGTCCTTCAATTAGTATTGTAACGTTTTCCCGTCACACGGTTGAAAGTCTCCTTCTTTTTGATTCTTTGCACACGTGCAGCCTTAAAATATTGCGATGTCTTGTCTTTGATCATCACCCCGGCAACCTTTGACACTGCGAGAAAACTCTACACCAGCCAAGATCTGGATGTAACTCGAGTATAAAGAGGCCTATCGCTACCATCCCGAGACTCTAGAGGGGACCGAGAGAAGAGCGTTGGAAAACTTCGAACACACAGAACGAATGCAATATCCTCCCCTCACAAACGACAGAATTTGAACTCTAACGAGCTAAACAATCGTTTTAATAACTTCAATGTATATACTGTAATTAATAACTGTGACGTAATATTTAAACTAATAAATATCCCACTACCATAACTCTTCTCAAATCATAAAAGTTTGAACATTGGCATACCAGCACAAGCGTCGGTTTAGTCACTTGACCGGGAGTCCAAATTACGAGGCCTGTCACCAACAACCATCCCTGTATTTGAATTATGTTATTTTACTCACCTTGGTTGCATCCTGAGAGTAAAAGACTTTTTTTTTCCTATGACCTTTTTTTTGCAAATATTCAGTGAGCTTAAGGTTCAGCATTTAAGAGGGGGTGGAGTTTTAGCTCCAAGCTGTTACTGGTGAGCTATCCCTTTTAGATGATTTGACAATAGTCCCTTTGTGACTTTTAAAGCAATTCTATCAACTAACGGTGGCTGCGGTAGCCATATGGTCATGATCACAAACTCGTCGCTGGTGTATAACGGGTTCGAATTCGGGTGCGATTAAAGACTCGCTGTCCAGAGAGGGCTGATACATGATAAATCTATCGTAGTTCAAAGCATGTCGTAATCTGGAGAGAGAGGTGCCATCTCATGTGTCATGTATACACCTTGACGTCACTTGACCACGGTTCAAAATTATTAAATTCGCTGCCAATAGCCCTTTTGCTGCTTTAGTGTACGATGTCAGCAAACAATCACTGACTCGCCAACAATTATCTCTTGAGTGGTGCTAATTCAAACCAACCAATTGATTGATTAATTTTTAACATCGCAATTAGGAGTTCTGTGAAGCAATTGGCGATGGCAATTAATTAATCAATTTGAGTCAGGCTTAAATGACGTGGATGACGTCTAAATAAGCACCACTCTTCTCCTAATTTCCACTCGACGACAGCTTTACCCACACTAAATTTAACGTACATCCTTCCCTCCACGTGATGGATCTTCAGTGGAGCCAGAACTAAGCTGAAATAGCTTGGCTAGGAGTTCGTGACCATGACTATTTAGTTAACGCGGTCGTATCAAACCACTCGGTATCCAGTCCAATTTATCAGTCTACGGGACCTGAAATTCCATTCAACACTTCTTAAAAAAGCTTAAAAGTATCAAACCATTACCTTCCAGGTAATAGGGGGCCCGATAGGCATGTGATCATGACCGTGAGCTCGTGACCAGAGTGGTTGACTCTTTGAAGTGATATGGAAGACTGAACAATGGGGTCATAACTGAGCAGTGGCGTAATGGAGAATATTAGGGCCCCCTGCAAAGTCAGGTTTTGGGCACCAAGCCCAAATACGTACTTTGCGTCAGTCAAGCTTTGGGCCCCTAAGAGTCGCTGCCCCCCCTGCAATACGGGGGTGTACGTTACACCACTGTAGCTGAGGTGTCCATTTAGACTCTTGATCGTGGTTTGAAACTGTGAGGTCTGTAGCTGGTATCTCTGGGTAAATTTCTAAAATGCTACTTCAATGAAGCTTTCCCCCAAGAACTTGCTTTCATCAGATAAATCCTCTAGGCATCCAAATGGTCTTTCTTGGGATTTAATCTGATAAATACAAGCGATACTCGCCCCTATTTGTCCTAGAAACCTTTCCTTGTGTATTTTCGAACTTCCTCCTTGTAAATCAATATATCTCTTTTTCCTTCTTTATTCCCCCTATGTCTAAACCACAGATATATATCTTTAGGAACGCGTGATGCACTTAGTTATTAGTAAATAAAAAAATCTTATATTTATATGAACACATTTGTAAAGGCGTCAATGCATGGGTGGCCCCTCGGGTGCACTTCTCCTTGATTATCCGCGTGAGCTAGAGGTGTAGGAATAACGGAAGAACTAGAAGCTGCCATGATCTTAATTTGACTTTATTAAGATCTTAAAACTTAAACATCTAACAGATTAGGGAATAATAATATATGTGAGAGAATCTACAGTGGCTAAACACACAACATATATAATACCGAAATAACGTAACCCGGACCACTATCAATAACTAACTCACGTAAACTCAATTGCAATACTATCACAGATCCAAATATTAAATAGTCACTCCTACCTTAATGTCGATCGATCAATACAATCTTAATGGAAGTTACGGACTTACTGGAGTGCAACGGTATGCACCTTGACCTAATGGCTCTCTGTCACGATTAACTTCTGTTAGGTGTCACTTAATCTTTCCAAAACCTCTTCACGCTTGAATCTTAACATTCCTCAAATTGCCACCTCGCTTACTCTAACCTCTGATATTTAAAAGCTTCATAATTTGCATTTTTCCTTCACGCTTCACTTCTTGGGTTTGGTTGGAAAAGAGTTGCCATTAATTCTGGCCCCAAAGAACCCAAAGGAATGTTAATGAAAAAGACGCGTTAGCCCGTCACACATTTAATGTTTTTTTAAAAATACGTCGACACACAAATTAGTTTCGAAATTGTTCATTTACTTTTGGAAATGTGTGCTTTTCTATATGACTGCTAAAATAAGGAATTTTTTTTAATATTAATTTTACACTTATATATTTCTATCGTAATAAAACAGAATCCATTTTTTGTATATGGTGCTTGGAGTAGGTTGCATCTCTAGTTGTCAAGATCTCGAAGACTGACGATATTTCATTCGAGTAACTCTCTTGTTCCTCTCCTGATAACACTAGGTTTGTTACACATTTAAAATTATGGACAAAGATCCTACACTGCCGTGGCGTGAAGAGAGAAAGTAGGGTGATTATTCAAATGTTGAATTCGTCATCTAATTGTGGTTGAAAATAACGAGACTATAATTAAAAGATCTTTGTGCCGGAACAAAATGCGCAGTGGGTAATACTTTCTTTTTTGGTAATTGAGATCTTAATAATGAGCCATGTTTAAGCGACGAAGAGGAACACCTAAGCTGGAACCCTAACCTAAAATCTTTCCACCCTTCCATTGTGAGGACATATTTAGCCTTGATAAGAGTTGCTAAGCAAAATGACAGTCAAAAATTCCGAATGAACAAATATGCAGAATTCCCATTTTGTTATTCTTCCTCTTACATAAAATCAAATCAATAAATCAATTAACGACATAATTCATTACTAGTTAACGAGGAATGTTTACGACCATTAATGTTTTTTGAGCACTTTAATTATCAATGCAATATAATTACCAAAATTGTTTAATTACTTTCGCATAGACATGTTACAATTTTTTATTCACCTACATCAATAAATACATCAATATTATGTGTGTGTGTGCTTACACATTTTTTCTCTCATTTAAAGAGAAAGACTGGATCGACAAGATATTGTCGCCATTGTTACAAACAGATACTTTTTATTAGTTATAATTCACAGTTATTGTTTAACATGTGTTGGTAATCCCATATTTCTTCTTTACAGGAAAAGAAATAAAGATATTTCAAAAAAGATTAAGTAATTAAAAATAGCAAAGCAATAAAAATGGAGAAGAGTCCCCGAAACATCGAAATTGATGGAATGAGGCTTCCACCAATTGCAGTACCCGAAATTTACCGCGAATCAGTGAAGTTCAATCCAGGAAAGGAGGATATAATCGTCGCAACCTATCCGAAGTGTGGCACAACCTGGACCTTGCAAATTGTGTCAATAATCTTGAGAAACGGAGAACCAATCACCAACAAGGAAGAGTTATTCTCTTATATTCCATTTCTGGAACTGACGCCCATGGAAAGAATAGCCCAGATGTCGAAACCCCGATTGCTGAAAACACATCTACCTTTCGATCCCTTGAAATATAATCCAGAGGCGAAGTACATCTATGTAACTAGACATCCTGCTGATTATATTGTGTCCTGTTACCACCATCTGCGTTTTTTCACCATGTATTTCTTCCCGGATGGAACCCTTGAGGACGTTCTAAATTTGTTCATGGCAGGCGAGGGAGAATATAACGATTATTTCGACCACCTCTTGGCTGCCTATAAGTACAGAAACAAACCTAATGTTCTGATCCTGACTTTCGAATCCATGAAAGTCGATCATCGAGGTGCCTGTTTGAAGATAGCTCGTTTCCTGGGAGAAGAGTACCACCAGCGCTTATTGGACGATGACGAGGCTGTACTGAAAAAGGTAGTGGAATACAGCAGTCTTGAATACATGAAGACCACGGTTAATGAATTCTGGAAGCACCTTCTTAATGGTATGCCTTCCGAGGAAGACCAGAAGTGGAATCCCGTGATGAAAAAGATTGCAGAACTTGTGCAAGAAGCTAAGGAGAAGGGTGTCACTTCCAAAGGCATGTTCATTCGAAAGGGAATGGTAGGTGATGGAAAAGTGTCTCTTTCTGAAGTCGAATTGGGCAGATTGAAAGAACATATACGGAAAAAAACGGTTGATTCAGACGTTATGGATCTGTGGGATAAGAAATGTGTGTGAATTAGTTTTAGTTCTTGTAAACAAAATATTCTTAATATATGATTTGGGGAACTTAGTTGGAGCAATTCAGCTTATAATTCTGTTTTTCCTTTACATTATATACCTTTCCTAAAAATATATGAAAACTTTTGAATGAACTGCTAGAATATTTCGTTGCATTTTTCTAACCAAGAAATTTCATTTGTATTTGCTCCTTTTGCTTAAGGCTAAAGTGCTTAAAACGATTCTTATTGAATGAGTCAGACATGGAAACGGGTAAACTATTTAATAATTACTGTATTTTAAAAAATGAATTTGCTCATTTTATGGGTTTTGTTGGTAAATAAAATAATATATAAGTTGTGACTGCGTTAGATCAATCTTTGTTCGTTTTATTTTAATCTATAATTGAGACTACATTAAATCCCACTTAAATATGAGCAATATAGCTTAACGGACTTATCGTGACTTTAATCATTTGACAGGGGGTAGAACGTCTCAGCTGAAAAAGTATTCTCTCCAAAAGTTACTACGTATCTTAGAGCTTAAGAAATATGTAATATAAAATATATTAATGTGTGTTGTTTTGTCAGTAAATATAAAGAACAATTTTTAAAACCTCCATATGAATACACTTTGACTTTTTTTCATCCTTAGTAATTTTGTTTTCTATGTGCACCTTTTTTTTCCGAAAATTTTTTTTTATATTCTAAGGGGTGTCCCAAAGAAGTTAAAATGCGTTCCAGCTCAAATTTTACAAATCCATGTACAAGATATTAGGAAGGGAAGTATTTGCATTTCTAATTATATATATATATATATATATATATATTTATATATATTATATATATATATATATATATATATATATGTAATATAAACCTGTATATCACAAATTTAAAGGAATTAACTTTAATACTGCATTTAAGCAAAATGTTCAAGTTTAATAATTGTATCTTTATGTAAAATGCTCCATAAAATGTTGCTGAAAAAGACTTTCTGAGTAAATTTCGAAACATTTATGAATAGATTTCAACTTTTTTCACCAGCTGACTAAGTATTATTGGGATTAGCTCTGTGTCAACATTCTCATTACTGCTAGCACCAATTATGAAAGCAAATTCCTTAGATCTCCCAGACCTTGCTTTAGGCATAATTAATTAATATTTTGTCTTTCAGAACACAGTTTTCTTTCAAATATATATAAAAAAAGTTAAATATGAAACAAAATATCGAGAAACAAAAACATAAGAAAATCGAAAAATGACAAAAATTTAGCGAATTTATTTGCAAAATTTCACTTAAAACTAATAAATTATTTTTTTAAAAAATATCCCCATGTCCCATTACCTAAGTTAATATTTTTTAAATAAATTCGATAAACACCAAAAAAATGTAAAAAAAGTATTAAAATGCAAACCCTTCCGGTTTCGATATCTAATTTCCGGTTCATTTTTGTTGATTTTTGCTCTTGACATAAAAACTGTTATAACTTCGTAAATAAAAGTAAGGTATTTTTAGAAAGCAGAAAATTCAACTATATAAAATTTAAAGTAACAAAAATTCGTCATTTTCATCAAAATTGACGTTTTTGCACTAGTCAGTCACCTAGGGTAATATATAAAGTAGATCAACATGTTATAGGTACTTAGTGACAAACTAATTTTAAATGTGTTGCATATGTTATTTAAAAAAATTAATGTAATTTTAATATAGTTTATTTGCCTTAATAGAATATTAATTCATGATCCAAGTATCCCCAACCCATTTACTATATTTATTGGTTGGAACATGTGATTGTGTTTGTTTACTCAAACTGTCAAAGTCTCGTTCTATTGAAATTATCTCTAGTCGTAATTCACATATTCTGTGTTTAATTTGTTTGTTTTTTCTTTTGATTTTACAATCACATACGTTGAGAAGTATTTTTCACTTAAATAATTGTTGCAAAAGCATTCAAATAATTATAGCTGTTAGAGAAATCCTGCGTATTTTGCAAGAACTTGCAGCTTAAAATTTAGCATAAGACATGAAGCGATTTTCGCATACAATTTATGGAACCTTTTCCTGCTGGTCCTATATATAATGTCCACTTTTAACAATAGTTACACCGCGCAAATTTGAACCATGATAAAGTGACATTAATGCTAACGCTACCATTCCATATTAAGCAACATGATGCAGGAAATTTTTAACTAGAAGACGAAGCCTTGTCACACGTATACATATTTAGAGTAATTTTTCTTTCAAGCAACCCTTTCGAACAATTTTCGCACCGTTGTCATAGCAACGGCTTCGAACAACTTTTTCCTAGTGAGCTGAAAGAATTGATCGAAATTAAGAATGCTCAAAATTCCAGCCACTGGGATTCTTCATCTCCCTACGTTATAAACAAGATGTTGGTAAAGATGGCAGCCTGGGCTTCGTCAAACGCATCAGAAATGGCGTATAATATTTTTAACAGAATGGCGTACCATTTCTGTTTACTAACGCTAACAAAAGTGCGAGTCGAATAAAAGAAATAATGTTGGAAAAGCAGAAAAAGTGGTGTGTAATTTTTCAATGAAAAGGTACAGCATGACTGACTTCAGAGCTTGTCGTTTTGTTTACATCAACTCTACCCTCACAACTGCTAGAAAACTTTCTTAAAATTGCTGTTTGAAACCTGCATATGTGATAAGACCTTAAGTCTCCATCTACTAAGTTTTGTGCAATATTTTGGAGATGGCCAGGATAGCCGGCGATGTTTCAGTTGAGCGACCTTAATTTTTACCCACAGTAAAGTGGGGCTGATGCATATTTAACAGAAATGCTCCAGTTGTTGTGGTATGAAAGTTTTGAGTGTAGGCCACTAGCTATATGGAGTCATCATCGTTCTTTGGTGGGGTTCAGAGTTACGAGGTTCATCTTCGATAGTTCTTCAATCAATCTGCGAGGACTGTGCTAAGTTGAAAAACAGCAAAGACTATAACATCGAAATTTATAAAAAAAACTATAACAACAGCTAACGGCTAGAGTAGAACATTTCCATTTATGGTTACCAAGCTACCGTTTTTCTTTATATGCGTCCGACTGTTTATCTCACACATTCAATATTTTTTATGATTTCAGTCAATGATTTATGGCAAAATATGACACACTGATTTTCGGATGAAAAAAAATAAATTGCACCTATTTCATTCAAAAATAGGCGATAAATAATCAAATGTTTCACCTTAGTCATGTTCTTATAATGTTACTTAAATGTTCTTATAATGTTACTTAACTATTCTTATTATAATACTTGTGAGCAATTTTCTTCCTTCTATAATTGAGAAATAAAGCTTCGTCATTGTAGAAATTGTATTATTCATTGATTTACACAGACATATCTGCGGGAATTTTAGTTTTAAAGGCTCAGACAACAAGTTAAGTTTTCATTATAAGCAGCAACTATTTTACCTCTTGTTAGAACGGCCTAGTCTTCAAAAATTGCAGGTGAGTAGTTTATTTTGTATTTGTTTCACAACACTGTCCCCAGATCAAATTTCTTTTCAAGTACTGCTGTGTATATCGTATTCATTGGAATTGAATAAACCCTATAATTCTTGTACAGTATCCTTTGTAAGCAATGGGAATATTTTGATCTGCGATAAAAGAGATATCCTTTAAAATAGAACAATAATGCGTTTTAACCAATAGATAACTTTGAAACATGTATGACTTTTATGAGCCTTCAGACCTATTTAGAATAAAAAACTAACAATCTTATTTAAGCATATATTGTGTTAATGTATTAAAAGAGATTTTGTGATACATAAGTTTTATAAGGCCGACCAAATTTGTCAAATCGAAAAACGCCGTAAAATGCCACTATTTACAATCAGCCGTTTCCGCGCTTGTTCAAACGCAATAATTAAATGAGAACATGTTCGAAAATAAGAACGTTTTTTATAACTTGTACCGTTTTCACTCATGCTCACACACGATATTCACGATCGCACATGCTCGAAAGTAATAATACTGTTGATAAATTGTAATATAATTCTTTTATTTTCATGCGAAAAATGATTAAAAATTGGGATGCTTTGTCTACGGAGGAGAGGGCATTGGAGTATTTATAAAAATTACGTTCTAAAACGCGTTAATGAAAATGAGATGAAATGAGAAACAGAAAAACTGCACGAATGCATACTTATGATAAGTTTTGTATCGGCGTCATCATAATATAGGCTTACCGTAAAATCCGGTATATATATATATATAACGCGCACCTATACTTTCAAGCTGATTTTTTAAATTTTTAGATATGTTAGCCGTATAACGCACTCCCACTTTTTTACGAAGAAATCCTAAATATTAGTATACTTTGTTTTTATGTTTTGATGTCAATATTATTCAAGGTATTGTCCCATACTTTTAAAAAAATAGTATACTTCTAGAACTACACCTCTTTTAGTTCATAAGACAAATCGTTCCTTCTAAATAAACAGTGTTTCGATACATGTCGAAGTAATTTTTTTTTATGTTCAACTCTTTTGTTGTTTTTAAAGCTATCGGTTTTTTAACCAGCATATAACGCGCAACCTTTAAGTTTCGATCTTATTATTTTTTTTTTTTTTTTGCTCAAAGTGTGCGTTATATGCCGAATTTTACGGTATTTGTCACGATTTCGAATGCAATGAGCTCAATTCATGACATCACATGATAAAGACAAACACGTGCTCTCAGTTGAATTCAAAACAAACATTAAACTAATAGAACTTGTTCTATTTTTTTGTAAAACTCAGATAAAATTTCAAATTTCATATTTGGATAAAGATGTTCAAATGTTAGGAAAAAAAATCCTTCAAAAAGATTTTTTTAAATTAAAAAAAAATCGTATTTTATGCTTATACTTTTAAATGAAATGCATTTTGTATTCATATGTACTTTTTAAGAGAAAGTTTCTGCAAAGAGCAAAACTTGGCAACACCGAAGCGAGTGAACTGATTTAGATAGAAACACAAGATAGTTTACATCGTGTGACTATGACGTCACATGAGTTTTTGAATGGACTAAATTCATGTGACGTCATAGTCACATGATAACTGAGCCACGTGTTTTCGGCCAATCAGTTTATAAATTAATACGACGTCATAGTTATATCATAAATATAATCACGCGTTTCCAGCCAATTAGTTCATGTGCGTCACTGTTGCCAACTTTTGATTTTTGAAGAAACTTTCTTTTTAGAAAGTACATATTTGTCAACGATAAAATAAAGCACCTGGTTAAACAAAATACACTTAATTTAAAAATAATTTTTTTAATTTTGAAAACTGTTTGAAGAATTTTAACACACGTAAACTCTTTACCCAATCATTAAGTTTTAAATGTTATCTAAACTTTACAAGTTGAACAACTAGTATGTCAATTTTTAATCAATGAGAAACACGTGATTGCCGTTATGTGACCATCATGAATTTAGTCCATTGATTGGCTAGAATTACGTGGCTTTCACTATCATATGACTATGACGTCACAGGAATTGAGCCCATTAATGTTTTGGCCTGTTAAACATTGTAGTTATTAGAACTTTCGTTTATTTCAAGTGAATGTTTTTTTTTTAAATACACTATTCAGTTTTTCTAAATTTTCATCAATTCATTTTTTTACTTATTTATAAGAAAGGAGCACGCGCAGGAATTAATTTTCGCACGCATACGGATATGACGACAGTATTTGGAGACGTCTTTTGATTTGGCGATGTCTTCTGGCTTGATGAAATTGGTCGACTGTTTAATACATATCTGTTCCGTTTATAAAAATGAGATTCGTTATACAAGGGTTTTACAAAAATTTAGCCCCAAAGGGTGTTATATATAAATATTCCCGTTTTTGAATTATTAGATCTACATGCTAGAAATTTTTGGTAGTTGCAGAGTAGAGATGTGCTATACAAACATTTTTTTGAGAATCAACCCGAAAGATCGTTGCGAGGGCTTAAAGGGCGTTAGGAATAAATATTACCATCTTTTTTTTTTTTTGAACTTTTAAACGTATAGATTTGATTTTTTTCCTTTTTTTCTCTCTCTTTTAATATAGATCTGCTAAGAACGGATTTTACGGAAATTGACTCCCATTGGGGGAGGGGAGCTGCTAGGACTTATAAAAAAAATTTCGTATTCGAACTACTACTTACCGTAAGGAAATTGAGAATGCATGTTACTTTTGTTGAATGAAAATTCGTTAAGAAAGGATTTTACGGAAATCGACTCGTAGGGAGGAGAGAAAATCTTTTGAGGCGTATTGATAAAAAAAATACTTGTTTTCGAACTACTAGACCTACAATAATGGAATTTGGTATCTATGTCTCTGTTGTTGAATTGAACGGGTCTTACAGAAATAGACTCTTAAAGGTGGTTCCTGGAGCTTATTGATAAAAAAAATTCCGTTTTGATGTAAATTGTTAGATTAAGACTTGAAGTTTGGCAACCACGGTTATTTTATTGTGTAGAGATCGACTAAAAATGGGTTCTGTGGAATTCCACTTGAAGGAGAGTAAAACATAATTCTACATCAATTTTAGAAATTATTATTTGGAGTTCTGTCCCTTTTAAATCAAGAATTATAGGAATATTTTTCAATACAATCGAATTCTTAATACTAAGATATGAATAATTTATGTATATAAACAGTATATATTCATATAACATCATGAAATACCCATTGTTTTGTTCGAGTAACGGCTAGTAATTTATAATTATTAGTTATAAATATTAGAGGGCATCAAACTGGAACTGAACCGAAAAGAAATATCGGCTTATTTCGGTTCGATGTATTCTCAGTGATTTTGCTACTATAACGTTCTTATAGATGTTTTCTAACTTAACGTCAACCATATATTTATCATCTTTGCATATACATTGCTCTTCAATTTCCTGTTTTGATGTTCACCAGTACTTTTCTGTTTCATTTTCGCATGAAACTACTTGTAGAAGGCAAATTTAATTCAATTGAATGAACTAGAATATACATAAGATCAGAATACATAAGATAATAATACACAAGATAATAATATACATAAAATACAATTATTTTTGCGGAACTAAACCAAAAACCAATAGTTTTGTCGAAACGAAAACCAGAACTAAAAAAATTACGGTTCGAAGCCCTAATAAATATCAATTGTCTTTCCCAACAAAATAAAATAGGAGAGAAAAATTTTCTAAATAATGAACAACGTTATTATTTTCAAACATACGCGATCATGGTTGAGTTTGCACATGCGCGAAAATACAACAACCTTTAAAAAAAGTTATATTCCAGTACGCGCTATTAAAATTATAGTATTTCAACAGGCTCGGAAATGGTTTTCCAGGCTACATATGGAGACAATTGGTGACATTTTTAGAATTATTGGAATTAGTCCACGGTATAAAATTCAAGCCCCCCAAAAATTCTTTAATGCATCTAGGTATAATTTTTTTTTAATTCCTTTGAAAATCACAAAGATCCCATAAGCTGTAAAAATATATTTTGCTGTTAATCGAGATTGGTATATTATTGGGAAAATTTAAAACTACTTTTTAATTTTTAAAAATAAATATTGAAAACTATTTTGTGAAAAAAATAATGTATTATAACGTTCATAACATTGTTTTTTTCCGCTCCATTTGCAGAATTTCGTCTTAAATGCAAAATTATGAAACTTTTTTTATCTCCAAAATCAAACTACTCGACATTGCACTACTCGAATGTGTCATTTGTTTCAATACATTACCCTGAAAGTGTTTGATTCGTGTCGCGGAAAAGTGTTGTAATTAAAAAAAAATAAATAAACAGGATTCGTTCTATGACATTTTTCCTCGAAGATCTCTTTCAAGAGGTGATAAATAGGCTTTCTTGAATAATCTTTACAACAGCAAAAAAGTGTTTTGTCAGTGATAATGTCACAGGGGTAACAAAGGCACCCTATGAAATTTGTTATAATATTGGTAATCATATGAAACCGTTTACTGATGCAAAAATTGTGAAGGAGTGATTCTTAAGGTATTCGACTACTTGCGACAACTTTTTTTTAAAATATTGGAGATATGGAGATTTTTTGTGGTTTTTAGATTTATTTAGTACATTTTTTAAGAAAAAAAGACTAAAATTAAGAATTCAAAATAAATTATTACTACTTAAATGGGAAAAGGGCAAAAATTGACAAAATGTTGCATAAACGGGGCCCGCTCTGTACAAATAGTAAATGTGAATAAATTCTCAATTTTTCAATTTTGATTTATTATTTTGCTATTCCTTTTTGAAGTGACCTTCAGGATAAAAGATATTTTAATTTTTACAAAAACTAGAGCACTTTATCTTAGCTGTTATATGAAATTACTTAAAAAAACAGTGTTTGTATTTACATAAAGAACTGTAAATTTTGTAATAAAACAGTGATTGATAAATCTGAAGGTTAAAACATTTCTGCTGTTATACAGAACATACACACAAAATTTCAGCAAATTATTTTAAAAACTGTTTGAGCAATCGCTGTCCCCGTTTGAGTTTTTCTGAAAAAACACATTTTTTTTTCGAGTAAAACGCATTTTAAAGTTTGACATCTTATGTAAAGTTATGGGATCTGCTTTTACTAAAACACCTGTGGTTTTTGTTCTAGCGAATGAAAAATAAAAACCTTGGTATTTTTATGAAGCTAATAAGATGGCCTATAAAATAAAATCATAAAAAAAATTGACCATTTTTTAAAAAAATCATGATTTTAGGGTAGTCGGATACTTTAAATACTTCCAACTTAGAAAAATTCAGTGACGAAAAATAATAATTAAAATAAGAAAAATAGAGGAATTTTAGGTAAAATCCTAGGAGAGCCCACAACCTTGGCGACAAAACGAAAAACGCGCCAAGCCAGAACGAGATGGCGACAAGCGAAACCGACAATGGCGGCAAGTGAATACAGAGACATAAGGTGGATGCGTAATGAAAATATATGTAAACAATACAGAAATAAAACATTTAAGACAAAAAAAGTATAAATACAGCACTTACTTTCTTACTGCTGATCTTTTCCGAGTAGAAAGTACAGCATAACAACAGATTTTTAAAAAGTCTTGAAAGTCTCATCGCTAAGTGAATAATCGTGTGAGCGCCGTCATTTTTATTCTGCGAGGTAATGATCCAACATACCTTCGGCGTGGCTGGAGCAATTTCGAAGAAAGCGTTTTATTGTCGACCATGTTACATCATGCCGATTGTTACATTTAGGACATCCATAACTCTAAGCAATCAACCCTTCCTTCATACATACACTATTCTATCAATTCTTTCTAACGTTTCGCATTCAACAAAGTAAAAAATTCTAAAATATATTCCTTCACACACGCAACCATTCCAGCCCGGTTCCCCAAAACAAAATGAAATTCGAAATGCCCGCCGACAAAATACGAAAATTCCAGAAATAGTTAGGTTTACCATATTTATTGTATCAAAGTAGGGTTACCAAGATAGCACAATTATCGCCAACCAAAATAATTCTCGCCAAGGGTGTTGGCTCTCCTAGGATTGAACCGAGTTTTAATATTTTCCACATTTTAAATTTTGTATGTTATCTTGGTCTTAAAGCATTTCTCTCCCCCCCCCTCTCTTCCCTTAAACATCATGTTGCGGCCCGCGGGAAATAGCCATGATAAGAGCATGCGGCCCGTGTGAAAAAGATAACATATGTATGTTGCCCGGCAGAAAAAATAGTTGAGTACCACTGGGCTAGACCTATGGACGCATTTCGAATGAGTTGAATAATCACTTATAGCCACATAGATAACGGTCATCCACATATCAAGAGTCTTACAACTTTTACCAGTTAACCTGCAGTACGAAATTTTCTGCTTTTCGGAGAATATGAACGGGAATAATATTTGACCACATTAAAATTATTTGGATCATGATCTTACTAAGACAGAGTCGAGCACAAAGCGAGGTCCCTACCGAGGTCCTTGTTAAAACGTCCCTGTTCTTAGTGATGCCTAAGTCGAACCACGAATTCGAATCAGGTTTCCTCTGACGAACCATAAACCATAGTAACCCATTAGGTGTGGTTGCAAGGTCGTTGTAGTTGAGCTTGTGCTCGAATTACATTCCCTCTAAAACAGTGATTCCCAAAGTGGTCTATATAGACCCCTAGAGGTCTATGACGACTTGTAAGGGGTCGACGACAGCAAAAAAATAATTTGGGGTCCATGAGATGTAAGTGGGGGTCTACAACAGTTCTCACTAAACCAGATCATGATTTTAATTTTAAAAGAAAATTTAATCAAATGGAAACCAGATTTTACCTTAAACACACACATTTATTTACTATACTTAATGAAGCTAATTTGCAATCATGTGATAGCATAAATTTTATTAAAACAAGAACCATCTTTTCAGCATTTATTGCCAGAATTAAGCGAAAGGAGTATAATATTGGACGTAATGAATTTTCCTAGTCCTTTTATTCAAATTTTGAAACTAGGTTTACGAATGCATTTACTTGGTCATTACCACAGAAGACAATGAATTCTCGTATGGTCACAATGAAAAAAAATGTCATAACTGATTTCGGACACTTAATATTGCTTTTTTTTTTTTTTTTTTTTTTTGCTTTGAAAATTTCCTCATTTAATTGTACTACTACAAGTCGTTTGTGCATTAAATTTCATTTAATTCTGATGATTCTTTCATGCAGTTGCATTTTTTACAAACAGCAGTTTATTATATCATCTTAGAAATATGATATAGGTATTTAAAAAAATTACTATACACAATTTTCTATCACGCAGATAGTGGTTTTTCAAAGTCAACATATTTTATCCAAAAACAAAAAAAAACTAAAAAAACTAAAACAGTGCATATACACAGTTTTTTTCCTCAAAATTTCCCTATCAATATGAAGAAAAACAAAGGTTTTTATCATCCTGTTTATGATTCGTTAAGGAGATTATCAGCCAATACTAAAGAAATTTCTTGACAAAAATAAAAGCGAATTTGTCATTTCTCATGGATTCTTGCATGCGAATAGTTTAAATTCATATTTTTAAAGCAACTATGACGGCAATGAAATTTTTTCACTGTCATCGGTTATAATAAACTTATTATGTACATACAAAGCTAAAAATATATCGCTCTTCAATCTAAAAATGGCATATGTTTATTATGTAATCAAAAACCTTCGGATAATTTGAATTTTTTTTATATGTTTCTTAGAATTTTCAAAGAAATATTTTTTAACTATTGGCATGAAAAGAACTTGTGTAAGCTCTCATACTCCCGGTGAAGTATCAGTGATTTACCAACTTAAGGTTCAAGTGTACAATAAAAGGCCTCTTGGCGAAGTCATTTTGGTAACCGGAATCAGTCGCCAAGAAACTTAATTTAGCGATAGATGTTCAGAGAATTTACAAAGTGGAATTTTCAATGAAAATAAAATATTAATGAGAAATAAAAAAGTATTAATAAAAAATAAAGTTGATTTCTCCAAGAGGTCCCCTATTCTACACTTTAACTAAAAATATGTCCCTTTCACAAAATAAGATACTTAATAAGACGTTTGTAATATTTGCTCATGTATCTAACTGCACCATTTATTAATAGATTTATGAACTTTTTACCTATTCCATACCATTTCTTCCTTAAAGGACATTCAGTTCAAATTTGAAGTCATTTGGACCAGTGAATCTTTCTTTTATAACATTTTGAAAACGTGTGGGATTTCATTTATAATCATCCTGCATTTATATAAAAATAGAGTGATAGATTAAAACCCGAAATTTATATATTTCCCCACTATCAAAATTTTCACATCTCTCCACGCGAGTTTTTAAGTTACAAATAAATTAAAAGCACAGTAACGCGTAATAAATAATCAGTGGGATTGAACTAATTTAACTAATTGTTCCCTGCCCTAAATGCTGGTTATATGCTCGAAAATAATTGTCAGTTTTACAGAATAGTAATAACAAGCCACGTGTGTGTGTGTGGTTAATTACCGTTTCACAGAACTCGAAATAAAAAAAAATTATAAATTTTCTCCACAAACTGATTCAAACTGGTTAATTTCATCCTAGGAGGTCATGATAACCCTACGTGGGAGAGGAGGGGGAGAAACATAAAAAAATTCAAAAATGAAATTTTTTTTTAAAAAATTATTTTAAAAGCAATTTATTCAAAGTACTATTATTTAAAAATAACACATGCAAAATTTAATACGTTTCTTGATAATTTGTACTGTATATAATTAAGGCCATATTGTAGCTTTAACTTCAAAGTATATCATTATTATTACATTCAACACATTGTTACTGTTACTGTATGTGAGGGTGGGGGGTGATGAAAAATACGATTGAAAATTGGTTGCAAATACTGGAAGTTTGAGAAGCACTGCTCTAGACTACAGTAAAATTACTTTTTGCAAATGTTACGGCCTAAAGATCTCGTAACATTTGCAGTTTTATCACAAATTGTATTTCTTTTTCAAAAATTAGGAATTGAAACCGCGATTTGATGCGAACATTGTTTGCTACGAAGATTATAATCTTGCACATGAAATTATTGCAGAGGGGAAATTTTAGATTTGTTATTCTTTTGCACATTAATCTTGTGATTATTAAGATCTTCTGTTCTAAAAGGAAACGTCAGAACACGATTTACTTCTATTGTAACGTCGTGTATAGCTAGTATAAAAAATGTTACTGCCTCATATATAATAAAAGCTTTGTTTATTTGCTAAACAATTTGCTAATGAAGTAATATAATTCAGTTCATAGGCCAAGCCGGTGCAGTCAGTCCATAGTCCATTCTCAACGCCACCGGCGTTCATCGTCTTTAAACTCCAATCTCGGACCAAGCCCTTTTCTCCATCCCAGGCCGGCTCCTCTCTCTCCCCGACTCTTTTTCCGTCTCCTACTCTCTCTCTCCTTTTCCGTCTCCCCCTTTCTCCTGAAAAAACCCCTTTTAAACCCCAGAGGTGTGTTCACAACACGCCCCTCGTCCCTTCTTATTGGCAGGTCACAAAAGTCTCTTGGCCTCCCTAGTCTCCTCCCTCTGTTCTCTAAGCTCTTCTCTCCTAAAAAAAGACACATTTAAACAACAGGGGTGGATCCACAACATGCCCCTCGTCACTTATCATTGGCAGGCCACAAAATTCTGCCCACGACCTCATTAGAGTCCTATTCTCACGGGACTCACAATCACACTCTCTGCCCCGTCTGGAATGTACTGGCGCCAGATTTCTCGTTCGACATCTGGACATTTTGTTCATTGCACTCTCTTTGTTCCTTAGAGCCATTCTCTAATCATCTGCCTAGGCGACAGTGTTCTCCGTTAGATAGGCTTCGTCTATTGTCAATGGGTGCAGGAACTCTTATGTCCATTATGATCTTCAGTCAGAGTGTCGTCATGGATCCAAGGACAAATAATAAACAATGACCCTTAGCCACGTGCACTGGTCATTTTACAGCTGGTGGATCGTAAAAATTCAGGGACAATCGATGGGTGTGAGATCACAACAATCGAAGGCGTCGTACTTGCCCTTGAACAGCTGGTGAAACCATAAAACTTATCGTGAATCGAAAGATGGGGATTCACAACAATCGACGATGTCACACTATGCACTTTTAAAATTTCTGTTGTTTAGTGGGAGGGGAAGACTTGACATTTACACCCTCATTTAAATAAATGCACATTCACTTTTATTATTGTCTGAGATTTATAGAGAGAAATTCAGCTGACAGAGCAAACTAAATAATTCAGCAACTAATAACGGTTACACTTTGATAATTGAAGCTTTTTGGAATTTTGAAACGGAGAAAAAACATGTGATGATTTTGCAATGAGGAGTACACAGCAGTATTCAGCATTTTTCCTAAAACTAATCAGCCATGAAAAGCTAAAAGTATTTCCGAAGAATGTTATTTTTGCTTTAAGCAATCGCAATATATTTTATATCGAAATCTTATGGGTAAATCAAGTTTTAGATCCTCGTATAAAAAAACAGGAAATATCTTAAAACTTTCTTCACTTCAAAGTTTTTAAGCATGCAGCACCGTATGTTTTAAAACACATCCTGTAATTATTCTTCGAGAGCTGCATTTTTTTGAAGGATAAATATATATATATATATATTTAACATATAACTGGGGGAACATTTTTTGAAGTTTAACAAGTAAGTGCAATATTGTGATGAAAAAGTCAAACGAAAATTGATGTACATGATTTTATAGCAATGAATTAGTTCCTTAAAAGTTTTTTTAACAGATAATGGTAAAAAAAGGTAAAATAAGAGATATATGTCTTTTTCGAAAATAAAATGTTTTTCTTTGATAGCTTTTCTTTTATTTGTTGAGCGCTCAGAATTATTTTTTAATTATTTTTAGTGAATGTATTTAAAAAGATTTATATTTTTTGAATTTAAAAAGACCAAAATTTAGAATCTAAAATAGGCTTAGAATTTAGAATATGTGCTTACTGTATAAATTAGACATTTAAAACAAATTTTAGAAGTTTTTTAACACAATTTTTTTTTCAAAAATATGTCTATAATTTTAGTTTAAACTTCTTTAGTGGTTATACTGTGATTCAATATGAATAATAACAGAAATCCATCTCTGTTTTATTATATTTTTGGAAATTAAGTTCAACATTGTGAAAAGTAGGCATTTGAAAAATGGTCAAGTACAACTTTTTGGTAGTTAAAGCAATGATATTGTTTCGAATTTTATGTCAAATAGTGTAATTAATTTGTATTTGGCTGTGTAATGACTTTATCTTACTCTAAATAAGATTTAATTTACGTCAAAATTGTAATATTTACAAGAAAACGCCATTCTTACGTTATAATGGTGATTCAATTGCGAAATCTTGGCGATAGAGCCAAGTTGGCATCATGTTTGGCAACTAATTTGGCGACCATTTCGGTGACTTGGCGATCATGTTGGTGACCATTTTTGGTGAGTTCGGAACCCTCTGGATTTTTCTAGAAATTAGTTGAGAAATCCACTAATTTCAAGACCTATAACGCAAGCGGGTCTTTTCTCGAATTATCCACGAGGGATATAAATAAAGAGAAGTTCGCCGAAATTCAGTCAGTCTGTTTTTGACTAACGATCAGTTAGTATTGCTCTGATTGTTGAAGCGATTAGTGATTACTTCGGCTGTTGAATGAGTGACTGCTTGTGAATAATCTTTTATATACGCGTATTTTAGACACCGATAATTGTGTCTGAGTGCTATTGAAGGTGTGAAGACCTTCTGAGATTTATTTTGTGAATATTGCTGCTAAATCCTGTATTCAAAGGATTGGGTTTTTTACAATAAATTCTCGTCACTCTTAAAGAACTGTCTTGTTCTTTGCGACTGATCTGCATACAATTCTCGAACCTGCGATCAACGTAACAATATTTTAATGGCTAACTACGCGTTTCGTTTTATTATAACTTTATAAATACCTAATTATATAATCATTTCCATGATAGTTTAAAATTTTGTTCTTGAAACTACATGTTATAATGCAATTTTCATTTTAATTTTCAAAATATCTTTTTTGTATGGTCTCATAAAGAAATTAGAATTCAGAACAGGGCGTAGTTAATGCCGTGCCAATAATACGGGGGCCCCGAGCTACAGGGACCCCAAAATGTGTAAGAATATAATCATAAAATGTCAAAAGGCTCCAAATAGGGGTCCCCAAAGAATTTTGATACTGGGCCCATTCAGAACTAGCCATGTCAGTGATTCAAAAGTTATTATATCTTAAGAGTAACTGCTTGGAATATTATAAAATATAAAAAGAGAGTGCGTGCTTAGGACCACATGATAGAAGTGATAACTTCAAATTTTGTAATGTTATTTCAAGAATTAGGTGAATAAAAAACAAGGGAGTCAAGTTTTATTATTGTCATATAAAATTATTTATTTATTATTATTATGAATAGGAGAGAAAACCTAGACACATTTGTTTGCATTCACTGTATTCAAAGATTTAAAATGTAAATAAGACTATCTTGTGTTGATCTCCTAGGACCTCACTTTGAGAACGAGAATAAATAGGAGTCATGTAAGAACCAGTAGCCATTTTTATAAACAACTTTCTTTATTTGGTTATCTTATCCAAATAGAATCAAAGACTTATTAACAAATATATCTAACTAGTATTATGAGGTTTTAAAGGTAATATCCTTTAAATTAACTTAATTAATTAATGATCCAATTAATTAACAATTAAATAACGATCACGCAGAGATTACCACGATAAGAGATCCCAGAATTATATTCTATGTTCTTATTGAACATTTAATTTTAATTTCATTCGCAATAATAAGACTAATATTTACCACACTGCAATTCAGCTCAGTTCAGCTTTTATCTGAGATTAAATCATCCAACAAGAAATCTTCAATTTAGCTTCACTATAACTTTCTGCTTCAATCTCTAGCTCCTACTGCTTTTACTTTACTATTCCGTTTGACTTAAATACTTTATCTAATCTGCATAACAAGGAATCCTGTCCTCTTTTTGGAGTTGATTGGAAATAGGTAGGGAATTAAATTTCCCTAAAAAGGACGACCCAGAAGGTTAGTGATAAAGTTCCGTATAGATTTGTCACAATCTGATGAAAACATTTTAGCATCTATATATTGATGCGACGCTAAGATAGATTGTTTAAATTCTATAACTTTTTGAACCCAGTTTCTTAATTTCACATCGCATCATGACTTAAGTTAAATTAGTTAAGTTTCTATTGACAAATTAACTTTACACTAAATTAACAGTCCGATCGTATAGTGGTAAACAATTGTATTTATTAACAAATATACTGAAAACAAAGTTAAAATTTACAAGGGTGGTACTTATCTGAGAGGAAAGGAGTGGACGAAGGGGTGACCCCGGGCAGCGAGTTCGCTTTCCGGACGGGAGGTTTTTCTGGCAGACGTAAGAGGGAAAAAAGCTTCGAGAAATGGCCTGTACGTGCGTTTTAAAGCTGACCACACCACTTCGAAAAGAATCCGCTACGGATTCATTACCGTCAAATCTACCACCCTGATTGGACTCAACAGTCCGCGCAAGAACACAACCTTGCCGGCCATAAGGTCCGTTGAACCTAGACGCACCCACATTCCGGTGTAATCCCTATTTCCTGTAAACAGGGCAAATATAAAAACTGCAATTGTATCTCGGGGAGCAGCGACCTCCCATCACTCCTCCCCTCTTTCAGATTAACAAAACTAAAAATAAAAGAAACAAAAAAATCATCGAGGAAAGTATAAATATAAATCCAACACAAGAAAAATTCATTGAAAAAATGTTCGTATGAAATTGAAAAATTAATTGAAGAAAAAAAAATGTCCATATAAAATTGCAATATTGTCAGCAGTTCCAACGGTCCCGTCGTCCTTTCACCGAGCACTCGCAGACTCCCCGGTCATGAACGACTGTCCACGTCTTGAAGAGAAGAAAAACGATAATAGTCCCGTCCTCCTTTCGACGGGTACTCACAGACTCCTGGTCACGAACGGCTGTCCACGTCCTGACGGGAGAAAAAAAAAAACGATGTCTGGAGCGTCCTAATCTTGTTGAAACTTTAGCGTAACAGTTCATCAGCCTTGTAGTAGTAACCCGGTGCTGTTTGAATCTGGTAGGGGTTCTGCTCATGGTGCAAGGGGGTACATCCAGAGATCTGACTCTCGGCGGGGTTCATCTCGTGATACAACTAGACCCAATGCACCTGAAACAACCATGTCATGATGTCCTGAAAGAGAGAAAACACTCTCCTAGGAGAGTCAGAATCAGTAAAGTGTATGAAATAGGGAGAATAAAATTTCCCACTCTTCCACAGGGCTTTCAGATCCCGAGGTCCCCATCTCGTCCACCAATCACCCAAACTTAAAAAAAATTCAAGAAGCATTGTCTAAAAAAATTTTTTAAACACACACACAAAAAAAACAACCAACAAGATAACTGCATGTTAATCCTAATTCCTTAAACGTTGCGAAAGAAGAGAGAAAAAGAAAAAAATTCAACTACTAACAACTACAATTAAATTCATGTTCCGAACAAATAATTATCGAATGAGATATGGGTCACCAAACAATTCACACAAGGATAACATATATAAAATAACAAATAGAAATAATCGAATAATCACAAAGAAACATGCGCCACTAAATCACAAAAAAAAATAAGACGAGTAACACATAGTAAATTCAAAAAATGCATATATAACAGCTTCGATACTCACAATAACCACACATACGTGCATCGAACCAAATACTTTGTGATAAGAAATAAGTACAAGTGAAAACATATATAATCAATACAAACGTGGCACCAAGAAACAGACACCTCATAATCGTATAACATCGAAATCCTGACACGACTAATATGATGTGCATGTCTCAGACCACCAAAAAAAATTACTATTTTAACCTTCAACAGTACTCGAAGCATAAGAAATTGCAATGGTTCACTAAGAGCAACGATAACAATCTTTCGTAAAATAAAAAAAAAAACTAAATAAAATTATTTTAAGATAAAATTAGAAATTCAAGCGAAAAGTGCGTAGGTGAAGAGAAATAAAAGTAACCTCTGAGAATACTTAATGGCCTAAGAAACTTTAGAAAATTCACTACAAGCATTGGTTACAATTTTAAAATAAAAAAAAATAATGTAATTAAATTCAGATTTGCAAATTAAAATTCTATTAATTGAAGCGAATAGTGTAAAGGGTAAAAAAAATTTTATAACCTCTAAGAATGCTTAATAGCCTAAGAAATTTAAAAAATTCACTACAAGCATTGGTTACAATTTGAAATTAAGAAAAAAGTTAATGCGATTAAATTTAGAATTGCAAACTATGAGTGTGCATTTGACCAGGATGCACCCCCAATGTGTACAAAGGCAAAAAAAATTGCACATGCCATTCCCTGCGCAAACGATTTGCTGCATGCCGCAAACGCCAGCACAAGAAACAGAATGAAAATCAAGAAAAAAAATGCAAATCCGATTGTTAAAAAAATTACTATATCGATTAATACTTTTAAAAAAAATTTGAGAGGAAAAAAAACAATTTCTTCTACATTCAATACATTCGAATTTCCATTTGAGAAATGAATTCCAGAAATCACAAATGCAGTTGAAAATTTCAGAAAAAAAATTATAAACATAAAATTGATAATGCAACCCATGACATATGAGGCGACACATACAGAGTAAAGTAATTTAACTAAAGCAAAAAAACACATAATTAGACATAATTCCCCCCCAAAAAATTTCACTTCACTAATCAACATAACTTTTTTTTAACATTCTATGCAATACAATGTATCAATTCCAAATAATAAAAATAAAGAACTCATCGCAATGTTTCACCATACTCGCAACAAAATTAAAAAAAACAAAGATCCTCAATTTACAACAATACCGCTAACTCAATTCATCGATAATCATCGAATTAATTACTCAAATATCATTCTATAATATTAACCCAAATTTCTCAGTAATCTTAAACTGATTCCTCAATCATTCAAAAATACCTTTACCTCAGATCGTTCATATCCTGTACTTCAATGACACTAACTAAACTTATCTGCAACTTCCAAATAATTCATCGACTCGTCCACAATACCATTAACTAAAACCCATCTATGTCCATCAACTTATTTACAAAAATCTCACATAATCCTCAACTCGAACTTTCGTAGATTCATCTCAAAACATTATTAAATATACCACACAATCATTAATTCAACTTATCTATATTAATTAACCTATTTACTCGAAATCGCCCAAAATTCCTTAACTCAAAATAACCTTCTCTACATCAAAACAACCTTCTCAAATATACCGTATAATTATTTCAACTCAATTTTCCATTGCTCAAAATCCTTAACTCAAAATAACCTTCTCTACATCAAAACAACTTTCTCAAATAAACCGTATAATTATTACAACTCAATTTCCCATTTCCATATCAAACAACTCTCAAATTTACCACATACTTTTGGACGCAAACCTATCTATCTCCATTAAAAAAAAAACTTTCCCAATTATTCAACAAATTCATCAAATTAAAATTTATCTATCTCCTTCGAATAACTTCTTCAAATATTCCACGAAATCCCTAACTCAAACTTATCTAACTTCTTTAACAATTAATAAAACAAAAAAAAAATCCACAACTAATCATCTTCAACATTTTCAAACCAAAAAAAAATTATCAAACTCAATATCTAAAACAAACAATATTAAATCAAAATTCTCCTCTTCGCCAAAACCAAACTCAAAGCTATACAACTACGGGTACACAAAACATAAAATTTAACAATACCATTATCTGACCAAAAACTTATTTCCAAATAACAATGCAAAACTACAATTAAAATCCAAAACCATAAAAAAATTCTATTAATATCAATACTCAATTCAATAATCTACCGAAGCGCTACCATGAATAAAACAAGTTAACCCAAACCAACAAAAATACTATATCGACATCAAACAAAACATTCAATTCCTAGTACAGTTTAGCACACAACCGAGACAAAATTATTTTGACTGCACATTCATTTAAGCAAACAACAATTTAACTAGAGACCTAAGCAAACAGAATTCCAAATCTATAGCAAACAAACACACACACAAAAATTAAATCAGCATTGAAACACCTAACCGAAAGACGAAAAGTTTTAAATTAAAATTAGCAATCATATGACAGAACAAAACAACTTGAGCAAAACAAAGTAAAGTGTCAACATAATTTCTTAAGGACAAAAAAAAATGCAAACGACCACCTCTATCCATTTCTTAACAA
The DNA here is from genome assembly GCA_019973935.1 of Trichonephila clavipes. Lineage (NCBI taxonomy): Eukaryota > Metazoa > Arthropoda > Arachnida > Araneae > Nephilidae > Trichonephila > Trichonephila clavipes. Next base: position 259,219 of record BMAU01006806.1, read on the forward strand.
GCGTAAATTCCAAAGATCTCAATTCAGTAATACACAGGCACTTAAAATTAATACACCAGCACAACTTATCAATAAAATTGCTTCTGACAAAATGCCGCCACCAAAAAAAAATTAATCTTTTATGCAAACTCAAAATTTAACAAGAAAAGTACACAGTTATACACAATCAAGTCAGCATGAACTAACTTATTCAATAAAGGAACCTTTTGTATATAAAAAAAATTAAAATGCTAGATAATAACCGCAACACAAAATTATTTGATAAATGAAAAATGTCAAATATGTATATATAGTAAAAACATTCAAATTTCGTGACAGGTGTCCAAAGACCCCGAAATTTGATTTTTGTTGCAAACATGAATTAAAGCTTAAATTTATAAAATTAAAATTGACGTGCATACATGAATCGCATAGCAAAATTAAATATCAATCCTATTACAAACAACAAAATTTATATATTGCATAAAACACATAGCATCAAAAAATATTTTATCTAGAGCTGAAATTGATATTAACCACATACAACATTATCTCATTTAAGCATCAAATCAAGACATGAAACAAATTGCATAAAAAAAATTGAGCTAAAAGTCATTGAATAACTAAGTACCAAATTCTGTCTCACTAAAACATCAAACATGACATAAAACAAGGTGCAACGATGCAACAGGTACCATTCCTAGTTGTGTTCTCTCAAAGTGACGAAACGTAGAAATTGTAAAAAAAAATTTAAGTTTCCTCAAAAAAAATTTTTTTAGTGCAATTAGTGAATTAATAAGCCGAATTGCCTGCACGGGCCCTTAAATTATACCGTGGACTTGGAACAATACCCTTAACCTCCATTTCGTCTGGTTGCAAATCATCTAAATTATTTAAGTGCAAATATGAGCATCTCTTAATAAATGGAATCATCCGATTGACATGTGTGTTAAATCTCTTCCTCACTTAATCTACATGTTGAACCCTATAATTGACGTTAGAAAAACGCTTTATTACTCTGTAAGGACCTTCAAACTTAGGTCGGAGTTTTGGAGATAAATTAGATTTGATATTAGGCGTCTTAATAAAACACAAGGACCCGATTTTGTAATCATAATGATGTTGCTTTGTCGCTCTCGTACTCAGATCAACATGCGATGCCTCCTACTCTTTTAGATTTTTTAAAACTTTATTAAAAATTTGCTCTAAAGACGGTAAAAGCTTCTCAACATATTCATACTTATTTTGTGGTGTGTCGGAGTTTTTCTCGTAAGTGTAAGATAATCGAATATCCCTGCCATGTTCTAGGAAAAAAGGCGATGTGTATGTAGCTTCACGAATCGCTGAGTTTAATGCTAACATGGTGTGCGGGACTTGCTCATTCCAGTCATTTGTATTTTGCGAAATTGATGCCAGGATATTGGCTAGCGATTGATTGGGTTTCTCTACCCTCCCGTTGACGTGAGCGGAATAACTTGATATGTGTCTTTTGTGAATGTCCATAACTCTGCAAAATTCAACAAATTCAGAACTCTAAAAATATGTAGCGTTATCTATACGACTAATTTATGTGGGCAACCCCTGTGTACAATGTAATTATCAAAGAAAGCTTTAGAAATCGTACTCGACTTAATATCAGGAAGTGGAACAATATGAATGTATTTTGTGAATGCATCTATCTTAGATAAAACATAGCTATATTACCTTTAGGCGTGGTTTTTAAAGGACCGAAAATATCAATATGACACGTTTCTCCCGGTTCTTGACTTTGTTCTACTGGCTGATGAGGTGCTGGCGGAATTTTGAAAGCGTTTTTTCGAGATAAGCATACAGTGCAAGAACGAACAAAATTTTTAGTATCTTTGTACATATTCTGCCAAAAGAAGTTTTCGCTGAGACGATGATATGTTTTAAAAAATTTAAGATGCCCTCCATATTCTGAATGGATAGATTCGAGAATTCTAGCTTTAAGACAATGTGGAATGCAAACTTGTTTTCTAGTGGTGTTAGACCTGGGTGATCTGGACGGGCGCTTGGACAAATGACATAACAAACTTTCCCCATTAATAAAATAATTGCTGACTTGTGGGCTAACGCCATTTTGATCAATTTTTTGTATAATAGGACTTAAAACAGGATCCTCATGCTGCATTTTAATAAGATCTTTAGACTCAGGTAAAGCTATTGTGATGTTGTTAATACAACGGGAAAGATGATCTGCGACTGAATTTAAAGAACCCCTGATGTAGTGTATATCGTAATTAAATTCTTCCAGGGCCAATTTCCAACGCAAAATTTTGGAAGGACTTTTATTAGAAAGAAATCCTGCGAGAGGTTTATGATCAGTAAAAACTTTAAATTTTCTCCCCAACAAGAAAGGTCTAAAAAAATTTAATGCTGTATATATTGCGAAGAACTCCAAAACCGTTGCGTTATATTTAGATTGCGAGGGATTTAATTTCTTTGAAAAAAATATAAAGGTTTGACTTCGGAGTTAGGACATTTTTGTTCTAAAACTGCCCCTATGCCGCGAGATGAAGCATCCGTCGTGATTTGTAATTCTGCGTTTGGATCGGGTAGTGCTAAGACTGGTGGGTTTAATATGGCTTTCTTAATATCATCGAATGCCTCCTGCGTCTCAGATGTCCACTCGAATGGAGTGTCTTTTCTCAAAAGATTCATTAATGGAAGTGCTCGTTTTGCGAAATTTTTAATATATCCTCTATAAAAATTACAACACCCTAAGAAAGATTTAATTTGCTTTTGATCCGTTGGAACTGGAAACTCGTTAATTGAAACGGACTTATCTTTATCTATAAGGATACCTTCCGGCGTTACTACAAACCCCAAAAATTTACAACTCTTTGTTAAAAATTGACATTTACTCGGATTAAATTTTAAGTGAATTCTTTCAAAGCGTTCAAAAACCTTACCCAATAATTCGAAATGTTCATCTATAGTTTTAGTAAATAAAATAATGTCGTCTATATAAACCAAAGCTCCGTTGTGTAATAAATCTCCCAGAACCTCTTGTGCGATGGACTGAAATGCTTTAGGCGAGTTTTTTAAACCGAAACAAAGTCCATTAAATTCGTATTTGTCACCGTCGGGAGTAGAGAATGCCGTCTTATGTCTGTCTGCAAAGTGAAGTGGAATTTGATTAAATGCTGACTTCATATCTAAAGCCAAAAAATAGTTTGAACCCGAAATTTCATGCAAAATGTCGTCCAATGTGGAATAACGAAGTCCTGAGTCAAAGTTATTTCGTTCAGTTACCGAAAATCTAAAACAAGGCGCCATTTTTCTTTTTGTTTGACAAACAAGGCCGGAGTATTGTACTGAGAATTAGATTTTGAAATAATCCCTGCCTTCTCTAAATCGGCTATCTGACGTCGAAATTCGTTTCTTAAGGGGACTTGGCACCCTTTGAGCAAACTTCTTTATTTACGTATTTAAAAATTATATTTTAACATTTTATACAATGTTTCCATTCAAGAAAATGTTATCAGGTGAAAATTTTCATATATTATTCACACAATTTTAAAATTTTAATTTTTTGAAGAAAATTGGGAAAATTTTAAAATCCTACTTCTTTTGTAAAAATTAATTTTTTGACCTGAAATTTTTTTTATAATACTCTTATGGATGATCTAAACAACTTTAGGGATCGATTTTAGAATAACTTCATTCATTTTTGAGAAAAAAATAAAATGTTTATATACAGGCTAAAAATCAACGAAAAAGCCAATATGTCTTACATTTTATTTTTTTTAAAAAAAAGTATTCAGTTTATATCAAAACGGATCCCTAATTTTATTACATGCTTTATTTTTAATACGCAGGAAAAAAATTGAAGTGATTGGTAAATAATTGTCGAAGGAGTAGCATTTTGAATGCACTAAGGTTTCGAAAAACACAAACTGAGAAAAAACACTTTAAAGTTTATAATTCTGAAAAATAATTATTATAAGCTTAATTAAACTTACAATACCACTTTAAGATATTAGTTATACGTTTTTCTTTAAAATAATTGCATTTTCATATTTTTTCAACCTACACATTTTTATAAATGATCAACTTTTAGAGAGTACTAATTGCCCATGAAAATTCAAGAAAAATGTTAAAAAAAATTTTTTTTCTGTCACGACAGAAATTTTAGCTGTTTTTCTTCTTATAATATTAAAGTATTACATTTGTATGAAAAATATATCAGGAATAAGAACTGAAAATATAAAATTATTAATATAAAATGCCTTAATTTAAAAATTTTACATGCACACATTTCACAAGGAAGAAAAATTACATTATTGTATTTCCTCGGAAATATTCTTCTTTTAATACTACACATTCTTTTTTATAGTTGTTATTTCTATTTCTAAAATAGATTTTTTTTTATCATAAAGCATTTTTTAGCTTTTTTTTCTAAAAAGGGGGTGTGGCTGAATTGCCTAATTTGTTTTCAAATGAAGTTTTAGTCAACTTCTAACTTTCCGACATGCACAAGTGATATATCAATCGAAAGATAATAATGCAAAGAATAAGACTAAATGAAAATAAAAAAACGATAGGTTTGTGATTTTTAGGGTACCAAGTTCCCTTACATTAAATGGAATTTTGTAAATCGGACATTTAATGGGATAATCATGTTGCAGATCAATTCTATGATGCTCAGTAGCGGCCGCAGATAATTCTACCGTAGAGCGAGCGAAAGCACTTTTGTGCGAAATTAAAAGTTGAAATAATCTATTTTTTATTTTGCTGTCCAAACCTGAAAGGTTAAAATCCTTCTCATAATTATTGACAGTAATTATTTTCATGTTTTTGTTAAGGGTGATTATGTTATCAGAATCGTTTCTAATTTTTAGAATGGTGTCATTTGTTTGTGGATCGATATTAATTTGCGAAGTAGTTAAGTGGATTTTTTATTTTTTAACTTTGCTGAACTCTGAATAGTAGCCGAAGACGTAGAATTAGGTAGTGTTGAGACGTGGATACGGACATTTGTGACTGAATGAGGACCTACAAACGTTTTGTGTTTTAAAAATCCAGTTAGTCTGCACGGCACGTGGGGGAAGCGAATAATTGATAAGCGGAATTGAAAATTTATTAATTATTAAACGGTTTTTACCCATGTCTAAAACTGCATTCCATAATTTCAGAAAATCGTATCCCAAAATAGCGCAATAATTATCATTAATATCTTGCTTCGTTATAAAAAAATATGTGGAAAATGAAATTCCCCCAATGACAATTGTATTTTATAACAACCGATAATTTCTACTGTATCTCCGCTGACCGCTTTAATTTGAATTAAAACATTAAATTCCCTAAAATTTTCGTTTTTTATTTTAGTGAAAAGTGAATTGGACATTAATGAAACGGACGCACCTGTGTCAATTAAAATTCTGAATCTATAATCCTGCACACTAGCGCTGACGATTGGTAGATCGAAATTATTGTCTCTAGATTTTATAGGAGAAAACCGTTTTTCTACCAATTGTATAATATCTAAAATAGGCTTTCTCCGCGGAAGTTTAAATTATCATTTCTCGTATTGCGTCTGAAACGAGTTACATCTCCTTTATCACGGGAAGTTCTTTGCGAAACGTTTATCGAATGCCTGGGGGCTGTGTAATTATCGCGAAAAGTCGAGTCGTGGAAATGGACGTGACGTTGGTCGAAAGAATGAGTGTTTGGCTGACGGAAAACAGAAAATTCGCCCGCGGCGTTTCCCCAGGGGGGTTGGTCGTTCGATTTGCGTTCCTCTGCCCGTCTCTTCCTACATTCCGCTTGCTTATGTCCCTCTAAGCCAGAATAAAAACATTTAAAGACAGTCTCCCTTCTGCGAAAAAGACCCCCACCTGTTTTGCGAGCCGTAACTGAACTGGCCTCTTGTAAACGCTTAACCCTTAAATTTATTTCTTCTAACTTGTTTGTCAATGCCGAAATGACCGATGTTTCTGTTTGTAAAGGCGACAAACCAGTTCTCTCGTCATTAGCAATTTTATTCAGTTTAACGTTTTGTTCTTCTATCAACGCAGCGTTTATCGATTCCTCAAGATTATTGGGGTCTCGCGAATATCGTTTCGCAGACCACTGATAAAACGGGACTGTAACAATTGATCATTAGCGTTCCGCGCCGCCGTGTTTTGAGCCGTATTACTTGAATGAAATATCTGTGTTCCTAGTTTGTTGATGCGTGCTGCGAATTCTTGCACGCTTTCAGATGAACCTTGAATGCATGATGAAAATAGTTGAAGCCGCGTGGACAACGGAACGGTCCTCTCAAATCTCGAATAGAGAACTCTAGCGATATCGTTGAATTCTGTTAAATTACTGTGGGTAGGGTCGGATAAAAAATTCTTCAGCTATTCCCGCTAATTTTAGTTTCAGAATAGTGACTTTCTCGGCGTTAGACCACTTGCCCAAATTTGCAACATCATTGATTTTCTCCAGGAACCTACGTATCCCCAACGATTCACTTCCGTCATACTTTGGGATCAAATCAATTAGATTAAATTTTTCAGACGCCGTCTGCGTCAAAAGGGGGTCGGATTGTCGCGTACGTGGCATGTTTAAAAATTAAAAGAAGATTTCTAACGAGATTAAATTGCAACAGAAACAATTAAATTCTAACTAAAACAACTGAATTCAAGCACTCGTGTAGGGTAAGAGAAAATTCATAATCTCGGAAAATTAAATAAAACTTTTAACCAATCGATTTTCGCGTAAATACATACATGAAAAAAAATTCACATCAATATAAAAGAAAAGAGCACCAGTACCTGTGACATCTTGCAACCTTTTTTTTTTTCAGAGGTTGTTGATTGCACATCCCCAAGTATCTAAATAATAAAAAAAAATACTACGAGAAAAAAAATTTCACAACTGGAAAAATCGAGTAATAGATACAATCAAAACACATTAGCACACAATAAAAATTTGTTACATGTTTAACAGATGAAGTAAGATTATTATTCGGTGACCCCCAACATCTCGTTTATGAAAAGAAAAAAAATTCACGGCATCAGATGATGCAAAGAAAAAAAATTTTCGACGGCTGGTCACGGTCCCAATATGATGCGACGCTAAGTTAGATTGTTTAAATTCTATAACTTTTTGAACCCAGTTTCTTAATTTCACATCGCATCATGACTTAAGTTAAATTTGTTAAGTTTCTATATTGACAAATTAACTTTACACTAAATTAACAGTCCGATCGTATAGTGGTTAACAATTGTATTTATTAACAAACATACTGAAAACAAAGTTAAAATTTACAAGGGTGGTATTTATCTGAGAGGAAAGGAGTGGACGAAGGGGTGACCCCGGGCAGCGAGTTCGCTTTCCGGACGGGAGGTTTTTCTGGCAGACGTAAGAGGGAAAAAAGCTTCGAGAAATGGCCTGTACGTGCGTTTTAAAGCTGACCGCACCACTTCGAAAAGAATCCGCTACGGATTCATTACCGTCAAATCTACCACCCTGATTCGACTCAACAGTCCGCGCAAGAACACAACCTTGCCGGCCATAAGGTCCGTTGAACCTAGACGCACCCACATTCCGGTGTAATCCCTATTTCCTGTAAACAGGGCAAATATAAAAACTACAATGGTATCTCGGGGACCAGCGACCTCCCATCAATATATAAAGGAAAAAAGCGACTCACTCACTCACTGACTGACTCACTCACTGAATGACTAATCACGATATCTCCGGAACTATTAAACCTACAAACTTGAAATTTGGTAGTTAGGTTCCCTTCCTGGTGTAGACGTCAGCTAAGAACGGATTTTGCAAAGTTCGAACCCCAAGGGACGTTACGAGGGTTTAAGGGGCGTTATAGATAATTTTTTCCTTAACCAAAATATTAGATGTAAAGTCGTGAAACTTGGTACACAGATTTCTTTCATAAAGTAGAGATTCCCTACATAATGATTTTTACAAAAATCGACCTCCAAGGGGCGTTGAGGTCGCTTAAGGGGCGTTATACATAATTATTTCCATTTTTAAACTATTAGACGTACAGTTTTGAAATTCGGTAAGCGGATTCCTTTCATAGAGTACAGATCCCCTACAGAATGGGTTTTGAGAAAATCGATTCCCAAGTGGCGTTGTAGAGAATTAAGTGGCGTTATAGGCAATTAACTCCTTTTTTAAACTATTAGACGTAAAATCTCGAAATTTAGTAAGCTGATTCCATTCATTAAGTAGAGATCCGCTATAAGATGGGTTTTGGGAAAATCGTTTCCTAAGTGGCGTTGCGGGGGCTTAAGGGGCGTTATAGATAATTATTTCCATTTTTAAACTATTAGACGTACCGTCTTAAAATTTAGTAAGCTAATTCCTTTCATGGTGTAGAGATCCGCTACAAAATAATTTTGGGGAAAATTGATTCCCAAGGGTCACTGAGCGTGGTTAAAGGGGCGTAATAGATAAATATTTCCGCGTTTCAACTAATAGAACCACCTGCTTGAAAATTAGAAGGTATGTTCCGTTCATGGAATAAAAATCCTTTTACAAAGATTTTTTGAAAACGGACCCCCAAAGGAGTGAGTTTGCGAGGGATTAAGGCATGTTATAGAAAAATTCCTGTTTTTGAATTTAACTCACTTACTTGAAATTTGTTGAGCACTTTTTTTCTTTAGTTGAATAGAGTTCCACTAAGAATGGAATTTACGGAAATCAACTCCAGGGGGAAGCGGGGAGAGCTGTTGGGGCGTATTGATAGACATAATTCCCGTTTTTGAACTGCTAAGACTATAATAATAAAATTTGGTTTGCATGTCTCTTTTGTTGAATTGGAATCCGCTAAGAATGCTGTCAACGAGGTATTGATGATAAAAATTCCGTTTTTGCTCTGTTAGATTTAGACTTGAAATTCAGCACGCATGTTTATTTTATGGAGTAGAGATCCACTGAAAGTTGCTTTGGTGGAAATCAACTTGATTATTAGGTTAAGTGAGCGAAAAAAATCTTTCTACTTCGATTTTAGACATAAATAGAAATTAGGTATTATAATTTATGATCTTTTTATATCAAGGGGTGAGAGTGTAACAGCTATAAATATATTTTTCAATACAATCGAATTCTTAATGCTAGATATCAATAATTAATATATATGTAAACAGTATACATATATGCAACATCGTGAAATACCCAGTGAAGCGGGTGGGTAACGGCTAGTTTTCTTATATTCTTAACGTTTTTTCACTCTATATCGCTTTTTTAAAAATAAAAAAAAACTATCAGTTGTAATGTATCAGAAAGTTGTCTTTCTGCACATGATTTATACACCTCAAACTGGTCAATTCTGTCATAGGTTTATTACAATTAATTATTACTGGCATTTGGTGATTTTAGCAATTTTTTTCGTTGCATTTTTATAGCTCCTTGAAATGGAAAAGTACCTTTTTTAAAAATATTGTATCTGCAAAAAAACAGAAAAGTAGAAAATTTTCAAAATTACGAAATTCTATAAAAATTTTTAAGAAGGGTTTTACAATATTCCATCTCAGTCTAACTTGGCAGAGTTGAGAAAGATATACAATGCACCAATCTACTTGTGTGTGAAAAATATAGTTCTTTTTTTTTAAATTTAAATCCACAAAAATTTGTAAAAAATGTAAAACATTGTAGAGATTGTGATTTTAATAATATACATATTTCAAGTTAATCACATGTTAAAAGCATTTATTTTTTCAACAAAGTTAGTTAATACAGTCAATAGAGGAACGTCATGAAATTCCATTTTGGCTGAAAACTAATTTTCGACGTCAAATTTTGTCATTGTGGAAAATTCCGATATATTGTTATAAGCATTACAAACCCGAGCATAACAATGCTTGGGTTCTTAAAAAGCATCATTTAAATTCACTCTCCAGCAAAACGTGCCTAAAGAAGTTATCACTTCAATAATTTTTAAAATTATCCTATATAATTTCTGAAAAGAATCAACATTATGCACACAATGCTGTTTAATTCAATTACATTATTTCATTTTAAATGATTCTGTGCAACATTTGCCAATTCTAAGGAAGCTAGGATAGAAATATAATAAAAAACATACAACAAAGGGAGTTCACTGCTATTTTGATTCTATGTTTTAGAAGGGCTTTACTCAGTTCTATCACTTCTACTTCCAGCAAAGTCCCGTTAATTTCCCGCAATTATGATAATAAATTAAGAAACGAAGGGAACTGCGTCTTCTAGTTTTAATTTAGTTTTTTTTTCAGTTATACAATTGAAAGCAGACATGAATTTTACTGTTTGTGTGCAAAAAGAGGTTACATTTTCAGTAATTCTTCAATAGCCTATAAGCTGACAGATATGCAGAGTAAATATTTTGATTAGCACATGTTAAACTTTAATATCAACTTGCTTCTCAAACGATTAATTACAAATCAAGGCTCTACATTTAGCTATCTTTCCTCTCTCCTATAAAGTTTACCGTCTTTAGTAAACATGTGTGACATGCCCCGGGATGCCTTAGGGATTTCCTAGAATATCCGACTCTTCTTGTTAACTAATACTTAACTTTTTCTGTCTTCTTGAGCAATGTGTCTGGATCATAGATATATGTGTATCAAATATTTGCTTGATATATTTGGTTATAAGCTATTAGCGAGTATTTGGCACGTCTCTGGCAAAAACCAGCCAATCGCTTTCTTTTCCTATGCGAATGCATTGACATTTTTTGTTTGTTTTGTTTTTGTGTGTAATTTAGATAGTTTTAATTAATGTAATTGGACCTTGCACTTTCACAATGAATATTTTCCTTTCGAAATTGATTCAAAAGGATCAATTCAGAATTTCAATGAAACAATGATTTAAAACGTTTAAAATGGCAATAATAAGTAAGCCTTACTGATTGGTTACATAATATGGGAATTATCAGAAATCAGATGAAAGCTGACGATGCTTTACCCCACCTCGATTAGTGTTTAATAAAGAAATCCTCTTCCTTGATTCGGTGTCAAAAAACACTTTCTTAAAAGAAAATAACCGGAGTTAACGGTTTCTTTTAAATATGTCTAAAAAGAAGATAAGTTTTCAGTTGAAATCATGTGTGTGCCGAATTATTTTAACAGATCTGTACAGTTATTTTAACATGTTGTATGTATGTGTTCAGTTATTAAGGCATCCGGAACCGTGATTTTGCAAAAGCGCATAAATGAATAATTTTCATGATAGTTAGTGTCACTCAGATTAGAATATATGCATAAAATTGTTTTAAGGACATTTTGACAAAACAAATTATTTAAATACATTATTTTGGCAAAAAATTAACTTAGAATAATCTTTTTTCCAAATGTCCTCCTTTTGTGAAAAATGGTTCTATTATAATAATATGTTGCCTGTATATAGCTCAGACCTCTCTACAGAGGCTGAACTAGAATTTTTGAAATATATAACTTAGAAGTGGATTTATCCATATTTTACGACAACAGAGGGGAGAAAATTTAAGAAAAAAACGCCAATAATTATTTCAATTGGTGGTAACTCTGAAAATTATGTGAATTTTTCAAAATTTCTAGTTGAGCCTCTGTAGAAAAATCTGAGCTATATACAGGCGAAATCTTATTATAATAGAACCATTTTTCACAAAAGGAGAACATTTGGAAAAAAGATTATTCCAAGTTAATTTTTTATCAAAATATTATATTTAAATAAATTTTTTGTCGAAATGTCCTTAAAACAATTTTATGCATGTATTCTAATCTGAGTGACACTAAATATCATGAAAAATATCCATTTATGCGCATTTTAAAATCACGGTTCCGAACGTAGTCGGATGCCTTAATATTACTCTCATTTAACCCTCCAAGCGGATAGCACGGAAAATTCCGTCATTGTAAAGATGCTTCGAAAATGCACTGCACGGGTTTTTCTACCTTCAAGTAACTTTTTCAAAAGCGGATTAAACGCACTTTTCTGAAATCCTTTCCCCTTTTAAAGGTTTAACATCTTGAAAGATAATTAGGGACGGTGGAAGCAACACAGCAGGACACTGATAGGAAGTTTTATGGCTCGCAGGGAGCCCCGTGTTTTGACCCTGGAGCAATAGTAAAAAATCAAGGGAAAATTTCTTTACACCCCAGGAAGTGTTTGTTTGTTAGATGGTATTTTAAAAGTTTTGAAAAGTCCCAACTCATAAGTAAAATATGTTACAATTCCCTTTTGGTTTCATATTAATTTGAAACTGTAACAAGTTGGGGCGTGTCAGTGCAATCTTCTATTTTATATAGTTAGACAAATTATCTTTTTTAAGTATATTCTTTCGCTTCATTTTTTTTCTTATCTTAATCAATGCTTTCAGTTTTGAAACATGATTATTTAATTATAAGATACCGAAAAAATTGATAAAACACCAAACTCTTTAAAATTTGGAACCTTTTCAATTTTCCAACAACTAAAAATGAATAAATTTAAACTTCATCAAATAATTTGAAACATTTTCTTACACTTTGATAAAAATAATAACAAAAAAAAACTAATTAAGATCTATTAATTTTTTTTTAGATTTCAAAGCCCAAGTGTTCAGGGAAGTTTACGTACAGTGCCTAGTTATATATTGTTAAAATACACCGAATTATATTTGAATTTTAAGTGCTTGAACTTCAGTTTACATCAAAGACAACATGAATGAAGATTTTCCCACATTTTTTTATAACTTGAATGTTTGCATAAATGGTAATCAAAAATATACGGAAACATTTGCAGTAGACATTTATGCATATAAATAAACATAAAAATCAATTTTTAATTCGACCTATTCAAAAACATTTGAATTATTCTTCAAAAATATCTATTTATGCAAAATACCTCAACATTTCTTTTTTTAAAGGCTAACTGAATAAGTAATTAAAATCTGGATATTTTTTGAAATCTCGACCGTATAAGCCTAGAAATTTTATGTTAGAAATTCCATTTGAAATTTCGAAAAAAAATGCATCGCGCAGTTAAAAATTATTTACCATAAGTTTTAGCATTTGTTTGAGTATAATATAAATTTCAAATTTTATTATATAGCTTCTTTGGTATTTTTTAATATGTTTCGAAGATTTCATACAATTCAGTTGAAAACTGCATGCTAAGAGCAAAAAATATACTAAAATAAATTGATGAATATACAATTACAATAAATTCTTACATAGAAGCAAAACTGAGAAGCAGCTAAAGCGTAGGAATGAAAATTTTTGAGTATATCTGAAGTAGTTTTCGAAATATTTATTTTAAAGTTCAGAAAATTTGTGTGCGTTATGTTATACTTAATATTAATTGAATGGTTAAAATAATATGTTAATAATAGTCATGTAATCGTTTGAGGACACATTCATATACTAATAAAAATTATAATGGTCATTGATGCGAATGTCAAGAATTTTATGTAATTTTAAATTCAGACATTAAGTTATTGATGTAGAAAACATAAAATGACCATCTAAAATACATGAAAAATGCAGTCTGCTATAAAATGATCTTCACAAACAAAATACGGCATTTTCACTTACTACGGCAGAGCCGGCTTAGTCAGGGGCGATCGGGAAAAACAGAGAGGGAACCGCGGTTTTGATGGATGCCGCTCTAGCTTTTAAAGTTCTCAGGGAAAAAAATATATATATAAATTACAAATGCAAAAATAAGTCTTGTAATTTTCAATACATTTTTATAACAACGAATTGTGGAATTGGCTTCCAATACATTGCTGTGTTTGACAATATCTAAGGTAACCAACCCTACTTTAGATAGATTTGTACTACTTTTTCGTAACCGTATTCCTTTTAAAATTAATTCGTGCAGCCAAAATACACCTTTTGCACCCTTAAAAATTTATGTAAACTATAACGGTTAATTTTAATTTATGCAACTTGTGAAATGTTCATAATTAATCATTTCCGTGTAAACAGTTTACATGGAAAAAAAAGTTTGGACTCCATCATTCATTAGGGAATTATATGATTCTTACATTAAGTTTTATTTTTCATCGAATAGGATCGAGGAGTAGTAGTGTATCGTGCTTCCATACCACAGGTCTGAGGTTGTATTAACGGGCTGGGCAAGGTCGACTTTGCCTTTCATTCCCGCTATATTGGGTCGATAAATGAGTACCAAGCTTGTTTGGAGTCTTAAACACTGAAGGTCACGGGTTCTTGAACTCTCTCTTCAGATTGACCACCAAATCGTGACATCTGTTCATACACCTCAGCGCCCAAGGGTCACGTGTATTAGGACGGGCACAGTAGTTCCTGGCCCTCATGGATTGTTGTGCCACTAAGTTTGAGTCTTAAGTTTGAGGATTGCCTCACTTTGGGGATACCCCTTAGATAAACATGTATTTCCACTCATTTGCGATTAAACATTTTTCTTTCAATTACGTTTATTTCAGAAGGAAGTATGATTTTTCAAATGTATTTGCTTAATAACATGTATATTTGTGTATTATATAAAAAATTTGATCAATCCAAAATTACATGTTTTTTGCTCCTCTAAAAGCTTTTAGGATTTTACAACTGATCCTACAATCCATATTATACATTTTATAGTAGTATATTTAGAAATGATAGACATTTTTACGACTGTGTGAGCTTTTATGCCTCGTTTATAAATATAAAAATTTGCATTCAGCTACAGTTTTTAAAATGTACTGAAATAAGTGGAGGAATAGGATACTTACATATTATGAATATTTTTGACTGCAGTAAGATATATTTATATTTTAGTTTCTTTACAATTTGAATAGAAGCTGTAAGCCATTTTGCGAATAGTTTGATATTGAGTATAAACCCATAGGCTGTTTAATATTGTAAAGTGTTTTATTTTGATACCAGCACACATTAAAATAAGGCTCATTTCCAGTTATATGATCAGTTTCAGTGATACTTAAATTTTCAAAAATAGTCTACACGTACGAAAACATTCTTTCACAAACGCACACCACATCTCTCTCATACTATGTCTTCCCTGCAGCAGGAAATATTTGTGTATACTCAAAAAATTTAATACAGGATACATTTCCAAGTGTTAAAATTGTTTTTAAAATTTGGTGTAAATAAATTGTGGAACTGTCGGTTAACTTCCCTGATCAAAATTGTTTTAAGTGTACTGTTTTGAAAGACAAAATTAATTAGGAAGAATTTTTCTCACAATAGAATTTGTAATGACTGAATTGTGTGAAAATGTAGTTATCGATGTGTGACATTTTTCCTTGTAATAAAAGAAACATAAAGATAAGAAATTTAACTTGAGTAGAAAATGGTCAGAAGTACTGTCATGCGCATTTGAAAAAGTATATCCCCCATTAAAATTTAAAATTATTGACTGAATGTGTGTTATGTCCATCACAAATGCCGATGTAGAAAAGGAATTTTTATTTAATACAAGAAGTTCGAAAAGGAGAACACTAGGAAGGAAAATTTAGATTTTTTCCGAAAAATATTCAGTTAACATAAAAATATCATTTATATGATTTTAATTAAAATAAATTAAAAGTATTGAAATCCTTTTTTATGCTATTTTAAATTAAAAATATAATTGAATAGAGAAAGATCGGTTTTATTTCATAAATATAATCATAGTATGTATATCACCGTATGCACCATTTATTATTTTTTGTTTAAAAAATGAGACAGGGCCTTTGTGCTCTTTTTACCTCATTACTTTTTTAAAAAAATAGGAAAGTGAGCGCGATTTCTTACTCTATATTCAAAAATGAATAAAGGATGCATTTTTCTGGTTCAAATCGCAATACCAAAAAATATATATATTTTTAATTTTAAAAAATGACAACAAAATAAATTTTGTTTGAAGAATTTATAATTATTTTTCAACTTCTAACATACTATTTATTTCATTTTTTCCTTTTTTTTACCCTTCATTCGGTTTTAATTTTACTGTGACTGAACATATAGGAGAAAGAAACACCGAATTCCACTACAGCTTTCATACAAGATTGCCCAAGGCAACTTAACAGCTAGCTGTAAACGATTGATCTCTTGGTTCTTACTTGACAAAGGAACCGAACTAGGTCATAAAATTGTCCCCGTTCAACCTCCCAAGTTTTAAAAGGGGGAAAGGAAAGAAGTCTGTTGCATTTTTAAAGCGAACTTCAAAATAAGAGTAAATGCTTTCGGAATAACATTTCAGGAGGAAGGTAACCACTAAGAGGGTTAATATTTTTTTCAAACAGGATGAAAGTCGAACACAAGCCCCTTTATACCAACATTGACGGAATGACACTGGCACCATTTTGTGTACCAGAAGTCCACAGAGCTGCCACTGAATTCAAACCAGGGAAAGATGAAGTCATTGTAGCAGCCTATCCGAAATGTGGATGTACCTTCACTCTCCAAATAGTGTCCCTGATCTTGCGAGGGGGAAAACCGCTGACGAGATACGACAAGTACATTTCTTATATTCCTTTCCTAGAAAGGACAACGATGGAAGAACTATTGCAGATGCCAAAACCACGCTGCCTCAAGACTCATTTGTCCTTCGAGAACTTGAAATGTTCCCCGGAAGCAAAGTACATATACGTTACAAGACATCCAGCAGATTGTCTTGAGTCTTATTACCACCATATTCGCCATTTTCCTACCTACTTCTTCTCAAATGGAACACTTGATGAGTTTTTCGAACTTTTCCTCCAGGGCGACGTCACCTACAATGACTATTTCGATCATCTGCTGTCCGCCTACAAGTACATAAACGAACCCAATGTGCTTATCATTACTTACGAGTCTTTGGTGGCCGATCGCAGAGGTGCAATCTTGAAGATAGCTCGTTTTCTTGGAGAGGAATATTATCGAAATTTGGTGGACAACAACGAAGAAGTGCTCAATAAAGTCGTGGAATACAGCAGTCTGGATTTCATGAAATCGACCGTCAATGGCTTCTGGTCGAGACGCTATTGCAAAGTTCCATCGATTGCAGAACAAGAATCGAATCCCGTCTTGAAGAAGCTTGCTGAATTGCTGCAAAAGGCGGAACTAGATGGTGAAGAATCCAAAGGCGAGTTCCTGAGAAAAGGTGGTGGGGTTGTCGGTAGTGCCAAACAAGTTCTGTCGCCAGAACAGATGGAAAGGTTCAATCACTATATTCTAGAAAAAACTGCAAACTCCGATGTTATGAAGCTATTCGAAAAGAACTAGACTGAAAATATTGCAGCATTCTAAGTATAATTTTTGGACGATAAACAGTTTCAAAGATATTTCACATGTAGAGTATTCTGAGATTATGGAACAAATTTAGTAACTCCTCTTGAAGAAATCGAAAAATTAAAAACATATCATTGGAATACACGAATAGAGTTTTAGTGAATGTGAACCAAATTTTTATTCTATAAATGGCAACGAGATAAGTTCTTGCTTTTTATTTCCTAAAAGGGCTGATCCACAAAAGCATTGTCATAACCAATTATATTTAAGAATAGGTTTTTTTGTTTATTATTTGCAGTGTGTTGTGTTAACGCAAGTTCTTATGGATATTTTTGCCAACATTGTAGTAAAATATATTTTCATTTCCTTCGAAAGATGGAATGAAAAACCAGTCCTATTAAATGCTGAATATTTTATTTACCTTTACATTTTCTGCTACATTTAGTGTGTTTCACATATATTTATATATCGAAAAATTGAAATGAAACCAAGATGTTCTTT
Source organism: Trichonephila clavipes (assembly GCA_019973935.1). Classification (NCBI taxonomy): domain Eukaryota; kingdom Metazoa; phylum Arthropoda; class Arachnida; order Araneae; family Nephilidae; genus Trichonephila; species Trichonephila clavipes. The sequence goes on from BMAU01006806.1 coordinate 276,852, forward strand.
AGACGAAATTCTTAAGCCGAACAATAAAGACAAATGGCCTCTTAATATAAACGAAATATCATGGTACTGATTATTAGATTCATTAATCCTGGATAATATTAATATAAAGAATTTTACGTGTCACCTGCATGGTACTCAAAGCTAAGGCTAACGACAAGCGTAAAAAGTCTAGACCTTAGTCGCGATGAATTTCGCGGGCCTCGATCTGACTTCGTCAGATAGGTGGCATTAGCCACAACAACAATATTATCTTCCTATTGTTGTATGAAGATGTCTCTTGAATTTAGAACATTCCTGCTACGGAGTGTTTCGTTCCCTTCCATATTTACTTTATTTACAAGATAAAAATTCATCAGGATTAAAAATTTTAATTCCAAAAATGAAATCAAAAATCCCACTAAATTTTGTTTTAAGAAAAAAATGTGACAATAATCAAAATTTTGAAAAATTAAGATACAGTTCCTCTACAATATTCAAACACGGACAAACCTTATTGGAATCATTTTAAAAACCTTTAGGCTTAACTAGCTAAGAATGCCTACTGATTTTATTAATTTGCAATTGAATTCGGAAAAAAACACTATAAACTGAAAAGTGACAAAAAAAAGACGAAAAAAAATATTTAAATAAAATTAAAAAAACATTTCCTTAGTCTCTTGTTACGTTTAGAACTAAGACATTCACAAGAGAGATGGTAGGCCCTTGATCACCCCCAGGATGTTCTTCCTCAAAATTGGAGTGGAACCGAGCAAAATCGTACTGTCACTTGCGTGGTGCCTAAAACTAAGGTTAACGATAGGTGTAAAAATCTAGACCTTAGCCGCAATGAATTTCGTGGACCTTGATCTGATGTTACTGTCATAAGTAACATCATAAGTAACGACAACAGCATAACTGGCATAAGTAACAATAACTGCAGAAAAGAGACCAGCGATGCATAATAGTGATAATCAACACAAGTAATATAAAAAAAATTAACTCAATTCCTACTTAGATCAACAAAGAAAAATTTTATTTTAGCTACTTTTTATATTAAATAGTTACAATTAATGTAAATATGTATATACATAGGACAGAATCACAACAGTAAGTGGTAATGAATTTTTATTAATTATCATTAAAGTATCGTAATGTCATCCAAAACAATCGTGTATATAAAATTTCAGTTCAACCGAAGGCTTTAAAACGTGAGAAAAAACCCTTTTCAAGTTTTGACACAAGTCGCCAAAAGTGATGTCAACGTGGCTGTATTAGTAATTCTTTAAATAATTAGTTTTAATCAATTAATTTTTATTAATTATAATTAAATTACTGTATTGTCATCCAAAATAATCATGTATATAAAATTTCAGCTCAATCGAGCGCTTTAAAATGTATTTTATTAACGATTGAAAATTCCACCAAGATAAATAAATAAATATATAGAGAGTGTGAGCTAATAGTAGGAATTGAAAAAAAATGATTTTAACTTTTAAATAAAACATAATTTGAGTTCTTGTGGTAGTTGGTCTCATTACTCCAGCAACGAAATTTTTTGGTTCTAGGTGATTTTGGGATTGAGGAGATTTTCAACTACCGTCCAAATATGCTTTGTAACAGAGGTCGCCAAAGTGGTGGTCCACGAGAAAATTTCGCTAGTCCCCAGAAAAATGTAGAATATAACTACTCATCACGTTATGTTTTAAGATGCATTGTGAAATATAATTCAATTCATAACAATACGTAAAAAGTTATAAAAACACCAATTTATGGAATAACGTCACGGTAAATAAGTCATACTACTGTAGCTACGTTGTTTATGCTAAATGTTTTGTCTCGTCTCGTTTCACACTCTTCTAATGTTTCAATCTTCTGTTGTTGTTCTCGTATCCATGAATAAATGCAGTAGATATCACTAAATTCCGTCGAAAGCCTTGATCCCTGCCTCTGCTACTCTGGGAGTATCAGGACTGTACAGGAGTTCCCGCAAAGAGTCCCTCAGAGGGACCATTCCCATTTTTAGTAACTTAGTTGCGACGGTTGGGCATTCCAAGATGTGATTGGGCGGGAGTTGAAGATCTGGGCAGTGTTTGCATTGAACATATGATCTTGTCTTGTCTGGGTGAATCTTCATGCCCTCAATCTGGCAATTTTGGATGTTATAAATCGGTGACAGTCAAATTCCGTAACTAGGGGTTTTTTAAAAGTGTGATTCATAATTCTATGTTTGGCTAATGCGTTAGCATCATCAAGTGTGATGGTGGTGCACTTATGTTCGATGTCTCTAGCTTCTTTGGCGAGGCTATATATATATATATATATATATATATATCTGCACATTCATTACCCTCAATGTTGACATGTGCGGGTATCCATTGCAGGATACAGGATTTTCTTTTGTTGTGTAACTGTTCTAGAAGGGTAATAATATCACAGGAGATGTTGGTCTCTCCGTTTCTTATGGCTTCTATAGTTGATTTAGAATCTGAGAAGATTACTAATCCTTCTGTAGAATCAATAACATGTGGGTCTTGTTGGTATAATATAAGGGCCTCTCTAATTGCCATGAGTTCACTTGTGAAGTTTGAGGCGATTATGCCTGTGTTAATTTTGTGTTTGTAGTTATTACCATCTGGGAGGAGGATTCCGGCACCTCCATTGCTGAGGGATCTGTCTGAGGAACCATCGGTGTAGGCGAAAATACCTTCCGTGGACCAACAGGTAGAAGTTCAACCTCCTAGAGGCTATGGCACCTTTTTTCCATGAATAGTGCAATATTGAGTTTCAATCTCCTGTATGTCGCATATGTATATCAGTTGAAGCATTTAAAGATGGTAATTCAACGCCAAGAAGCAGTGGTTCGAAAGGGATAAAATTTGAGGAAAAGACAGAGACAGCAAGGAACAATAATTGATGTTTATTTCGAACCGAATATCAGGTTACACAATGCGCACCGCATCGACTCAGTAGGATGTAGAACCACCACGAGCGGCGAAGCACGAAGAAACACGTCTAGGTCAATAAGAGTGCAGATGGTGCCTTGAGGGATGGTTCTCCATTCCCTTTCAACCATTGCCAAAGTTGGTCTTTCGTACGAGGCAGGGGCAGAGTTTGCAAACGTCGTCCAATGACATCCCACACGTGTTCGATTGGTGAGATATCAGGAGAGTACGCTGGCCACGGAAGCATCTGTACACCTCGTAGAGCATGTTGGGAGATGCGAGGAGTGTGGGGGTGGGCATTATCCTGCTGAAAAATACCATTGGGCAGCCCCTGAAGGTAAGGGATTGCCACCGGGCGCAGAACATTCTACATGTAGCGTTGGGCATTTAAAGTATCCTGAATACGCACTAGAGGTGACGTGCTATCATACGCAATAGCGCCCCAAACCATGATGCCGCGTTGTCGAGCGGAAAAGCGCTCCACAGTTACTGCCAGATTAGACATTCCTCCACGGCGACGCCACACTCGTATGCGCTGACTATCATTGAAAAAACAGAAACGTGACTCATCTGAGAACACGACGTTCCGCCATTCCGTCATCCAAGTCGCTCTAGCCCGGCACCATCCCAAGCGTGCACGTCTACGCTGTGGAGTCAATGCTAGTGTTCTGAGCGGACGCCGTGAGTGCAGGCCACTTTCAACCAATCGACGGGAAATGTTTCTGGTCGATATTGGAACATCCAGGGTGTCTTGCACATGCTGAAGAATGGAGGTAGACGTGGCTTGCGGGGCTGTCACCGCTTGGCGGCGAATGCGCTGATCCTCGCGTACTGACGTCACTCTGGGTGCACCTGGACCCTTCGAACGTGCCACATTTTCCCTCCGCCAACCATCTTCGCCTCAGGGGATGCACCGTGGACACATCTCGGTTGGTATCAGCTGTGATTTGACGAAACGACCAACCTTCCCTTCTCAGCCCGATCACCATACCCCTCGTAAAGTCGTCTGTCTGCTGGAAATGCCTCCGTTGACGTCAGCCTGGCATTCTGTGCTATACAGGTTTCCTGTGACACAAGACAAAAATTTTTACAATTACTTTCCGCTGCGAAATCACGGCAGGAAGTTGGCCATTCGCCAACTTCTTTTCCCTTTTATCGTTCGCCACGTGCGCAGTAGAGCTACGCATTTAACATCATTAGCATAACTGAGTCACGTCAGTCTACCCTGAAATTTGCATTAATTTCTGACCACGCCTTCTTGGTGTTGCATTTTCACTGTCGAGCAGTGTAGTTAGCACTTAAAAATCTTATTAGTGATCCGCGGGCTTTAAATTATGGATTTTTCGGTCCGTGAGGTCAAAAAGTTTGGAGACCGCTGCTTTGTAAGATAAAAAAGCGTTCACATCTGATTGGATAATAGTACGGTTTGATTCTAATCAATGGGCACGGAAACAAATTTAAAAAAAACCTGGCATTTAAATTTTAAAAATTAAGGTTTATTAAAAAAAACATTTAAAGAAAACAGTTATTATACAGTTAGCAACACTCGGACATGACTTCACTCCGTCGTACCCAAAGACCGAATATGCCTGTCACTTGCCATTCCACATTCCAAGGGGGAGGGGAAACTACCCATTCCCCTTAGCTGGTGTCAATGGGCCTTCCCACTCCTACACCTCCCCCTTAAAAGCTCATCCGTCATTCCAGGACGATGAAGCTGAAAAGAAACTATGAAAAAAACACATGCACACATACATGGCAAGAAACAAGATAACGAGAGAATTTTTTTTTCAGGTATCATGTAAAAAGAGCTTTTGCTAATACAACTCCACAAAAAAAAGTTTTGCAAATCACATTAATATGCTAGAAAATTAATATCCATACAAGATACAACCACAAATAACACTGAAAAAATATTAAAATATAAAAGTCAAGTTACTAAAAATATAGCACAAAATCTAAAATAATTATACAACATGTACTAGCAAAGCATATTTAGGAGCCAAAGTTTTAATCTTTAGCAGTTTTCAGAAATTATGGTACAGAAAAACGTTAAGTATATATATAATCATTGGCTTAAATCTTATCTATTTAACAGGAGCAGGCAATCTGGATAATTCAACTTTAATTCTATTATTGTACCAGGTTTAAACATTTAAAAAAATTCTCTTTTTCTTTTTCTTCCAATTTCTATGTAGAATGAAAGCAAGAAAAATCCTTTTCAATCCCAAAAGCGACAAAAAGCAACCAATGCATGTTATTGCCCATAAAATATCCACGCGAACCTTAAATACTTCCAATCCTGCTTTCAACTCCAATTTAACAATACCTGTTATGAGATCACGACAACATTGCACCAGGATTGGGTCAATAAATTCGGAAATACATTCCTTACGGGGCTGACCCCGCCTATTACTATACAAGATTCTATTTTTAAATACACAAGTAAAGGCAACCTCTCTCTTGCTTTCTTTTATACCTTGTCCATTTGTTTGGACATTCGATGCATTAATTTTTACTGCAACCAAATCTCCGTTTGGAACATTCAATAAGGACTGTGTGTAAGTCTCAGGACGTAGATTGGTGATCACTTCTTGGCTGCAAACTGATTTTGAATCTGTTGAACTAATAATTCCTTCTTCCTTTGAAGGTTCTCGAAGTTTCGCAAGATTGCGAATCATTTGCGAGTTTTCTATTAATACTTCATAATCAGAGGAACAGATTAACATGTCGTTAACCAAATTTTTAGAGACAGGCACAACACCGGGCCTAAGGTCATTCAATTCCATGTTGGAATCTTTTACTTCACCCATTTCATGCTCCCCAAATGCAGACGTTATTTGAATTGACCCTCTATTATCAATGCTTTGTCCTTCGACAACATCTGGTCTTACCACGGGCATCTGGGCACCTGTGTCTATGACAGCATTCACCATTTCTTGCTCACCCTTGACCTTGACGTAAACAACCCTTAAATCGTCCATTCCCTTTTCTTCCTTGATAGGAGTAATTACTGGTATCGTAGCTTCAGCCATCAACACAGCAGGAGACGTTTCCCTCACATGTTCCTCGGCCCTCCCGATACTAATTCGGTAATTTGAAGATGTCTTCTTACGATCTTCTGCACAACTCGTCCGCTTAACATTCGACCGAATACTTTCGATCTCTAACCGCAGTTCATTCAATTCTGATTTCCAGCGCAGCTGCTGGATTGCGTGCTGCCTGGCGATTTTTTCCTCCTCGATTGCGAGCTGCCTGGCGATTTTTTTCCTCACTTTCCCTTTCAAAGCGTTCCTCTAAAATAACAGATAACTGATCTCTAACGAACTCTTCTTCGTAATCTTTGCTACCGATTATGATATTCCTTAGCTCTATATTCGTCATTTTATCTGATACCTTTTGACCTAACTCCTCAGCCAACAAAACTAAATCCTGCTTTTTAGCTTTCTCCAAAAATGCCATTTGAAAATTTTCTTTTTCCAATATACCGCAACTAAACAAATAATCAAATGAAATAACACCCAGAAGGGATTGCCAAAAATTAAACACCACAAATATATCTTTGTTTAAAACACACAACAATAAGCATCCGCTACACTAACACAACACTCAATGAATTAGGAGGAATTCCAGAATAATGTATTATATATTTCGCAATATACCAAGTGTACTTAAATAACTAATAAATAAAACTTAATATATTACTGATTATATCACTTAAAAAATTCTCACTTCATATATTACTGATACACAATAATCACTTAAAATATTACTGATACACAAGAATCACTTGAAATATTACTGATACACAAGAATCACTTAAAATATTACCAATATACAATAATCACCTAAAATATTACTGACACACAATAATCACTTAAAATATTATTGACACACAATAATCTCCTAACCTATTTCTGATATACACAATATAATCACTTAAAATATAACCGACATGCACCACTTAATCTATTCCTGGCTGGAATAATAGAACACTACAAAATATATATTCGGTAGTTTTCTCCAATTTAAACTGATAATATATTTTTTTTTTTCACATTAATCGAAAAATACTATGCGTACATAAGCACAAAATAATTTCATTGACATAAAATAAGTATTATTCTTTAGCATTAATTTTTCATTAAACTCAATTGCTATTCACTGACGTGAACTTATTACTGTGTACATTACAAAATAAATAAATATCATAAAGAAAAAAAAAACATACAATCTTTCCTTAATTTATAGAACTGATGTTCTAAAAACACTTTCCATTTAAATGGAACAATAATAAAAAAAAAAATATATACTGATGTATATAATAATTCCCGATTGAACTGGCGTTCAAAAATTTTTATAACTGCATGGATATGCAATAAAATAATATACTGAGAATTAATGATTTTGAAGTTTTCCTTAATTCATAGAACTGATGTTCTAAAACTTACTTTCCATTTATATGGGACAATAATAATAAAATATATACTGATGTATATAATAACTCACAATTGAACTGGCGTTCAAAATTTTTATAACTGCATGGATATGCAATAAAATAATATACTGAGAGAATTAATGATTTTGAAGTTTTCCTTAATTTATAGAACTGATGTTCTAAAACTTGCTTTCCATTTATATGGAACAAGACTAATAAAATATATACTGATGTATATAATAATTCAAAATTGAACTGGCGTTCAACAAGTTACAACTGCATGGATATGCAGAGCAAAAAAAACGTACACTGACGTATACAAAAAAATAAAATCAAAATTCTCTCTTAATAAATGGATATTAAACAGTATAATTTTATAAATTTCTCTCGTCTTACATTACAGGGAGTTGCAAGCAAAAACTCTTACCTGATTCATTTCCACGCGGGAATCCAGAAAACTCGAAATTTCTGGAACGTTCTTCCTGTGGGGTTTTCCACTAAGACTCGATCCTGCCGGCTGCGCCAGTAAAGTTTGATTCTAATCAATGGGCACGGAAACAAATTAAAAAAAACCTGGCATTTAAATTTTAAAAATTAAGGTTTATTAAAAAAAAACATTTAAAGAAAACAGTTATTATACAGTTAGCAACACTCGGACATGACTTCACTCCGTCGTACCCAAAGACCGAATATGCCTGTCACTTGCCATTCCACATTCCAAGGGGGAGGGGAAACTACCCATTCCCCTTAGCTGGTGTCAATGGGCCTTCCCACTCCTACAATAATCCATCCAGCGAATATTCTCACTTTCCAGAAAATAATCAGTCAGACGCAGTGACATAGAGAAGGGTGGCATTTGTGGGGGGGGAGGTCATTCCCATTAACCTCGACCGCCTCCTGGCTGCCTTTAAGTACAGAAACCAACCCGATGTTTCAATCCTGACTTTCGAATCCATGAAAGCCGATCATCGCGGGGCTTGTTTGAAAAAAGGTAGTTTTCGGGTTGAAGAGTACCACAAGTGCTTGAAGGAAGGAAGAATTCGATATGAGTACCTTCCGTTCCGAACGCGAGTACTTTATCGACTACGCCAAAACGAACGTCTTCGCGTGATGTTTAGTACTTGTTTATATAGATATCACACCGCCACATCCCCCATGTCAGTGATTCGGCGAATAACCGAACGAACGATACCATATTCGTGGCGAATATGTGAGCAGTCGCATCACTTTGTGGGTTGCGTCATCGTGCGTGACGGCTTGAGAATTGCGTCATTAGTGTGAGACAGCTTTGTGGATTGGCGGCTTGTCCGCTTTTGCGGTGTATAGATGGCACAACGACTGCTGCGTGTGAAGGTTGCGGCTCCTTTGTATGTGGCCAGAGTCACCACTGAAGGAAAGAGGATTCCATCTGGGTACCTTCCGTTCCTAACGCGAATATTTTATCGACCACGAAAAAACAATCGTCTTCGCGTGATGTTTAGTACTGGTTTATATGTATATCCCACCGCCACACGCTTATTCAACAATGATGAGGCCGTACTAAAGAAGATATTGAAATACAGCAGTCTGGAGCACACGGTTGGTATGATCTTGCAGAGTCCCTCTCCCCCCCCATTATTCTCATGTTATTTGTGGTATGTATGTCGGTCCACGGGTAAAAAGCTTAGCTTTGAGCTTCATACAAGTGACAGTGACAATCTTACAATCCAAAAGTTCTGTTTCTCAAATTCTCGAATGTTTTGCCGAATCGTATAATTTAATCCTTGCTTTTCAAAATCATGATGGATAACGCAATATCGCATCTCAGCTCTTTTAAATTTGACTACGTAAAACTCTTTCGGAGAACAATAATCCCCAGATGATAAATTAGAGAATTATGGATGACGCGCCATGTTTTGGAAGCTTTGGAGCTTAAAGAAATTTTTTAAAAGCACTTTTAATGAAATTAGAGTAAAAAACATTTAACAATTCATCAAGTTATAAAAAGGGAGTTTAAAAATCCCTTAAAGATCATAAAGATTACATTTGATGAATTTTTTTTTATCTTAACTTTTACATTATTCTAGAAACTTAAAATACTTTTCAGTGTTTAAACACAAAGATTGAAAACTATTCCATGATTTTAAGAAATATGCTACGATGAAATAATGGGTTATATTTAAAACGATGTTTTTTCTTCCCATTCAAAATTTCTTCTTGAATATTATGAAATTGTATCTTAAAATTTTCAGACACACTGCGTTCGAATATCTCCTTTATTTCAATGCATCATCCGGAAAGTTTTCATCACAGTAATAATTTTTAACAACGACTTATTTCGATAATCTTTTTTTTCTCGTTAATTTGAAGTTCGTACTTTGCTAGAATACACTATATTCGTCAATTAAAAACATGTATCGATTAAAATTAGTAGAAGAAAGTCTTAAGAGGTCTCAGAGGTGTTAATTTTCTCTAGAGATCTGAAAATGTAAACGATTTTCAAATGGGTATATAATTCTTTTAAATTTAAATTAAATTATTCGAATCTTTTACATATTATTTAAAATAGAATGGGGCTTCAGAAAAGTATAAAATGTTTAAAATATAATAATAATTTTAAAAATCATAAGCATATGAAAATTCTATAATAAATATTAAGTATTTTTTGCTTTGCACACGCTATTTTCTAAAATATTAGCCTCTGATGTATAGAACTTTATAGAATTATACAATGCATCATACTCTTTAAACCCTACTTAATTTTAGTATTATATATCTTTTGTACTTCAAAATATTTGTAAAATATTGCAAATTTTTTAACTATTTTTTAAAAATGTAATTTTTTTATTTATTAAAATATGTAAGTCATTATTCTATTTATATAAAAGTAGCTACAAAGTATTAAGAATACATTTGTCTTTATAAATCAACTTATAGCTAGTAATTAAATTTACTCTTTTAGGAAATAGCATGCGCGACGTAAAGCTTAATAAAATATTTGTTATAGAAAAGTTTCTTATTTTCATATGCTTATAATTTTTAAAATTATGATTATATTTTAAACATTTTATACTTTTCTGAAGCCCCATTCCTTTATAAGTAATGTGTAAAAGATTCGAATTATTTAACTTAAATTTACAGAAATTATACCTGTTTGAAAATTGTTTATATTTTCAGACCCCTAGAGAAATTTAACACCTCTGTGACCTCAGTCGGGAGAGATGCGCATTCCGTTTGATCAAAGGAAAATGTTCGATAAAAATTAAAGTACTTACCCTGAAAAAGTCTATAGTCTATATCTGTTTCGATTTTCTTTAAATAAAGTAGCACCTGAATCTGTTGATAACATATCGCTTAATTTTGATTCACATTCGGGTAATACTAACATTACAACTATTAAAATGCACAGTCAACATTACATGTAAATATTTGAAACATCGTTATATACACTGCTGGCCACCGTAAATGCAACACCAAGAAAGACAAGAGATAGCACAAAAAATTTATTTTGTAGATAACACGTTGACCAAGTATCAAATGATTACATTTATAGACTTCTGTGAAGTGCAGTTCCTGCCAAAATTAGTAGCCAGAGTAGCCACCATTGTTGGATATCACCGCTGCCACACGCCTCGGCATTGATTCAAAGAGACTTTGGATGTGTTCCTGAGGTACAACAGACCAAGAAGCTTCCACACGTTGCCAAAGTTGATCTGGTACAGCAGCTGGGGGTATAATCAGGGTCAATCGTTGAGCAATCATGGACCGCATGTCTTCTATCGGCAAAAGATCCCGAGAGTGAGCCGGCCAGGGAAGGAATTCAATCTCGTGATTGACGAAGAACCTTTGGACAATACGTCCCATGTGTGGTAGTGCATTATTCTGTTAAAATATGGCTGTGGCCAAGCCCTGAAGGTAAGGAAGAACAACTGGCTCCAGCACCAGGGAGATGTAGCGCTGGCTGTTTAAAGTACAGGCAATGCGTACTAGAGGAGTGCGAGAGTGATATCCTATACCGCCCCATACCATAATACTCGGTGCAGGACCAGTGTGGCGGTGCGCAGCAGTTTGAATACTCTCTCCACGGTGTCTCCAGACTTGAATCCGACCATCGTGGTGTTGCAGACAGATGCGTGACTCATCAGTAAAGACAACTTCATTATATTCTGCCGCCCACATCCTTCTTTCATCGCATCATTGGCGGCGGAGACGTCTGTGGTTCTGCGTCAAGGGTAGACCAAGCAATGGACGTCTTGCGGACAGACTACTCTGTTGAAAACGGTCCAATAACCGTAGTTAACTTATGGTCACCAGCTCGTGGCAGTTGGGCTTTGAGTTAGAATTACTTTTCTTCTAAAGATATAATATATAGTGGGGTTGATGCATGTAAAATCTGTCAAGGAGAAAAATCCTTCAATTAGTATTGTAACGTTTTCCCGTCACACGGTTGAAAGACTCCTTCTTTTTGTTTCTTTGCACACGTGCACCCTTAAAATATTGCGATGTCTTGTCTTTGATCATCACCCCGGCAACCTTTGACACTGCGAGAAAACTCTACACCAGCCAAGATCTGGATGTAACTCGAGTATAAAGAGGCCTATCGCTACCATCCCGAGACTCTAGAGGGGACCGAGAGAAGAGCGTTGGAAAACTTCGAACACACAGAACGAATGCAATATCCTCCCTCACAAACGACAGAATTAGAACTCTAACGAGCTAAACAAACGTTTTAATAACTTCAATGTATATACTGTAATTAATAGCTGTGACGTAGTATTTAAATTAATAAATATCCCACTACCATAACTCTTCTCAAACCATAAAAGTTTGAACATTGGCATGCCAGCACAAGCGTCGTTTTAGTCACTTGACCGGGGTTCCAAATTACGAGGCCTGTCACCAACAACCAACCCTGTATTTGAATTATGTTATTTTACTCACCTTGGTTGCATCCTGAGAGTAAAAGACTTTTTTCCTATGACCTTTTTTTGCAAATATTCAGTGAGCTTAAGGTTCAGCATTTAAGAGGGGGTGGATTTTTAGCTCCAAGCTGTTACTGGTGAGCTATCCCTTTTAGATGATTTGACAATAGTCCCTTTAAGACCTTTAAAGCAATTCTATCAACTAACGGTGGCCGCGGTAGCCATATGGTCATGATCACAAACTCGTCGCTGGTGTATAACGGGTTCGAATTCAGGTGCGACTGAAGACTCGCTGTCCAGAGAGGGCTGATACATGATAAATCTATCGTAGTTCAAAGTATGTCGTAATCTGGAGAGAGGGGTGCCATCTCATGTGTCATGTATACACCTTGACGTCACTTGACCACGGTTCAAAATTATTAAATTCGCTGCCAATAGCCCTTTTGCTGCTTTAGTGTGCGATGTCAGCAAACAATCACTGACTCGCCAACAATTATCTCTTGAGTGGTGCTAATTCAAACCAACCAATTGATTGATAAATTTTTAACACCGCAATTAAGAGTTCTATGAAGCAATTGGCGATGGCAATTAATTAATGAATTTGAGCCACGCTTAAATGACGTGGATGACGTCTAAATGCGCCCCACTCTTCTCCTAATTTCCACTCGACGACAGCTTTACACACACTAAATTTAACGTACATCCTTCCCGCCACGTGACGGATCTTCAGTGGAGCCAGAACTAAGCTGAAATAGCGTGGCTAGGAGTTCGTGACCATGACTATTTAGTTAACGCGGTCGTATCAAACCACTCGGGATCCAGTCCAATTTATCAGTCTACGGGACCTGAAATTCCATTCAACACTTTTTAGTAAAGCTTAAAAGTATCAAACCATTACCTTCCAGGTAAGAGGGGCCCAATAGGCATGTGATCATGACCATGAGTTCGTGACCAGAGCTCTTTGAAGTGATATGGAAGACTGAGAAAAATGGGGTCATAGCTGAGCAGTGGCGTAATGGAGAATATTAGGACCCCCCCTGCAAACTCAGGTTTTGGGCACCAAGCCCAAATACATACTTTGCCTCAGTCAAGCTTTGGGCCCCTAAGAGTCGCTGCCCCCCTGTAATACGGGGGTGTACGTTACACCACTGTAGCTGAGGTGTCCATTTAGACTCTTGATCGTGGTTTGAAACTGTGAGGTCTGTAGCTGGTATCTCTGGGTAAATTTCTAAAATGCTACTTCAATGAAGCTTTCCCCCAAGGACTTGCTTTCATCAGATAAATCCTCTAGGCATCCAAATGGTCTTTCTTGGGATTTAATCTGATAAATACAAGCGATACTCGCCCCTATTTGTCCTAGAAATCTTTCCTTGCTTGTTTTCGAACTTTCTCCTTGTAAATCAATATATCTCTTTTTCCTTCTTTATTCCCCCTATGTCTAAACCACAGATATATATCTTTAGGAACGCATGATGCATTTAGTTATTAGTAAATAAAAAAATCTTATATTTATATGAACACATTTGTAAAGGCGCCAATGCATGGGTGGCCCCTCGGGTGCACTTCTCCTTGATTATCCGCGTGAGCTAGAGGTGTAGGAATAACGGAAGAACTAGAAGCTGCCATGATCTTAATTTGACTTTATTAAGATCTTAAAACTTAAACATCTAACAGATTAGGGAATAATAATATATGTGAGAGAATCTACAGTGGCTAAACACACAACATATATAATACCGAAATAACGTAACCCGGACCACTATCAATAACTAACTCACGTAAACTCAATTGCAATACTATCACAGATCCGAATATTAAATAGTCACTCCTACCTTAATGTCGATCGATCAATACAATCTTAATGGAAGTTACGGACTTACTGGAGTGCAACGGTATGCACCTTGACCTAATGGCTCTCTGTCACGATTAACTTCTGTTAGGTGTCACTTAATCTTTCCAAAACCTCTTCACGCTTGAATCTTAACATTCCTCAAATTGCCACCTCGCTTACTCTAACCTCTGATATTTAAAAGCTTCATAATTTGCATCTTTCCTTCACGCTTCACTTCTTGGTTTTGGTTGGAAAAGAGTTGCCATTAATTCTGGCCCCCAAAGAACCCAAAGGACATGTTAACGAAAAAGAAGCGTTAGCCCGTCACACATTTAATGTTTTTTTTTTTAAAATACGTCGACATACAAATTGTTTTCGAAATTGTTCATTTACTTTTGGAAATGTGTGCTTTTCTATATGACTGCTAAAATAAGGAATTTTTTTTAATATTAATTTTACACTTATATATTTCTATCGTAATAAAACAGAATCCATTTTTTGTATATGGTGCTTGGAGTAGGTGGCCTAGTTGTCAAGATCTCGAAGACTGACGATATTTCATTCGAGTAACTCTCTTGTTCCTATCCTGATAATACTAGGTTTGTTACACATTTAAAATGATGGACAAAGATCCTACACTGCCGTGGTGTGAAGAGAGAAAGTAGGGTGATTATTCAAATGTTGAATTCGTCATCTAATTGTGGTTGAAAATAACGAGACTATAATTAAAAGATCTTTGTGCCGGAACAAAATTCGAAGTGGGTAATACTCTGTTTCTTGGTAATTGAGATTTTAATGAGCCATGTTTAAGCGACGAAGAGGAACACCTAAGCTGGAACCCTAACCTAAAAACTTTCCACCACTCCATTGTGAGGACTTTTTTAGCCTTGATAAGAGTTGCTAAGCAAAATGACAGTCAAAAATTCCGAATGAACAAATATGCAAAATTCCCATTTTTTTATTCTTCCTCTTACATATAATCAAATCAATCAATCAATTAACGACATAATTCATTACTAGTTAACGAGGAATGTTTACAACCATTAATGTTTTTGAGCACTTTAATTATCAATGCAAAATAATTACCAAAATTGTTTAATTACTTTCGCATAGACATGTTACAATTTTTTATTCACCTACATCAATAAATACATCAATATTATGTGTGTGTGTGCTTACAGATTTTGTTCTCTCATTTAAAGAGAAAGACTGGATCGACAAGATATTGTCGCCATTGTAACAAACAGATACTTTTTATTAGTTATAATTCACAGTTATTGTTTAACATGTATTGGTAATCCTATATTTCTTCTTTACAGGAAAAGAAATAAAGATACTTCAAAAAAGATTAAGTAATTAAAAATAGCAAAGCAATAAGAATGGAGAAGAGACCCCGAAACATCGAAATTGATGGAATGAGGCTTGCACCAATTGCAGTACCCGAAATTTACCGCGAATCAGTGAAGTTCAATCCAGGAAAGGAGGATATAATCGTCGCAACCTATCCGAAGTGTGGCACAACCTGGACCTTGCAGATTGTGTCACTAATCTTGAGAAACGGAGAACCAATCACCAACAAGGAAGAGTTCTTCTCTTATATTCCATTTCTGGAACTGACGCCCATGGAAAGAATATCCCAGATGTCGAAACCCCGATTGCTGAAAACACATCTACCTTTCGATCCCTTGAAATATAATCCAGAGGCGAAGTACATCTATGTAACTAGACATCCTGCTGATTATATTGTGTCCTGTTACCACCATCTGCGTTTTTTCACCATGTATTTCTTCCTGGATGGAACCCTTGAGGACGTTCTAAATTTGTTCATGGCAGGCGAGGGAGAATATAACGATTATTTCGACCACCTCTTGGCTGCCTATAAGTACAGAAACCAACCTAATGTTCTGATCCTGACTTTCGAATCCATGAAAGTCGATCATCGAGGTGCCTGTTTGAAGATAGCTCGTTTCCTGGGAGAAGAGTACCACCAACGCTTATTGGAAAATGACGAGGCTGTACTGAAGAAGGTAGTGGAATACAGCAGTCTGGAATACATGAAGACAACGGTTAATGAATTCTGGAAGCATCTTCTTAATGGTATGCCTTCCGAGGAAGACCAGAAGGGGAATCCCGTGATGAAAAAGATTGCAGAACTTGTGCAAGAAGCAAAGGAGAAGGGTATCACTTCCAAAGGCATGTTCATTCGAAAGGGAATGGTAGGTGATGGAAAAGTTTCTCTTTCTGAAGTTGAATTGGGCAGACTGAAAGAACATATACGGAAAAGAACGGTTGATTCAGACGTTATGGATCTGTGGGATAAGAAATGTGTGTGAATTAGTTTTAGTTCTTGTAAACAAAATATTCTTAATATATGATTTGGGGAACTTAGTTGGAGCAATTCAGCTTATAATTCTGTTTTTCCTTTACATTATATACCTTTCCTAATAATATATGAAAACTTTTGAATGAACTGCTAGAATATTTCGTTGCATTTTTTAACCAAGAAATTTCATTATTATTTGCTCCTTTTGCTTAAGGCTAAAGTGCTTAAAACGATTCTTATTGAATGAGTCAGACATGGAAACGGGTAAACTATTTAATAATTACTGTATTTTAAAAAATGAATTTGCTCATTTTATGGGTTTTGTTGGTAAATAAAATAATATATAAGTTGTGACTGCGTTAGATCAATCTTTGTTCGTTTTATTTTAATCTATAATTGAGACTACATTAAATCCCACTTAAATATGAGCAATATAGCTAAACGGACTTATCGTGACTTTAATCATTTGACAGGGGGTAGAACGTCTCAGCTGAAAAAGTATTATTCTCTCCAAGTTCGCATATTATATCTATATTTATTCCTACAAGAGTTATGATGCATTCTCTCTAGACTTAGTTTTATGACAAACCAATATTTTTGCGTAAATTTACTTTTATATATATATAAAAACAATTACTACATTGAAAATTTCCTATAAAAAATTACACAAATTTCTAAAATTTTGTGGAATCAAAAAAATTATAACCATAAATATAGTTAGACAGTCTGCAGATTTTAAAAATTAAAACTCTAAATTTTTTCATTCTGTAGCTAGAAATTAATGATAGAAATATTAATCAGAGAGTATAGTTTATTACTTAAACACAGCACGAAAAATGAGCAAATAAAAATCAGCTAATTTTTGTAATAAATATATTGCCATATACTCCAGTGGTCTAATTTTTTAGACTCATGAACCGTTTGAACTATAACGTGTTTTAGAGGAACTCTATTCCACACTTAGAAGAATATATCATTTTTTTGAAATAATGCTGAAAATTCATTTTTAAACTCATTTTTTGTTTGATTATAACTGAAAATTTATAAAGATAAGAAAGAAAAGAAAATTTCAATATATTTTTGTAAGAAAATGAACAATTTTAGGTTAAAATTAGGCATTTTTTGCCCATCACGGCAAACACTGTAAAATAAATTCTAATGCATAAGATAAAAAAAGCTTTTTGAATTTTTTCAGAAAGAGTTTACCTATACTTTGCTCTATCATCTTTGAATAATTCCAATGTATCACAAAATTAGGGGTCAAAAAGTGCACAAAATGAAAATTTTTCATAAATTTTGCTTTTATCACAAAGAAAAACAATCATAAAAAAGGTAAATATATTGTTTTTTCTTAATCTCTAGTGCACAATATGCATACTATAATAATAAACAATGATGCTAAATTTCACGCCATTATCTCATGGACTTTTTGGCCCCGTTTACATGGACGAAAATTGCCGGCAATATGCCGGAACGAATCCGCTTTGTACCCGTTTACACGGCGACCCGGCAAATTGCCGGCTCGAAATGCAGATCTATTTTTCGTACCCTCTTTCGACTAGGAACTTTGGGGGTAAAAAGGGGAGCGTTTCTAATTCTCCCATGATGCATTGCGCCAGAGATTCGTTTATTCAAGATAGCTGCTGTTTTGGATTGCTCGCGTTATATATAGACAACAGAATAAATAATATCCCTCATAAACATCTGGGGAGACCAAAACGAATTGGATACAACTGTCCGGGATTCGGAAGTTTACAAGTGCCCATTTTCAATGAAAATTATATTCCATTCAGGTACAGGGAAGGATGTAAATAAATTTATATTTAGTATGCTCTGCATTTATGTTTCCAATATTTTAATAAGATGATACATATATTTTAATACAGTTTTTGAGATTGATTTGAAAATATTGCAATATAATTCTTTTGAATGTACACAAAAAAAATTGCATTTTTTGTTATTTTTCTTGATTTATCTAATTGAGTGTTTCCATATAAGAAGTAAAAATTAGTAATATCTTGTAACTAAATAACTCCATAAAGGTGTATTGACTTTTTTTTTTACTGTGAAAGTTGATATAACCTATAGAATGATCTGTTTTATATTAACATTCCCTTAAATTCATGAGGATAAGAACTTAAAAGGAAAATTTCTTTTTTTAAAATCTTCAGTTTTGATCCACTTTCACTTAACCATTTAATTTTTGTTATTAAAGCAAACCATGATTTACTCTACCAAAAGAGATCTCTTTATACACATATACATACAAAATTATTTTATAAAAGTAGGCTAAGTACTACTTTTTTCTCCTCGAAGGATTAAATAATCCCACAATTATAAAACATACTATGAACAAGTTCTTATGAAAACATTGCACATCGAAGAAAATACACACTTTTTTACAAACAAAAATTGGAATTTAGCTTTTTAATTAAAGTTGGTTTATATGAAAGTTTTTGTTTAACAACTATAGAAATTCTGAGATGGAAATAAAATTGCTTTTAATATCATTGAAATGTTTTGGGTATCTGAAATAATCTTGTAAAAAAACTAACATTTGATATGCTTTATACAGACTTCCTTTGTAATTATTACCCTTCAGAAGGTTTGAATTTTCTTAAAAATGTCTGTCTCCAACATTCTGAAATAAATTAATTGGATGTTTTTGAATAAATTAAGAAACATGTTTAAAGAAATAGGCTTTTAATAAAATTATAAAGTAGAACAAATTAAATTGTTTTCGTGAAAATTTCTCGTATACAGTTTTATTTAATAATCATACTCATTTTAATATACATCATTTATCGACACTTAATTTTAACATTACATGAATGCACTATAAGTAAATAAAGCATTCCATGATCTGCTATATAAATCAGACTCTCTGAAAGAGTAACATTATACTATAAGGACAAATAGAGGATCTATCTGCCAATATTCAACATGCATAATATCTTTTACAATTATTATATATTATATATATATATATATATATATATATATATATATATATATATATGTATCTCAATTTTTATCTTATTGATGATAACATCTAATAAAATTCTCTGAAAATCTTATGAATGGCTTTTTTTGCAATTTATTTACAACAAAAAAGTATTAATTTTTAAAAATATTTACAAAAGAGTATTAAATGTCATTAACCCAAACAAATAAAAATGAAACAAAAAAATTAAAGAACATTATCTCCTAAATCAAAGATTTCATAGATAAAAAAGGTCAAATTACGTAGAATTTCTAAAATGTTCACTTTAGGTTTATGACATAAAAACTTAAATTTTTAAACACCTAGTGATTAGGCAATTAATATTAAACAAAAAATTATAAAAACATTTTTTTTCTTCAAAGTTTCTGCGAATTTTATTTACTCTAATTTCAATACTATCAAAATTATTTTAATCAAATTAATGCTTTTTTTTTCTTTTTTGGATACAATAAATTTACAAAAGTAAGATTTGAAATGGTCTTCCCTTGTTTTCAAAGAAATTAATGGCAAAACTAGTCTTTTAGTCAGCCAACTGTGTGAAATATACCAGAAACTAGAAAGCAAAAACCTATAACATTTGTATATAGGTAAGCTACAAAACTTTTCATAGTATTTTTGAGAAATTGTATATGGTATGGGTCTAGATTAAATGAAATATCACAAGAATTTTGAAATTTCAGATCTTGCAAACTGGCAGAATTATAAAATCCACTTCTATACAGTCAACTTTCAGAATGTACATAGAACAAATTAGAATACTGAAATCATGCAACTTATAGAAAGAAGTTGAATAAAAGAAACAAATACATGGCATGTTATTTCGTCATCACTGATATGCAACTGAAGTATCATTTTATATATTACATTAATACTTTTTAAAAAATGGAAGATGAAACGACATCAGAAAAAAGATTCAGAATTCTCAATCTGAAATTTAATGTTTGAAAATTAATAACAATCAATATTAATTCGATACGTTACCAAAGTTTATCATTAATAAATTAATCACAATGTGTACTAATGGTAAGCAAGATTCTTTTAACAGGGCATTCCTATAAATTTCATGAAACTTCTCAGTTTCCCAAATTACACATGAGCAAAATATTAAATTACTTCAAAGTTTCTCCAAGAAATGCTAAATCAGTACTGTACCATTCCACAAATTTTGGAACATGCATTAAACAGCCGACTAATTTCGCCAAGCAAAAGACATAACAAATTTTTAAAAAAAATTGCATCACTTTTATTGTTACTGTGTGCAAACGTGATTAGGGACAGTTTCTACTATTGGCTGTATATCGCAGCATTTGGCGGTTTTTTGATTTTAAGAAATTTGTGGATATTATACAATACAAGCACCCCAAATTTGTCCCGTAAGCATATGTTACACAAAAATATCAGTGATTTTGGATGATGAAACACTTATTTTTGAAAACATTTCTTTGAAATTACCTTTTTTTACTGAATTCTTCATGAATATAGATTATTGTAAACAACAACGTCAAGTTATTCATTTAAGGGTAAATAGAGAGTTGAAAAAGGTTGTATTAAAATTCTGAATATTTCCATTGCTTTTAGAAAGTAAACATCCTACAGAAAATGTCTATATATAAAGTCGTATTTGGTTTCATGGATCCTAATTTCCCATAAATATCATAGAACTGATTTAAGTACCCTTCTTGGGTCAATATTTGTAACTAACTCAATGCGACAAATTTATTTAGGTCTTAAATTTATTAGCAGGATAATATCAATATATATTAGCATTTAGACTTCAATACTTATGTAAAAAAATCCAGAGTATTCTTATGCTTAATACATTTCAGCTGGGGTTGCACAGATTTCTTTAACACACAATGTTGATATTTCAATAACAAGTGTAAAGGCTTTATATATGAAATTTATCAAAATTATTGAATTTTACATTTTAATTGTGCAAATACCAATAAATGCATATTTGTTATCTATAGTAAAAAAAAAGGTACATCTGTGTGAGAAAAATTTGTATCAGTCAAATTCTGGAAAACAAATGTGTTAAGAAATCTTCACATAATAAATAGATACCACACAAATATTTAATAATTATTATTTTTTTTAACTAAAAGAATTATGGATTTAAAAATGACTTTTTATTTTGATCATGTACAAGAGAACAGGAATTTAATATTCAATGTATGCACACACAATTTTATATTCTATAATACACACATTTTAATGCCTTAATTTTTTACCACACTCAGAATGTAATTCTCGATAAATTATATTTTTTTACTAAAATAGTACTGCGAATACAGACTTTCAAAATGTTACATGATTTTTTTTTTATATTTAATTTTACAAATGGTTATTTTCATTTCTAATGTTTGAAAGTGGTATAAATTATATATATATATACTTGTTTTAATATGACAGGAATGATAACATATCAGATTTTTGTGTTCTTATTTTAGATAATTAAATACAGAAATATCTTTTAACTACTCTAAAGATGTGTAAAACAAATAAAAAAAATTTAAGCTAACCTAATATATTTTATCTTTTTATGTATGTTCTCTATATAATTTAATTTAAAATAAACAAAAATTTCGACATCTATCCAAAATCCGATTGGATTGTTCGGCCACTTATCCCGCCAAGTTTTTTCTTGCCAAAAAAATCGTAGGGTTTCTACTCCAAAACAACACACAAAATCGCTAGCCGATTCGATCTGTTTAGAAGTTTCTTATGTGAACACAAAAATATTAGAAAGGGAGTTCGGGTTTTGGTGGTGACGGTTTCTAAATGGTTGGTATTGAAAACAAATGTCGTTCTTATCCATGTGTACTAAACACTCGAATTTTTACCGGGATATTAAAGAGATTTTTTTTTCCGACAGTCGACTTCTTTTACTATAATTGAGCAACCACGTATAGTCAAATACGAAATTTTAGCGGGTATAGTTTACATGTGCAAGAGCATAGAAATGTTTGGCGGTAAAAAAAAACGAAAACATAATCACATGTCCTCTTCATGATAATCGCGCTAAAAATTCTAGTTGGTCGCTGGACATCATTGGGCACTGGAACGCGAAGCGTTTTCCTCCGTCCCATACTTAATGTATTGGGCGCTTGACGTTGATTGCCTGCGTTGGTGATCGTGCATCCTGATTGGTGGACACGGAAGGAGAAAGTGGGAGAGAGAGAACTGGTAGTTTCAGCGGTCTCCTAAGTCCAAATTCCTGCAAGCAGAAGCAGACGAGAGAAGCTCGTCTGCTATTGGTCGTCAGGGATCTGTGAGCAAGAACTCGATTCGTTTTCCTGGTGTCAAGTAGGAAATTAAGATTTAAAGTTGGGAACTAAAGCGGATTGCCTGTGCATGCTTCCACATCCACTAAATTAATAAACACTCCACACCTCCGCCTCCCTGAAAACATCAGAGAGCTTAACCGAGCTAAAAATAGATTCCGTAAACTCTGGAATAATACCAGATACCCGCCATACAAACGCGAAGTTAATGCTCTCATTAGGCAGATCAGGAGCGAAATCCAAGAACATAAAAACAGGACCTGGAAAGATTTTCTTTTAACTTTAAATCCTGAGGACAATTCCTTGTATAATCTACATAGGAAATTTTCTAAAAGGCATATTCCCTTTCCACCTTTACATGGTCCGGGTGGAATGGCCTATTCGGATTTCGAAAAGGCGGAGGCTTTCAAAGATACACTTGAAGTCACTTTTCAGGAAAATGAAGAGCCCTACTGTGACGACAAGATAGAAGAAATTGAAAATTTAGTCGATGACTATTTCGACAACTTCGCCACATGCACGCCCCCTCTCACTTCCCCTTCCGAGGTGAGAGGCATTATTAAAAAACTGCAGAATAGAAAAGCTGAAGGCCCCGATCAAATACCTAATATAGCTTTTAAATATTTTACGCTTAATGCTCTTACTCACTTAACGAAATTATACAATCAATGCCTCATTAAAAATCACTTTCCTACTCTGTGGAAGCAAGCAAACGTCATAATGTTGGCCAAGCCAAATCAAGATAGAACATATCCACAAGGCTACAGACCAATTAGCTTAATTAACGCCACTGCTAAGATTTTTGAAAGAATTATCTTAACTAGAATCAAACCTCACTGCTAGGCCGTAGATTGTATTCCCCCGGAGCAATGCGGCTTCCGGGAGGGCCATTCAACGCTACACCAATTGATACGTGTTACGAACATAATAAATGAGGGTTTTGCCCACAAATTTTATATTGTAGGTGTCTTTTTAGACGTTAAAAGGGCATTCAACAAAATGTGGCACGATGGCCTCACGTACAAATTAATTAAATTGCAGTTCCCTGATTATTTAATTAAAATCATTCATAATTTTTTACACAATAGAACTTTTAGAGAGAGTTCGTGTAAATAATTCATATTCTAACACGGGATCTTGCCTCTCTGGGGTCCCTCAGGGATCTGTCCTTTCTCCGTACTTGTACAACATCTACACACATGATTTTCCACAGCACTCCACCGTCATTACTTGCCTGTTTGCGGATGATTCCGCAGTCCTCTCGCAAGGTGTCCAGCTGAAGTACACTATTAAAACTGTTCAACACTTTCTAGATAAACTTGAAACGTGGCTTACACATTGGAGAATTGCAATTAACGTCGACAAATCACAGGCAATTGTTTTCAGGAAATGGGGGGTCATCGACCCGCCTTTCCAACTTACACTTTTTGATGACAACATCCAGTGGGTTTCGGTGGTGAAATATCTGGGTCTACACATAGATAGCCGCTTAACGTTCAAAAAGCACATCGACTATCTATCTGAGAAATTCTGGGGTAGAATTTCTCTAGCCATCTCCCTCATTGGGAGGAGGTCACCTCTATCCCTAGAAAATAAAGTTATTCTATACAAGCAGATTCTGCGCCCAGTTATCACTTATGGTTCACCCGTTTGGGGAGCCGCAGCCGCCACCCACATGAAAAAGATTCAAGTAATGCAAAACAAGATACTCCGAGTCATTACGAACGCACCTTGGTACATCTGAAATGACGTGATACACAACGATCTACAAAGGGAGCCGATTTCTAATTACATCACTAAACTCTCTAGAAATGTCTTTAAATCTATTGAATCTCATGACAATCCAATTATCAAAGCGCAAACACTGTTTACGTATCCACATCCTAAAATTAAATATTCATACTCTTCGAAGAAGTGGAGAAACCCGCTCCATCCCCCGTAACTAAACAAAAAACACTCTTTTCACACTCTTAACAACACGATTTAGCTGCACTGCACTGCGTCTTTTACTCTGGGTTCTTGGGTGATATCTCACCGCCTTGATTTACTGCCTTCGGCCGTCCCGCTTTCCTTCCTGCGTTCTTCCCCTCGCCCCGCCGGCGCTCTGCTTCGATAGAGCGTTTCGTGCTTTGGGGTACGTCCTCCCTCCCCATTTTTTATGGGGATCTTCTTGAGGATGGTTTACCTTTTTCTCCCATCCTTCTGGGAATAGGCGCCTTCGGCGCCGGCGCCCGCGATAATCTAATTTTAGTTTAGGATTGCCTGTGTGGGTATCAGTGAATTGAAATTAAATTAAATTAAAGTAAGAAAAATGAACAAATATAAAAGAAAAAATTTAGAAAAAAAAATTAGCAAAGGTGGTCATTCGCCACAAGGGAATGACCGGGAATTAATGTTATGGTGGACTATATGAGTCCAGTAAGATTCTTCTGGGCCTCTTTTTACAAATGTTGGGATCGTAGATTTCTAGATTTTGAATATTTTCATTATTAATATTTGGAAGATTTTCAAAGAATTTTTGACCTAATTTTTGTATGTGAGCTTTAAAGGTAGGAATTTTAAGAACTTTATAAATATTTCTATTTCTTGTAAATCTATACGCTTTAGTGATGCTTCTAATTAAAGCGTTTTGAGCATTATCCGAGAGTTTTAAATTAGAATTGTCTGCATAGCCCCACACAGGACATCCATACGCGAGGATGGGCCGCAGGACGGCAGTGTAAAGAAGTACCTTGTTGTAGATATTTAATTGAGAATTCCGGTAAATTAAGGGGTAAATAGATCGCAGTGCGTTCCGGAATTTATCACGCGCGTGTATAATGTGTTGTTTCCAGCTGAGATTTTTCTCTAAAACAAGACCTAAGTATTTAGTGCTTTGAGACCAGTGTAGTGGTGTGGAGTACAGGGTAGGTGGTGTGCATGGTTTTCTTCTCCTGGTGAAGAGAACTGCGACTGTTTTGTCGACATTAATATTTTAATTTTCCATGTGTTAAAGAATTCCTCGAGTAGTATTAGATGTGCATTAAGTGCTTTAGTTATTGTATCATGATTTTTGTAGGTAGCCGAAATGGAAGTGTCATCCGCATAGATATTAGTCATAGTTAGTGGATGAGAGGGAATATCATTAATGTAAATATTGAAGAGTAGGGGGGTTCAAGCAAACTTCCTTGCGTGACACCATTTTTGATAAAAACAGTGCGGGAAAGAGAGTTATTGACGATAACTTGAAAAGACCTATTGACGAGGTAGGAGTTAATTAAATGAATTAGTGCGGGAGGGAAGTTGTTAATAAATAAGTTTGTAAATGAGACCACTCACCCAGACTCTGTCAAAAGCCTTCTGAATGTCTAGAAAGACAGCTCCAGTGGACCTGCCTCTCTGAAATCCAGAAGAGATTTTTTCAGTCAATCTGAGTAGAGGGTGATAGGTGGAGAGGTGAATCCATATTGATTAGGATTTATGAAATTAATATTATCCGTAAAGTTATGCTGCCTATTAAGAATTATGTGCTCCGTAATTTTACTGAGAATACTTAAAAGGGAAATGGGTCTGTAACTCGAAGGAGACTTACTATTCTTTCCTTGCTTTTTAATTGGGAAGACTAGAGCAATTTTCCAGTTATTTGGAAAATGTCTTAAGAAGAAGTATTTTATTGATTATAAAAAAGTTAAAAGCGCGCGCGCAGGATAATTTTAAGTGGGAAATTTTTGACCATTTTATTAGTAATATTGTCGTTACCTGGGGCTTTATTATTAGAAAGAGTTTTAATATAGCTGAGAACTTTCGTCTGGATCAGTAGAGGGTGATGGGAAGGGGCGGGGGTGAGAGAAAAAGTTTTCGAGAGTACTAGTAATCCTGTTATCAATAGGGCACCATAGGTAATCACCATCAGGCCTTTCGTTTTCGGTAAAGTTATCTTTAAGGGTTATTGCAAGTAGGTTCGCTTTCTGATCGTCGCTGCAAGCGGGGCCAGAAGAGCCGATGAGATTGGGAATAGAGGACTTCTGACACTGCCATAGGCTGTTGTCTGTTGTGTTGAGCGATTCGAGTCTAGTTTGGCAGGAATGTTGTGAATGTTTTTTGAGTGCTTTTTTTAAGTTAGCTTGTGCTCTGCAATAATTAGTTCTGTGTGCTGGATTTAGAGTGCGATTATACAATCTTTTCGCTTTATTTTTGAGGTAAATGAGATCGTAGATGTCGTTCGGAGTGAAAGAGTGTTTCTTGTTTTCTTTTGGCTTAGACGCTTGGTGGTGGGCGGAGCATACGGCGGCGGTGAGAAGAGACATTTTTTCTTCCAGCACATTGGGATTTCGAATGCCCGACAAGTCAGACAATCGAACGGAATTCTTTAAGTTATTACGAATTCAGACCAACAGGTGGTAACCGCTCTAGCGTTGTCACTATAAATTGGCGTAGTAAGGGAAAAATTTAGAAAAACCGGATTATGATCGGAGGAAAGCTCCGGAATGGAGTCAATAGTGGATGGGAAATTAAAGTTATTTTTGACGGCTATGTCTAGAGTATTTGAAGTCCTGTAGCCGAATCGGGTAGGGGAGTTGGGATATGTATTGTTAAATTGAGAGTATCCGTGAAGGTTTTTAACTGTTTACCTCGCGTGGAGTTGACTCAGCAGTTCCACTCGTTGTGTGTGGCATTTAGATCGCCAAAAATCACACAGTTGCTGTTGGTCTGGAGGAGCTGTTCGAAATCTAGAGTGAACAGTCTCTCGTCCGAACTAGGCGGGATGTACACTGAGATAATAGAAATGGGATTGAAGTTGGGGGGTGGGGTGAGAACTACGATCGTAGCCTCGATGTGCTGGAGTGGAGGAGTGGGTAAATTGTAGTGGGGAATGTTTCGCCTAATGAGAATTAAAGTACCGCCGTACGCGTTCTCGTCCGTGTTTCTATCGTTGCGGTAGCAGATGTAATTCGGAATATTTATGTTGTGCTTAGGTCTCAGATGTGTTTCCTGCATGAGAATTAAATCGGGAGAGTACTTCTCTACAAAAATTTTAAATTCCATAATTTTATTTAAAATGCCGTTTGCATTCCATGAACAGAGGTTAAGACCAATCAAATTGTGTCTAATCATCGTCATCATTGTCAATGAGAACCTCTAATAAGGCTTGCAATTCTTTTTTAGAGAGTTTACTTTTGTTTTTTTTTAGGTTTGGGGGTTGGTTTGTTAAAGTTTAAGGTTGAGACTTGCTGGGTTAAAAGTGTTAGAGCTTGTATAGTTTGCTGAAGGGTTTGGAGAATAAGGGCTTGTGGAGAATTACCTTCGTAAGTAGCATTATTAATTATGGGGGTTGGCGTGACAATTTGATTGGTCTGTTTCTGGTAGAATATAGCAGGATTTCTGCGTGTATTGGAGGGTGCTGCCATCTGTTGCGGATTTTTGGAATTGTTTGTAGTTTTACTGACGGCCTGTGCAAAAGAGGTATTTGGACGAATTAAGCTGTCTACTGCTGTGGCGTAATTATTAGGAGTAGTGTTGGAGCCTTTGCGGGGCTTTGGGTAGAGGGGACATTTAAAATAATTTTCCATGTGTCCGTACACATGGTAATTGATGCAGTATGTTTTTTCAAGTCGCTTAATAGCACATTCGCGAGTTTGATGTGCTTCTCCGCACTTTAGGTAGCGGGGTGTAAAGTGACAGTTCTCGGCTGTGTGATGGAATTTATTGCACGAGTAGCATTGGATTACCCCTTTGCCGTCGTACCCTTCAACTCTTACCGTGAGGTAGTTGTTTCCATGGTTACATTTTATAATCACGTGAATCTATCAACCAATCACCAAATTCTTATCTAAACGCACCCGATTCTCATGTAAAGGGGTCGAAAAAAATACCGGTATAATCCCGGCTTTTATCCGCATTTCGAAATTGCCGGTATTATGCCGGCTTCCATGTAAACGGGGCTTTTGAGATAAAAAATTATCCAGCTAAAACAACCTAAAACCTCTTTATATCAAAAGAATGATCCTTTCATAAGCTCATATCAGTATTATATATTTGTTTCAAATCCTTTTTCTTTTTAAATTTTGTTACCAATTTGATAGAGTCAAAAAAGCTTTTCTTAACGTCTAAATGCATAGTTTTTTAAATACAAATTAGAGATATAAAAAGCACACTAGAAAAACTTTATTACGTTAAAAAATAATATTTTTATATGGAAAAACAGGTATGTATTTCTGCTACGTATCTTACAGCTTAAGAAATATGTAATATAAAATACATTAATGTGTGTTGTTTTGTCAGTAAATATTCCCGAAAATTTCTTTTAAAAAATATTGCTTATCACAAAGGTTATAAGAAATTATAATGAAAAGCATATAAAGAACAGTTTTTAAAACCTCCATATGAATACACTTTGACTTTTTTTCATCCTTAGTAATTTTGTTTTCTATGTGCACCTTTTTTTTCCGAGAAAATTTTTTTATATTCTAAGGGGTGTCCCAAAGAAGTTAAAATGCGTTCCAGCTCAAATTTTACAAATCCATGTACAAGATCTTAGGAAGGAAAGAATTTGCATTTTTAATTATATGCATATATATATTTATATATAATAAACCTGTGTATCACAAATTAAAAGGAATTAACGTTAATAGTGCACTTAAGCGAAATGTTCAAGTTTATATATAATAATTGTATCTTTATGTAAAATACTCCATAAAATGTTGCTGAAAAAAACTTTCTGAGTAAATTTCGAAACATTTATGAATAGATTTCAACTTTTTTTTCACCAGCTGACTAAGTATTATTGAAATTAGCTCTGTGTCAACATTCTCATTACTGCTAGCACCAATGATGAAAGCAAATTCCTTAGATCTCCCAGACCTTGCTTTAGGCATAATTAATTAATATTTTGTCTTTAAGAACACAGTTTTCTATCAAATATATATAAAAAAAAGTTAAATATGAAACAAAATATCGAGAAACAAAGATATAAGAAAATCGAAAAATGACAAAAATTTTGCGAATTTATTTGACAAATTTCACTTAAAACTAATAAATTATTTTTTAAAAATATCCCCATGCCCCATCATTACCTTAACTAAGTTAATAGTTTTTAAATAAATTCGATAAACACCAAAAAATGTAAACAAAGTATTAAAATGCAAACCCTTCCGGTTTCGATATCTAACTTCCGGTTCATTTTTGTTGATTTTTGCTCTTGACATAAAAACTGTTATAACTTCGTAAATAATTGAAGTACAAACAAAAGTAAGGTATTTTTAGAAAGCAGAAAATTCAACTATATAAAATTTAAAGTAAAAAAAATTCGTCATTTTCATCAAAATTGACGTTTTTGCACTAGTCAGTCACCTAGGGTGATATATAAAGTAGATCAACATGTTATAGGTACTTAGTGACAAACTAATTTTAAATGTGTTGCAAATGTTATTTAAAAAAATTAATGTAATTTTAATATAGTTTACTCGCCTTAATAGAATATTAATTCATGATCCAAGTATCCCCAACCCATTTACTATGTTTATTGGTTGGAACATGTGATTGTGTTTGTTTACTCAAACTGTCAAAGTCTCATTCTATTGAAATTATCTGTAGTCGTAATTCATATTCTGTGTTTAATTTGTTTGTTCTTTCTTTTGATTTTACAATCACATACGTTGAAAAATATTTTTCACTTAAATAATTGTTGCAAAAGAGAGAGAGAGAGAGAGCATTCAAATAATTATAGCTGCTTGAGAAATCCTGCGTATTTTGCAAGAACTTGCAGCTTAAAATTTAGCATAAGACATGAAGCGATCATCGCTTACAATTTATGGAACCTTTTCCTGCTGGTCCTATATATAATGTCCACTTTTAACAATAGTTACACCGCGCAAATTTGAACCATGATAAAGTGACATTAATGCTAACGCTACCATCATATATTAAGCAATATGATAGTAGGTAGAAAAAGCCGATTCTGCTGTGAAGGCGGTGCAGGCGGTTGTACGCGGTCGACGGCAGTGCAGAGTTTAGTTGTTTCGTTCCTACTGACGAGTTGAGTTGTTCATTCATGTTGCTGAGTTGAGTTGTTTTCTCCTGGTGAGTTGTTTCGCTCATGTTGCCGAGTTGAGTTATTTTCTCCTGTTGAGTTGAGTTGTTTCGTTCCTACTGACGACTTGAGTTGTTTTTCTCCTGCATTGGCTTTGATTTTCGAGTTGAGGGGGTGAGTTGAATTGTTTTCTCCTACAGCTAAGTTGAGTTGTTTTTAAAAAATGTTCACAAAAAATGGAAGTATGGGAATGTTAAACGTGCTCATGGCGCCACCTATTGATTAAAATATACACTAATTATAGATTTTAAAATGATTGAAGTAAATAACGCTCAAATAAAAAAAATAATAATAAATCCAGATTCAAACTCACGGCCTCAAATCAAAATGTCTCCACAGGACAATAGTTTTTCAGTTACGCTAACCATTATCCTGTGAAGGCATACAGACCTGAAGAAAATTTATGTTTATAATCTCATGAATTTAATTTTGCAGGCGAAGCAGACGGCGACATGTTTTAAAATCATTTTCTTGATTAAAATGAAATAAAAAAATATTGAATTTATATTATTTTAATAATGTGTAAATTTTAATTCAGTATAATGATTACATACACACATAGTAAAGATACAAAGTAAATTGATTATTCAGAAAAATGTGCCGTTGTATACTCGCCATCAGCGTGAACGGGTTACGATTTAATTTGTTTTAGCTTGTCTGATCTTGTTTCTACAAGACGGCGACTGATTTCTACGTCAGAAATTATCTCAATGCTTAGAGCGGATGAATACATTGCTTTCAACCACTCAGCGAACGCCGCTCAAGTGTAATTCGGTTGATATGCGTTAGACACTTATCACATTTTAGTTCAAAATTCATTTCGTTTGTTAGTATTGCGGTAGGCTGTATTCAACAAGAAAAAAATATGGTGATGTCTGAAACACATAGTGCAGTGCTTCTCAAACTGTGGGGCGCGCCCCCCTGGGGGGGCGCGATAACCCTTCGAGGGGGGCGCGAGCATCTTAAAAATATAAAAGGCTTAAAAAATTATTTTTTGGAATGAAGTAAAACAAAATGCTTTCTGACAAAATAAAAAATACACATTTACACTGATATAAATTATATATATCATCTGGTTTTCCACTTTCAAAAGATTCCACTTCAAACGCTCATTAGCTATCTTTGATCCCAAAACCAAATAAAAAAAGATATTTTGTTTTCTTTGCTGTAATCCCGCGATGAGAGATTTTTTACTACGTTTCTTGTAACCTCTAGAATAGTACTTTTGTTTATCATCTCTTTGACCTTCAAACTTACTGGTATGCTTAACTCCGTCTACTTTTCTTTTGGGAAAGTTGTAAAATAATTTTTCTGTTGCTTTTTCCCCACGTAAATGAGTTTTATGATGTATGGATAAGCATATTGAGCACTTTGAAGGATTAATTGGCCAAGATGTATTTTATGAGTAATCTGAAATTGCATTATAAAAAACGTTTTACATAATAATTATTTTTTATAACTGACACCGATGTTTTTGTATCGAATACATTTTTTCATGGGAGCGGTCGCATGAGGCGCTGAATCACTCCAAATTCTGGTAAAACTGTTTATTCGTTAACAATTTCTTGACAGTATCCTCCGATATGACAGTCTTAATGGAAACTAAAATGAATTTGTCACATTTATGCCTCTTTTTTGAGAGTGGCAAACGGTTTTTTACAATCAAGGTACTTGTTTTGATCGAGTTCCCTTCACGACCACTTTTGTTCAGAAATATTTTCTATGAATATGCTATACTTTCCCCTACGATTAACTTTGTGGTTTTAATTGCTGTGTTGTACAACTTATTATGGTTTATAAATGTAAATGAGCAGAATATAAAAAAAAATGGGCATCTGTGATCTCTCTATTGAAGGAAGATGAAACTGATCAAGCAATTGAAGAACCTGATGAAATAATGCATATTAATCGTGATAGCGAAAGTAAATATGACAAAAGTGATAGACATGAAACGTTTGAGTTGAATTGTAATTTTCAAATGCTGCCTAAAGAACTCTATCAAGAAAATTAAGATATCAAGAAAACTAAGAAGCCATAAATGTAACACTTCGCCTTGTCAAAAAGACACAAGCAAGAAAAGGTTACACATGCTATTTGTAGATCATCAACGAATAGAAAAATTACAATAACGTGAGCAAAATATGACAGTTTTGATTGCAAATAACGTTCTAGTATTGTTAGTGAAAAGTGTCTGTGATTTATGTTCTTTATTAAGGTCACGCACATTTGGAACGGTTTCATTAGTTTTATTGGATTTTTTCTCAAATCATCAAAGAAAAATTAAAAGTCCTTTAAAGTAGGTAAGTACATTTTCTCTTAGTTAAATTATTCGCTGCAATTGTGATTTTTATCGAGCACAGAAAAATAATTATAAAAAAAAAGGATTGGGGTGACTTGGTGAAGTGATCGCGCGACCATTAAGGTTAGTGTGGAGTGGGCGCCTGCTTCCGGGTTAAAAACATTTTGAAGGTTTCTCGCTTTAAATATTAAAAATAACACAATTATTCTTCATTGGAATTTTTCATGCGTTTTCCTTATTTAATATTAATTCTAAAATCATTTTATATTTTTGTATGCATTGTTGTGCACTTGGTTTTACTCTTACAATTAAGCTATTATATCAAGAATAATGCATTATTTTTTAAAAAAATAATCGCAGAACGGGTACTTCAGCCAGTCTACTTATAAATGTATCAGTACTGCACAATGTATTTTATAACTAATTTATTAATACTAATTTAAGGCGACTTGGTACCCTAAAAATCACAAACCTATCGTTTTTTTTTATTTTCATTTAATCTTATTCTTTGAATTATTATCTTTCGATTGATATATCACTTGTGCATGTTGGAAAGTTAGAAGTTGAATAAAACTTCATTTGAAAACAAATTAGGTAATTCAGCCACACCCCCTTTTTAGAAAAAAAAGCTAAAAAATGTGTTATGATAAAAAAAGTCTATTTTATAAATAGAAATAATAACTATAAAAAAGAATGTGTAGTATTAAAAGTAGAATATTTCCGAGGCAATACAATAATGTAATTTTTCTTCCTTGTGAAATGTGTGCATGTAAAATTTTTAAATTAAGGCATTTTATATTAATAATTTTATAATTTCAGTTCTTATTCCTGATATATTTTTCATACAAATGTAATACTTTAATATTATAAGAAGAAAAACAGCTAAAATTTCTGTCGTGACAGAAAAAAAAAATTTTTTTTGAAGTTTTTCTTGAGTTTTCTTGTGCAATTAATACTCTCTAAAAGTTGATCATTTATAAAAATGTGTGGGTTGAAAACATATGAAAATGCAATTATTTTAAAGAAAAACGTATAAGTAATATCTTAAAGTGGTAATTTAAGTTTAATTAAGCTTATAATAATTTTTTTTTCCGAATTATAAACTTTAAAGTGGTTTTTCTCAGTGTGTTTTTCGAAACCTTAGTGCATTCAAAATGCTACTCCTTCGACAATTATTTACCAAACACTTCAATTTTTTTCCAGCGTGTTAAAAATAAAGCATGTAATAAAATTAGGGATCCGTTTTGCTATAAACTGAATACTTTTTTTTAAAAAAAAATAAAATGTAAGACATGTTGGCTTTTTCGTTGATTTTTAGCTTGTATATCAACATTTTATTTTTTTATTTTTTTCTCGAAAACGAATGAAATTATTCTAAAATCGATCCCTAAAGTTAAGAACACCCATAAGAATATTATAAAAAATTTCAGGTCAAAAAATTAATTTTTACAAAAGGAGTAGGATTTTAAAATTTTCCCAATTTTCTTCAAAAAATTTAAATTTTTAAAATTGTGTGAATAATATATGAAAATTTTCATCTGGTAACATTTTCTTGAATAGAAACATTGTATAAAATGTTAAAATATAATTTTAAATACGTAAATAAAGAAGTTTGCTCAAAGGGTGCCAAGTCCCCTTAAGAGCAAGTTTAATTATTATTAGTGACTTCCATGGGCTTGTCTTGCAGAGCAAAGGTTTTCAAATGAAGGCTTAATATTAGAAATTGACACTCTGAATTCTTTTTCTATATTTAGCTGAGATCTATATTTTGTCTTCAAAGCAGCCACCGCAGAAAATCCGGTTTCACAAAGGTACGATGTTGAAAACGGTAAAAGTATACGAAATGCTTTTGTTTTCAGTTCAGAAAATTCATCATCTACTTCTGCTCAAAATTGAAAGAGAGTTTTATTACAAAATTGTCTTTTAATTTCGCCACTAGATGTGAAATCTATGAAACTTTCTTCTTCGGTAGTGGAGAATCCTTCTGGGGTATTTTGAAATGGATCTCTCACCCATTCGTAACTTGCTATCAAGTTGTCCTCAGCAAAAAAATATTTTTAAAATTTTTTGCTAACATAGCTAAATGATATTCAATAGTTTTATAAACAACTTCCACATGTTGTTCTTCAGTTTTGTAAGTTTTTACACATTTATCCGCATTTTCAAGCATTTCTAGGTTTTTTTGCTTTAAATTTCGGCTCCATAATTGTAATTTTCTACAAAAAGCATTAATTTTATCACGAGTGTCAAACATATGTACATTTGATCCTTGAAGTTGAAGATTCAATATATTTAATTTCTCAAATATATCGACTAAGTAGCTCAACTTCATCAGAAATAAACCATCTCGAAATTTCTCAGCTTCTGGTAGGTTTTCCTCTTCTAGAAAAATGATAATTTCATTTCTTAATTCATAAACACGTTGTAAAAATTTCCGGCGTGATAACCATCTTGCTTCACAATAAAATAGCAACGATGAATGCACTGTGCCCATGTCTTTGCAAAGTCCAGAAAAGATTCTTGATTTTAGGGGTCTCATTTTTATGTAATTTACTACAGTCACAACTGTTATTAGCACAATATTCAGACCAGGACTAATTTCTTTGGAAACCAGAGCTTCTCTGTGGATCATACAATGTGTCCAGATGCACAGTGGAGTTTTTTGTTTCAGGTGTCGTTAATATTCTATCAATCAATCAAGTGCCTGTATACTTTTAAATCTTCCTGACATTATACGAGCACCATCGGTGCATATTCCGACACAATTTTTCCACTCTATATTTGCCTCGTTTATAAAATTATTTAAAATATCAAATAATGCCATTGCTGTTGCTTTAAGTTTTATTGGTTTACAAAAAAGTAGTTCTTTTACCGCTGACATACCATCCCAAAATCGAACATACGCAATGAAATGAGCATCTTTATTTCTATCTGTTGCCTCGTCAAGCTGAATTGAAAACAATTTATCACGCAACTTACCGAAAAGCTGTTGCTCTACATCTTCAGCGATATCATCAATTCGACGGGAAACAATATCATTTGATAAGGGTATGGACTGCAACTCTTTGGCAAAATTGTCTCCAAACATAGTTTCTACAATCTCAATTGCTGTAGGCAAAATAAGCTCTTCGGCAATAGTGTGAGGCTTTTTACATCTGGCTATTTTATATGATACTTTGTAAGAAGTAAGTAAAGCTTTTTCATTCACTGACAAAGTTTTTTTTAAAAATGTTTTTTTTTTGTTCTCCGTATGATTTTAATTTTGATTCAAAGAACTCTCGAGGTTTGTTAATGTACTCACCATGAAGCGTTTGAAATGTCTTTTAAGTTTATTACGTTTCATACTGTCTGCTGCCAATATTTTTGAGCAAATAACACACAGGGTCTTTTCTTCTCCATTTACTTCAGTAATGGTAAACCCAAATTTCAAGTATTCTTGAGAATATTTCCTTGATTTAATTTTCGGAACTATGCTCGTCTGTGCACTTGTTGATGCTTTATTATCGTCGAATGTTCGCTTATGACTTAAAAATTTATCCATGATTTTTTTGTTCCAATTTTCTGCAGTAATACTTAATAGTGTGAATTACAACTAACGCGCAAATTATAAAATGTACATTCAAGATAGATTTGGTAGCTATAGAAGCATCGAATGGACCAAAACTGATTGGAATTGTACGAGGTACAGCATTATTACATGTTTTGCGCAGACGTCCGATAGTGTTTGGCCAGACTCACGCAGACGCTCGCGAGAATGCCAGATGTGATGGATATGAGAGAGCGCAACATAAAGTAGACTATTTTTCAATTTCTACTATAAGTTCACTCTCATATATATCTTGTTCAAATTTTCAATCGTTGATAAAATACTTTCTATTCATTCATTCAAGTTCAAATACATTTTTTAAAACTTGTAGTGGGTGACACTTCATGTTAATACAGTTCTTTCAAATTTTAATTCATTAATTAAATTAAAAAAATGAATAAATAGTAACAAACAAAAATTATAGTCCAAAAGCATTTATAGAAAGGAAAACTTTTCGTGCTGTCCCCCTGTAACGCAATGGATAGCGCGCTGGGCTTCTAATCTGAAGGATGGTAGTTCGAATTCCATCCGAGATGGCCTAATTTCTGAGAATGTGTGTGATTTCTTCTTTACTTTACACGCACTATTTTCTTACACTAATTAAATTTAATTAATGAATAAATAGTAACGAAAAAAGAATATTCCAATACCCCATATATAGAAAGGAAAAGGAAAAATTGCAAGGAAAATCGCTTTCTCTTTTTGTCGCTTAACATTGTGATTCTGTCATATGTATTACATATTTGTATTAATTGAAACTATTTAATAGAAAGTAACTAAAATAAGTTTTTCTTTGTTGGCCTAAGTAGGCATTGACTTAAAATTTATTTTTATATTTTATATATACTTGTTCTAATGACATTTGTACTTTTAGAAATGCATGATGGACGAAATAAATTTTTAATTAAATGTCATTTTGCAATCTGTCCCAATTTAAAAAATGAGAAAGGAAAAATAACATAACATTATAATTATTACTTAAAAGTAATTTGCTTAAAATATATATTATATAAAAGTAACGTATACAAAATTTAATACTCAAAGTGCATTATTATTGCATTCAGTACATTATTATTGAGGGAGAGGGGTGGCGATGAAAATTGGGTCACCAGTAGTGAAAGTTTGAGAAGCATTGTCTTACTTAATTTATTTATTTTGCAAAAAAGTAGTATACACACAAACTGTAATACTTATGCTATTAATTTGTATGGTTTATAATTAAGATCGCGTATAGTAGCTTTAGCGTCAAAGTGCATTTTTATTACATTCAGTACATTATTAATGTATAAGGGGGGCGCGATAAAAATTGTGATTGAAAAGGGGGCGCCAGTATTGAAAGTTTGAGAAGCACTGACATAGTGAAAAACGAAAGTTTGGAAAAGCCGGGGAATCCTCTGCAAATAAGAAAGCCAGAAGAGAAATTTCAAAAGTAAGTAACAAAATTAAATAAATTTAATATGTAATTTTTATAATGTTTTTTACACATTTCTGATCTTTATTAATTTTGATATATTATTTTCAGAAGTATGGAAAATTTCCCGAGGATTGCATACCAGATGGAGTATTTCCAATTGGAGATGATGTTTTTGTCTTTGCAAGCACCTATTATGATCCCGTATCAGTACACATCCGACGTTTCAAGAAATATGGCAAAACATACTACCCAACTCCCGAGGGAATAACATTAGACCCACGGCGGATCGAATATATCATGCGAAAAAAGAAAGTACCGGAATCACTGGAGGAATTACCAAGTGGATTTTCCCTCCTGAACGACACATTCAAATAACCAGTGAGAACTTCATTGATTTTACTTTCAAGCGCATTAAATATGGTCCGGATAAAGAGCCCACTTTTAAAGAAATAACCATATCCCGAGAGCAGTGGGCTGAAATGATTAAAAAATATGGTGCTATTGAAAATGCTGCTATAGACAATATGTTTCAGTGTATGGACTTTTTAACTGCATATAAAACCTTCTGCGAAGGCCCCATAGAAAATACATTACCTTCTTCTTTGGATGTTAGTCTGGGTCAACAACACTTGACGCAAATTTTGAAAAAATCTATTTGTAGCCTCCTGAACGAAAAAGGACTGAAACAGCCTCAGACTTTCGCTGAGGAGTTATGGGGGAATCGCGAAGAAACATTTAATTCATATGTTTCATCACTTGAAGTTAATGAGATAGCTGATTGTTTTTATAATAATCTTTTTGAAAATGAACACTTTTTATTGTTAAAACCTGTACATTACTTAACTCAAGAATTTTTAAAAAATCTTCGCTTGGATATTATTTTAAGAGAAGTAAGAGACATGTTATGTCCACCTGATTGTTTTGAATACTATGAGGATTTTGTTTAAAGATTTTTATAAGATTTACACAATATTTTGTTTTTATAAATTTGAATAAAATTCTTTTTTTTTATATGCTGAATTTGATTTCTTATTATTTTTATTGTTTGTTAGTTTAATTTATGTTGAAATCGTTTCACATCTTAAAAATAAATCAGAGTATTTTTTAAAAGAAATTATCAAAGTATGTACAAGTGATTTTTAAATGTATTTCATATGAAAGTGAGAAAATTTATGCTCATGTTTTTATACATAAACTTTTTGCCTTTCCCAAAAAGTATATAATAATATAACTATTCATTGTAATAGTCATTCAATCAAGTTCTTTTCATCGGTAACAATGCATCAAGATTTAGCAGCGTTTTACGAAAATCCTGAAGTTCCAAATAGCTTCGGGGGTGTGGAAGCATTACATCGCTCTGTAAAAGGGAAATATAGTAAAAAAGATGTAAAACATTGGTTATCGCAGAAAGATGCTTACACTCTTCATAAACCTGTTCGACATAAGTTTCAGCGGAATCGAGTGTTTGTAAATGATATTGATCGTCAGTTTCAAGCGGATTTAGTCGATATGCAATCTTAAGCAGAATTTAATAAAGGGTATAAGTACACTGCTCAAAACAATTAGGGGAGCAAGCAAAAAAGTGAAGAAAACCGTGTGAGACAGCCACGTATTGGCATACAATGCATAGTTCACGCGTATCAATGCGCAATACAGAAAAAAAGGCGTAAAAAAATTTGGAATTAAGCTTTAATTCTTTGAAAATATGAAAAAAACATGAAAAGATGATTTAGGGCAACAATTTGGTTACAGGTAAACGATAAAAAAAGGTACTGTTTAGACATGATGCATGAGTTTTAATAGGGCGTGTGGTCTCCTCGAACAGCTAAGACTGCTGCACACCTGTTTGCCATGGATGCGATGAGGTTATCGATCAGACTTTGGGGAATACTGTTCCACTCCTCAAGAAGTGCAATCTCCAAGTCTCGGACAGTAGCAGGTGGCCTTAGTCGAGCAGCAATGCGTCGTCCGAGCATGTCCCAAACATGCTCGATTGGATTCAGGTCAGGAGAGCACGCTGGCCATTCCATACGCTGTATTGTTTCAGCTTCAAGCATGTTCTCCACCAGATGAGCTCTATGCGGTCGGGCATTATCATCCTGGAAAACAAAGGAATCTCCAATGGCTCCAGCGTAAGGGATGACATGAGGTCGAAGTATCTCGTCTGCATACCTTCGGCCCGTCAAAGTGCCATTCCAAATGATATGCAGGTCCGTACGTCCGCCTATGCTGATTACACCCCATACCATCCAACCAGCTCTTCTGTATTGTGACCTTTCACGAACGAATGCGGGGTTATTTCGAGTGACCCTGTCCCTCCATACAAGAACACGTCGGGTGTCACACTCTAGACTGAATCGGGACTCGTCTGTAAACAGCACTTGGCTCCAATCATATTGCTCCCAATCTCGATGTTCAGCAGCCCATCTTTTTCGGGCCGCACGGTGGCGTGGGGGTCAACGG
The DNA here is from genome assembly GCA_019973935.1 of Trichonephila clavipes. Classification (NCBI taxonomy): domain Eukaryota; kingdom Metazoa; phylum Arthropoda; class Arachnida; order Araneae; family Nephilidae; genus Trichonephila; species Trichonephila clavipes. The sequence goes on from BMAU01006806.1 coordinate 317,384, forward strand.
AATGCAGACCATTGGCCTACGTGCATAGAGCCCTCCCTCATGAAGCCGATTACGTACTGTTTGGCTGGACACCCTTCGTCCTGTTGCCAAGAGCAACTGTCTTTGCAGCTGCGTAGCATTCTCTGTTCTGTTTCGACGGGCTGTTATCTGTATATACCGGTCATCAGTTGATGTAGTGGCGCGTGGCCGACCTGCCCCTGGTCGACGTCTAACATTTCCTGTTTCTTGGAATCGATTCCACAGCCTTGCAACAACACTTCTGGCGACTCCAACAGCGTCCGCGACACTACGTTATGTTTGCCCGGATTCCAGTCTGCCTATAACACACCATGCCATGGGGATTCCGGTAAATCACGTTGTTGAGACATTCTCAAATAACCTTGTCTCAAAAAAAAATACCGCGCAATCGAATTTCACAGTTACGGCAATAAAACAGACGTTTCTGCAACATCCCGATTTCTCCCCTTATCTCCTTTTTCTGGTTTTTGACGTCATAAACTTTGATTTGCATATAAAGTTTTATTCTTCCGTTTCCTAGTAGGCTTTACATTATGGATGATTCATTTTATGTTATTTATTGGTATACATCTTTGCTTACTTTTGTTAAAATCATGTGCTCCCCTAATTGTTTTGAGCAGTGTATTTGTTAACTTGCATTGATTTATTTTCAAAATTTGCTTAGGCAGTTCCTCTGAAAGATAAATTTGGAAAAATTGTAAAGTCTGGGCTATAGAAATTATTTTTAAAGAAAGGAAGCCTAAAGTGTTGCAAACAGATGCCGGTAAGGAGTTTTTAAATAAAATAGTTCAAAATTATTTAAAAAATCTGAATGTAAATTTTTTTTTTACAAATAATGAAACAAAAGCTAGCATTGTTGAAAGGTTTAATCGGACATTAAAAACAAAAATGTGGAAATATTTCACTGAATTCAACACTATAAATTACATCGACGTCATTGATAAATTAATACACAGTTATATAATCACTCGTATCACCGTTCAATTAAAATGGAACCTGTTTCTCTGTAAGTAGACATAACCGGAAGCAAATATTAAAAAATTTATACGGTGGTCTAAGAAATGAGAAACCTAAAGCCCCTAGATTTAAAATTGGTGATGTTGTACGCATAAATAAACAAAAACTTCATTTTGAAAAAGGATACGAACAAAACTGGAGAAGAGAACTTTTCATAGTTTTTGAAATCGTGCAAAGAATTCCGATTGTTTATAGATTAAAGATTTACAAGGTGAAGATATTAAAGGTACTTATTACGAAGCAGAATTACAAAAAGTTGTCGACTCTGGTTTCTACCCTGTAGAGAATGTTATCAAACAAAGAAAAAGACGAGGAATCACCGAATATTTTGTTAAATATTTAGGCTATCCTGAAAAATTTAATGATTGGGTGACTGATATTCAAAAAGTATAAATAGTTAAACTTTTTTATTGCCGACTCATTTCTAAATGTCTTTCTACGTAACATTACCTTCTGATAGTTCTATGCATTTCTTTCCAGAAAACAAAATATGTCATTTCAAAACTCAATTACCCTCTCCTGTTTGTTTAAATGGTGAATGGGAAGTGGGATTGTCTGAAATCATCTACCCTCATTCTTGGCTTAACGTAAATGAAACTAACAATTATTTTCTATACAAAGCTGGTGACGGCAATATCTCTTCAACTGTTAAGCGAACAATTGATGTGGGTTGTTATGAAACAATGTTAGATATTATATCAGCCGTACAACTTGCTTTACCCAAAAATCCTAATCGGTTCACAATAATTTACAATAAAGCAACAAAACGGGTGAAAATTAATGCAGTTCAAGGTAGCAGCCTTCACTTAGAGAATTTAGGTGAATTGTTAGGATTCAAACGCAATGCAATTATAATAGGTAACATGAAAAGCGAATTCATTGCTGATGCATGGTCTAATTTTTCAGTTTTTTACGTTTACTCCGATCTAATTTCACCCCAAATTGTGGGGGGATACACAGGCTCCTTTTATTGCGAATCGTTCGCACTAAAGGTAAAGACGGGGAAACGATTAGTCAATACTATGATAGACCTCAATACTTACCTTTGGTGAGACACTCGTTTCAAACTATTCAATCTGAACTGAGACTCAAATCGGGTGATTTTGTTCCCTTTGAAAGAGGTAAAGTGATCATAGTGCTTCATTTTCGCATGAGGCAAATACTATACATAAAGCAATGCATTTCTCATACCCTCATTTGGAGATAAAAGACCAAGATGAGTGTACCATACGTTTGCTGTACTAAAAGATTTGAAGACCATTATGCAGGTCAAATAGGTTCGGGTCTGACTCATTACAAGGGCATTAATTTTCAAAAAGGTTATGGAATCGGAGGAATATTTCGTCGATTGTTTAGAGCAGCTTTACCTTTTTTAGTAAAAGGAGGTAAAACTATTGGAAAAGAAGTATTAATGACAGGGAGTCGTGTTGCCTCTGATGTATTGTCAGGAGAAAATTTTAAAGAAGCTGTAAAAACAAGAAGCAGAGAAAGTGGAAAAAATTAGCTCAGAAAGCTATTGATAGAGTTCAGTCTATGGTAGGAAAAGGACAGTATAAAAGAAAGCGTAAGAAACAGAAAAAATTCATTTCATCCAAAGCACGTAAAGTGAGTGTACGTGACATTTTCGACTCGTAAAAATGGCATTTATTCTTAAAGATTCTCCTGAATGTGTTAAATCTGAATTGGAACTTTTCAACTTACCAGGAACTCAAACAGTTATTCAAGATGGGCAGTGGAAACAATTTCATCCTCTTTCTAACGTTTTCGATAATGCACCTGTAGAATTTCACATTTCCGGAAGTGCAGGAGATTACATAGATCTCAGTCAAACACAAGTATACGTAAAAGCGAAAATATTAAAAGTGGACAATACGCCTATTACTAAAGATGATACTATAGGACACGTGAATTTATTTCTACATTCATTATTTTCTCAAGTAGATGTATCCTTAAATGATCGCGTGGTTTCCAATTCCAGTAATACATATCCCTATCGATCTTATATTGAAACTCTCTTAAACCATGGATATGACAGCAAAACTTCCCAATTAACGGCTGAACTATTTTACAAGGATTCTGATGATGGTCTCAAGAAAAGAACCGAATTTTTTAAAGAAAGTGCAACTGTAGACATGATTGGTTGTATACATTCGGATTTATTTCATCAAGATCGTCTTTTACTCAATTTAGTGGATTTGAAAATAAAATTAATACGAAGCAAGCCCGAATTTTGTTTACAAGGATCTGAGGGATTTAAAGTTGTTTTGGATCATGTTTCTTTATTCATACGAAAAGTTCGTGTGAATCCTGAAGTTATTCTTGGTCATGCGAAAGCACTGGAAAAAACAAACGCAAAATATCCCATTAACCGAGTTCTGTGCAAAGTGTATTCGATTCCTAAAGGAAGCATGTCTTTTATTCAAGATAACATATTTTCAGGCCAAATGCCAAAAAAACTTTTGTAGGATGTGTAGATAATGAAGCTTTTCACGGAGCATTTTCAAAATCTCCTTATGAGTTTAAACATTTTAATTTAAATTTTATTGGAGTGTATGTGGATGGACAACCAGTGCCTCACAATCCATTAGAACTCGATTTTTCTAAAGATCAATACATACGGGCCTATCAAACTCTATTTGTTGGGACAGATCGAATGGGTCAAGACAGAGGTATATTTATTTCTAGAAAAGAATATAAAGATTCAAGTACATTGTTTGGATTTAACCTCTCACCGGATTTATGTTCTTCAGGAGAACATTTAAGTCTGATAAAACATAGCAATTTGCGATTAGAATTAAAATTCAGCAAATCTTTAGAACATACCGTATGTGTTATCGTTTTCGCCGAGTTTGAAAATTTAATCGAAATAAACAAATCGAGAAATATCTTGTATGATTTCGGAAATTAAAGAATGGATGGAATGCAAATGTATACAGTCTTATCTCAAGAGAAGACAACGTCCCCCTATTTTCAAGGTGTTTATTCTACAGATACGCTCCCTCCTCTGCAAGAAAACATGTGTGCTATTGTGAATTCTGATGACTCATCACAACCTGGAACACACTGGTTAGCATTATTTGTAAATGATAAAAGAGAATTAGAATTTTATGACTCGTTTGGACAACCTCCTGTATTCTATAACATTAGTACTACTACCTATTTAGATGTATTATGGAATTCTAAAGTGTTTCAATCACCAACATCCAATGTTTGTGGGCAATAAAGTATTTACTTTTTATTCAAACGCAGCCAAGGCTATTCTATGCATTATATTTTGAATCAATTGTATATAAATGATTTTCAAATGTATCAATTTGTAAAGAAACGATATGGTGTAAGATTTGTATTTAGAAAATAAAAAAATGGAATGAAACTAAATATGTGTGTGTCTTTTATTTAATTTAATTTTTTTTTCTATTTTCTATATTTATTTTCTTATGATAATTTTTTTCTTCTAAAAAAAATTAATATTTTTCTATGTTAAATTTCTTTTCTCTCTCAAAAAAAATATTTTTTCTATGATAAATTTTTCACCCAAAAAAGATTAATATAATTTTATTTAATTATATATTTGAAACTTTTAAATTGTATCAAATAAGTATATTTTCCTCAGCAAAAGAAAACTGTTCAAATCATAAAGAGACAACTGAGACAATTTTTTTTTTGTTCTTTTTAATCAAATGAGTATCATTTATTTCAAAGTTTCAACCATGCTTTTCTGCGAGCATACATTATTGGTTTCTTAATAATTTTGTTATTCTGATACAATTTTTTATTTACATCTAGATTTTTCGGTAAATTTACGTCATTCAAAGCTCTTAAAAATACATATCTTCCTTCAGGTGCTGATTTTCGATTCCGTAGAAAATCATTCACGAGGAATGCAATATTGCTTCCTGGAATAACAGTGTTTTTGTAAATAATTTCACCATCAGAATTCCAACTGAAAGATTCTTGAAGCTTTAAAAACTGGAAAATATTTTTTGCTTTTTCTTTATACCTAGCTGGAACAATTCTAAAAATTTCATCCTCAAACACTTCTTTTTCCGTCTTTACTACTGACTCTTTTTAGATTTTCTTTTAATGATTCCGTTTCTTGATTTTCTGATAGAGATGTTTCATTTGGAACTGATTCAGACTCTCTTCGATTTTCGTTAGAAAAGTGCGTATATTTTTGTAAAACTTGTAAATAGAGAATTGTTTTTTCTTCTTCCGTTAAATCCTTGTTATGGAGAATGTTTTTCATGCGTTGATCAAGTTCCGATAAGTGTTCCGTTACTTGAACTCTTTCTTCGGGTACCAGTACAAATTTTTTGCTAAATTCCATTTTGAATTAAAGAACTGATGACTGAAATAGTCGCAGGCAATAAAATAGATAAGAATTCTTCTCCTTTTTTGAATTAAAATTTTCTTTTCTCGTAAAGAGGTGTTTTTGTTAGAAAGTTTTCTTAAGCTTTTCTTTATAGGGAGATAAGCGATTTTTTTTAATTTTAGTCAATGATATGTTACCACATAAAACATTCAGCACACTCTCGCACAAAGTTTTTCTTTCTTTCTTTGTGAACACTTTTTCAAAATAGATTTTGGGTGTTTTGTTTTAGAAATTAGTTTTAAGAGCTCTAAAGTTTGTTCAGAACACACCGGCATCTTGTGAACTATTGAATATTCATTGAACAATTTGAATCTATTTATATGCTTCAAAGTAATGGGTTATCGAGGTTGATATACATAAAAAACATCTCCAGGAAGCATACCTGTGCGCACACGCAAGGATTCATCAGTTTCAGGTTTTAAATCAATAAGTAAGTATCCGTACGGTTTTGATGTGGCATCTGCGTAACATTCTTGAAAAAATTTCACTTTACGAGGATACAATTGGCGACCTAAATGTGTAATTTGGGATTGATCTCTTCGATTCTTAAATAATACAAGATAATGAGCGTTTAAGGAAATTTCTCTAATTTCTTTCCCTTTATGAAAAATATTCTGTACCACAAAAATTATACTTAAATTTCTGTGATGCGAAAATTTTACAAATAAATTTGTTAATTGGGGATCATTTAATAACTCTCCCATAAGATCGCCTGTAACAATTAACGCATCTAAATACTGGTGCAAATTAGAGGGGATACCTTCATGAAAGGAAATATTCGGCATTTCTTCATACAACGCTTGGTAAACTCCATAACACCAAATTATTTTTTTTAGGAAAGGGTTTAATCATTTTATTTTCGATTAAATTTTTAACGAACTGACTTTTACCGCTACCAGATGGCCCAGCCAAGATTAACCCTCCAACCGGACAGCACGGATTTTTCCGTGAATTTTTCGTAAGGCCGGGACTCACCAAAAATGAACCAAACAGATTTTTCCCCCTTCAAGTAATGTGTTCAAAAACGTTAAAGTCGAGTTTTTCCGAATTATTTTCCCCCTTTAAAGGTTTACGATCTTGAAAGATAATTAGAGACGGTCGGGGAGACACAATGGGCATTGAGGGGAAGTAGTTTTATGGCTCACGGGAAGACCGGTTCCTGTAGCAATCGTAAAAAACTCTTTGAGGAATTTCTTTAAACCCTAAAGTGTAGGGAAGTAATCGTAAGTCAACGAGTTGAGAATTCTCATTTTTTTCTTTACCTTAAAATTCTCAAATGGAATTAAGTTTTTATAATGTATGTCTAAGTTTTTAAAAAATATCTGTGGTATTTAAATTCAAATTATATATTAAAACATTGAGGATAATTTACTGTTTCATTTTTATTATTTTAATCAATACTTTCAGGGATTTTTTTTAAAAAATGATTATTTTGTTATGTGTCAAAAAAATTAAAAAAAAGGTTCAAAATTTAAAATTTTATAAAATTTCGGACACTTCTAAACATGAATAATTTTTAAGCTTTTGTATTACATTATTTGCAAAAAATTTATATGTATTGTTAAAAAAAACCCTATTTAAATCTTTTAGTTTTTCATAATTTTAAAGCCAGATATTCAGGGCATCTTACATAGAATCCCTTGTTTTGTATTGTTCAGATAACAAATTATATTTGAATTTTGAATGTCTGAACATTACATTCATTCAAAGAGAACTTTAACTTCAAGTTTATATTTTTTAACTTGAATCTTCAAATAAAGAGTATTTAAAAGCATCTGGACAAATTTACAGTTAACATTTGCGCATATAAATAAATATAAAGATGCTTTTTAAATTCAAGTTTAAAAAATATATATTTATGCATAATCCCTCATCATTCATGTTCCATTAGTGGTTGACTGATAAAAAAAAGGTTATTAAAATTTGGACATTTTTATAATCTTAACCATGCAAAACTAGGAATTTTTTGTATTAGCTCCACTGAAATTCTGCATTGGAATTTCGAAAAGATATTTATGCGTGTCTCACATACTCAGTTGAAAACATATATTTACCATAAATAATAATAATTCTTTGGATATTTAAAATTATCATTAGATTAATTTTTTAATATATATATATATATATATATATATATATATATATATTCGACTTCTAATATTTTTTCAAGTATTCCTTAAATTTCATATAATTTAATTAAGTGAGGGGATATTAAACTCGCACTCTCTCTCTTCTCTACTCAACTACTTGAGGGCTTTTGGCGACGGACCTGTGGCCGGGGTACCAGGTGGTCAAGGTATCGAATCATGGTTGGCATGTCTCGAGTTCGAGCCCAGTGCCACAAAAGACCCGCCGTGTAGGGCAGCGAAGCACGTTAAATCTATCGAGAGCTGAAATGTCCTCTCGTTGGTGTGGTGTGGTAGTTAGGAGAGGGGGTGCCAGCTCAGGTGTCGCCCTCGGCATTTGACCATGCTTCAAAATTACGAGGTCCATCACTAAAAGCCCTCGTGTAGCTGAACAGTGCGACGTTAATATTCACTCACTTGGCGACGGACCTCGTAATTTTAAACCATGGTCAAGTGACGAGGATGACGCTTGAGCATCGCTCCCTTACACGGCGGATCTTCAGTGGTGCTGGGGTTGAACTCATGACACGTCAGCTACGAGTCCGTTACTTTGACCATTAGGCTACCACGGCCTAACAATGTGGTTGAAAACTGCATGTTATGAGTAAAAATATGCTGAAACATTTGATGAACTTATAATAGATTATTGCATAGAAAATAGATGTGTGATATGCTAAAATGACAATATGTAAAAGTTATGAGAATATCGATGACAATTTTTGAAAAATGCAATTTAAGTTTCAGTTTGAAACTTATTCGTTTTTTTTCGCATTTAATATTAAATAGTCGCGATAACAAATTAATAGTTTAACGCATTCATAGATTATAAAAAATAAAGGTATAAATGATATTGTTGGGAATAATATGTTTTTATAGTTTTGAATTCAGACTTCTTTGCAGGAGTGTAGACCAGTGTTTCTCAAACTGTGGGGCGCGCCCCCCTGGGGGGCGCGATGACCTTTCGAGGGGGGCGCGAGCATATCGAAAATAAAAGATTTAAAAAATAATTAGTTTACTGGAATTAATTAAAACAAAATACTTTCAGACATAATAAAAAATGCACTTTTACTCTGATATAATTTATAGGCGCGCGCGCACGATATTAAGTCAGCAAAAATAAAAACTTCTTCAATACCTAATTAGCTATCTTTGATCCTATAACCAAATAAAAAAACTTTTATTTGATTTGCTGTAATCCCATGATGAGAGATTTTTTTTATTACGCTTTTTTAACCTAACTTACTACTCTTTCAGAGAAAAACAGATCCCAGACCCAGAATCGAAAAAAATTTAGGAACATAAAAAATTCATCACTGTCATTATTTTTGAAATACTGCACATTATAGCTGTAATCTGTTTAACCTTCTAAGTTATTGGTACAGTTAGTTATGACCCCTCTCTTATGTGTTCTCTGTTGCGCTTTTTTCCATGCAAAAGAGTTTTAAGATATTTGGAAAACCACACGGAGAGCACACACAAGCACATGAATGATTACTTGGCCAAGACATATTTTTATACATATTCTCAGCATATAAAGCATAACGAAAAACTTTTCACGCAATTTTTTTAGCAGTAACATACATATTATCATAATGAATATACTTTTTACCCGGAAGTGGTCGCGCGGGGCACACAGATTACGAAATCGTTAATTCTGGCAAAACTGTTTATTTATTACCAAAGAAAACTTGAAAAGTCCTTGAAAGTAGGGGTAAGTAAACTTTCTCTTAATTAAATTATTCACTGGAATCATGATTTGTATCGTGTACAATAAAATAATTATAAAAAAAGAATTGGGGTGACTCAATAACCCCGACCGTATCGAGTGCCCGCCTGCTCCCGGGTTAAAACATGTTGAAGTCTTTTCGCTTTAAATACTAAAAATAATACAATTATTCTTTATCGATATTTTATATTATTGATCATTATTTAACATCAGTGGTGCACAAGGGGGTCCGGACCCCCAAACCATTGATTTTTTTCCGATTGATTATAATTCTAAGTTTATAGTACGCAAAAATTTAATTAAGTATTTGTTATTAATGATTAATTTTATTAATTAATGCTAATTATTTATTCAAGAATTAGTTTTTTACTGTGTTTTGTTCCCGAAAATCGACAAAATCAAAAGGAACCTGATACAAGATTGGTGAACTTTCGACCCCGGACCCCCCTTGAAAAATTCCTGTGTGCGCTACTGTTTAACATCAATTATAAATGCTAATTCTGTGAGGCTTAAAATTACAATTCGCTTAAAACTAATTATAATGTGAGCAACCATTTTAAAAAAAAAATCATTTTACGTTTTTGTAAACATTGTCGAGCACTTGGCTTTGCTTCCCTTACAATTCAGCTATTATATCAATAATGTTTTATTTTCTTATAAATGAACTCATGCAAAGAGCGGGCAATTCAGCCGGTATACTTTTAATTTATCAGTGCTGCACAGAATATTTTATAACTAATTAATTAATACTAAATTAAGAACAAGTTTAATAAGTATTAATGACGTCCATGAGCTTGTCTTGGAAAACAAAATTTTTATAAGGAATGCTTATGATTAGAAATTGACCCTCTGAGTTCTTTTTCTATATTTAGCAGATATCTATATTTTGTCTTCTAAGCAGCTACCGCATTTTGCAATATGTTCAATTTAAAAATTAGAGAAAGGAAAAATAACATAATAATTATCCTATTATTTTATTTATTTATTTATTTATTTATTTTGCTTAAGAGTAGTATACAAAATTTAATATTTATGTTACTAATTTGTATGGTTTATAATTATAAGATCGCCTATTGTAGCTTTAGCGTCAAAGTTCATTATTATTGCATTCAGTACATTATTAATGTATAAGGGGGGCGCGAAAAAAATTGTGATCGAAAAGGGGGGCGCCAGTATTGAAAGTTTGAGAAGCACTGGTGTAGACTATTAAAAGGCTGATGTAGAAGCTAGAAAACTAATATTTAAAATATATGGAAAACAATATCTGCAATTCCATGATCTTGACGAGCAGAAGACGGCATTTTTACTTAGTAGGGCAGAGTAAGCATAAGTTAGGAGCTTGTGGAGTAAACAACCAGGCCTCTGCAGTTTTGGCAGGTAATGAACTCCCATTTGTTGCTTTCAGTAAGGAATATAAAAATAACAAATACAAAAATAAGGCATGTAAAATTTTATATATTTTAATAACAATGAATTGTGAACTTAATTTCCAATTCATTGTCACGAGTTGGCAGTAACTACGGTACTCTATAGACGTACTTCTTATATATATATATATATAAAAGAAGTACGGTTGATAGAGTACCAATAATTTTAACGCAATTTTATATTTCGTTCTCGTAAACTTTACTCCTTTTAAAACATGTATTGACAAAATACTCTCCTTTTGTATATTTATAAAAACTTAAAAATATAATGGTTATCTTACCCAACATTTTAAATCAGGGGCGGCAACTGTGTAGCTAAGACGTGCCAAACCAATCTGTCAGTATCATTCAGCGTGCCACATAGTAGGAAATTTTTGAAATCCTTCGATTCTTACGGTAATATTTGCAGATTTAAAGAATAGAGGTAAATAATTTAGATTTACAGTTTTATTTTATATTAATTACGGATCAATAAAATACATTTATTAACATAAAAATAAACAATATAAAGTATTACTATTTCTTCAACAAAGATAAAAAAAATTAAAAATGTATGTTTCCAACATATTTATTTAAATAAGAAATAGACAAAGTGAAATATAAATTATTCCCTTCAGTACAGTTAAATAAAAATCGTAATGCGAATTAACTCTTTCACCACTCTTCTTTCATATCGCAAAACCATGGGTATAATGCGTGACACGATTCTGAGCATTCAGTTGTTAAACAATTTCTTTGCGGAGTCGAAATATTTTTCATATTAAGAAAGATTTTTTACTTTGATATGCCGAATCATAAGTGGAAAGCAGAGTACATGCAATTTTCTTTTATCAACAATTAAATCCCCTAGCAATAACACTCAATTATTTACAAAATAGCTGTAAATTTATCCTTAGAATTATCTTTCAGATTATTTTGTAGTTCCATAAATGTCCATAACTCAGAAGATGTTTGTCAAATAAGGTCTATTATCAACTTCCATCCACTCAAGAATTGACAAATTTGTAGAGTAGTGCTGAGTGCCACTAAGAATTGTACCACGTGCCACAGGTCCATAGATTGCCGACACGTTTTAAATGTTCTTATTAACTAACCATCTCCTATTCAAACACAATTTATATGATAAAAAAGGGTTTTCATTCATTTTGTAGGGAATTGTATTAGATTCAACCATAAGTAATTTTGTGTATCAAAAAAATTACATTGTTTCGGGGATCCCCTTAGAGCAAAATGAAAGGAATTTGACATAATTATAGTAAGTTTCTCTAAAAGGGGAAACGTTTACTTTCAAAATACACTGCGTAAAGTGGTTTTAGGTGTACGAAGTTATATTCACTATTATTCCTAAAATAAATTTTGATATTTTGGTTTTTCGTTAAGTTTTGAAGTTATATTTCTTCAAATATACTTCTCCATTACATTACTTTCAAACTTGCTATTTTCTTTTGCGGCCACGGTAGCCTGATGGTCATGGTTATGAACTCGTGTCCAGTGTTCGAGCCATGGTACCACAAAAGTTTAGCGTTGAAGAGGAGCTGATGCACGTTAAACACGTCGAGGTCAAAAGTCCGCACGTTGGTGTGATGTGGAAGTTTGGAAGGGGAGTTATCAGCTCAAGTACCGTCCTCGTCATTTAACCGCGGTTCAAAATTACGTAGTGCCGTGTTTCTAAAAATATCACACTGTGACATTTCTGTAAACGACATGTATGTGTCTTTCTCATACTTCTTTGATATTTTTTGCTATTTATACCTGTTAAAATTATTTTTTATAAAAGGTTTTTTTGTAATTAATTGTAAATTGAATAAAACCTTTTCTTACAATTATATGTATTTGAGGATCAAATCTGATTTACTTTATTCAGGAAATTTTTAGTAAATTTCATTTTCTTAGCCAACTTATTTCTTTTAAAACATGCATATTTGTGTATTATATAATTAAATTTCTAACTATCTAAAATTATGTCTGGCTTTTTTCTTCATTAAAATCTTTCAGGATTTTACAAATTATCTTGCCATTATTCATTATGTACTTAATAAGGAAAAATATATCTAAATATAAATAATTTCTGGCCTAATAAACATATTGTTTTTAGCTACAGTTTGGAAAATGCATTGAAATTTGTATCGGGACAGGATTTTAATATATTATGAATGTGTTTTTGACTGCCACTATGTTACATATTTATCTTTCATTCTTTTTACAGTATGAGTAGAAGTCGTAAACAGTTTTATCACAGTAAAATTAATTTTTGTTTTATATTCAAATTATACTATTATATTGATTCTGAAAATAATAGGTTAGTTTGACAAGCCATTACTTCACAATTTTAAAGCACTGAACAGTTTTGAAATTTTTAAAACTTTTCTAAAATGTTAAATTATTAAAAATATTTAATTATTGTAAGTGATTAATATTTCTTAGATTATTGGAAACAAAAAGTATAAAATTTAAAATATATCTCTTTGTTGAATTTTAATAATTATTTTTATGGCTAAACCTGGAAAAAACCCAATTTTTTTTTAAATATTAACAATAAGATATTTTTAAAAAATAACTAGAGTTCTCAGACCTAAATCCATATGAACTTTTATAGAACATATGTAAGGGAACATTTACAAGATATTTCAAGACTCTATCTTGAACAGGAAAAACGCCTTAGGGATTAGAAAACACTCTCATCTTCAAAATTAAAAATCTGAGAAAAACATATTTAAAATTTGTAAAGGCATAAAAAATTCCAATGCCTGTAAAGCTTTAATTTTTTAATCTGTTACTATCCAACTTATGCTCTACATGAAAATTCTACTTGAAATAAATATGACTGAAATATCTTTTTTAATTCAAAATATTCTAAGACATATATATATATAACATTGATAACAACTGTTAATTTGATAAATTATTCACTTTTATCAGAACCTTATATATTCACAAGAGTTTTAAATGCAAAATATTTATATAGAAATTAGTAGTTATACAAACGTAATCCAGAAATCACCAAGTTTGTAAACAATATCTATTTTTTTCTCAGTTCCCCATCGTGGCAGTTAAGCAAGTTTAAGTTTTTGTTGCATGACTTTAAAATACTGCAGTGTAGTACTACAATAGATTTATTATAATGTAGTTTGTGGTACATCAGGGAAATATTTAGTTAATTCTGCAACATTTGTATTCTGTAGTCTAATTGTAATATTACCTGAAAAAGCTGCATTTTAGATTTACCATTTTCAGTCATATTCCATCCCTTTCAAGTATTATTTCTCACAGTACCCTGCGTACATTTTGGTCATGGCATTTTTCAAAAGGAAAAAATTAATGAAGACACAGTATAGAGCTTTTAAATTATATAAACTATGTGTAAAAAAATATATTGGTCTTTAAATCAATCTTAATTAAGTAAATGTGAGAAAACTCAAAAACTTAAAAAGATGAGCAAACAGAAATGATTTTAGAAATTAAAATTGTAGTTAATAGCCATTTCACACGAAATATTGGATTGTGTTAAAAAATATTTTTAATTAACCCTCTAACTGGATACCTTCCTCCTGAAAAGTTATTCCGAAAGCGTTTTACTCTTATATTGCTAGTCCCTTCAAAAATGCAACAGACATAATTCTTCCCCCCCCCCTTTTAAAACTTGGGAGGTCGAAAGGGGACAACTTTATGACTTGGTTCGGCGTATTTGATCTTTGAGAACCAGGATAGCAATTGTTTACAGCTAGCTGTTAAGTTGCCTTGGGCAATCTTGTATGAAAACCGTAGTTCTGTCTACTATGTCGTTTTCCCCATAGATTCAGTCACAGTAAATTTAAAACAAAATGCAGGGTAAAAAAAACATGAAATAAATGGCGTGTTAAAAGTTGAAAAACAGTTATATTTTCTTCAAACAAAATTTATTTTTCTGTCATTTTTTAAAAATTTAAAAAAATATATTTTGGTATTGCAATTTGAACCAGAAAAAAGCATCCTGTATTCATTTTTGAATATGAGAGTAAGAAAACGCGCTCACTTTCATGTTTTTAAAAAAATTATGAGGTAAAAAGAGTAAAGGCCCTATCTTTTTTAAACAATAAGACATAAATGGTGCATATTTATGAAATGAAACAGATCTTTCTCTATTCAATTATATTTTTAATTTAGAATAACATAAAAAATGATTTCAATATACTTTTAATTTATTTAAATTTAAATCATATAAATGATATTTTTATGTTAACTGAATATTTTTCGGAAAAAATCTAAATTTTCATTCCTAGTGCTCTCCTTTTCGAACTCCTTGTATTAAATAAAAATATCTTTTCTACATTGGCATTTGTGATGGACATAACACACATTCAGTCAATAATTTTTAATTTTAATGGAGGATATACTTCTTCAAATGCACATGACAGTACTTCTAACCATTTTCTACTCAAGTTAAATTTCTTATCTTTATGTTTCTTTTATTACAAGGAAAAATGTCTCACATCGATAACTACATTTTCACACAATTCAGTCATTACAAATTCTATTGTAAGAAAAGTTCTCCCTAATTAATTTTGTCTTTCAAAACAGTACACTTAAAACAATTTTGTTGAGTGAAGTTAACCGACAGTTCCACAATGTATTCATACCAAATTTTAAAAACAAATTTAACACTTGGAAATGTATCCTGTATTAAATTTTTCAGTATACACAAATATTTCCTGCTGTAGGGAAGATATAATATGAGATGTGGTGTGCGTTTGTGAAAGAATGTTTTCGTACGTGTAGACTATTTTTGAAAATTTAAATATCACTGAAGCTGATCATATAACTGCAAATGAGCCTTATTTTAATGTGTGCTGGTATCAAAGTAAAACACTTTACAATATTAAACAGCCTATTGAATTATACTCAATATCAAACTATTCGCAAAATGGCTTACAACTTCTATTCAAATTGCAAAGAAACTGAAATATAAATATATCTTACTACGGTCAAAAATATTCATAATATGTAAGTATCCTATTTCTCCACTTATTTCTATACATTTTAAAAACTGTAGCTGAATGCAATTTTTTATATTTATAAACGAGGCATAACAGCTCACACACTCGTAAAAATGTATTTATCATTTTTAAATATAATACTATAAAACGTATATGGATTGTAAGATCAGTTGTAAAATCCTAAAAGCTTTTAGAGGAGCTAAAAACATGTAATTTTGGATTGATCAAATTTTTAATATAATACACAAATATACATGTTATTAAGCAAATACATTTGAAAAATAAAACTTCCTTCTGAAATAAACGTAATTGAAAGAAAAATGTTTAATTGCAAATGAGTGGAAATACATGTTTATCTAAGGGGTATCCCCAAAGTGAGGTAATCCTCAAACTTAAAACTCAAACTCAGAGGCACAACAATCCATGAGGGCCAGGAACTACTGTGCCCGTCCTAATACACGTGACCATTGGGCGCTGAGGTGTATGAACAGATGTCACGATTTGGTGGTCTATCTGAAGAGAGAGTTCAAGAACCCATGACCTTCAGTGTTTAAGACTCCAAACAAGCTTGGTACTCATTTATCGACCCAATATAGCGGGAATGAAAGGCAAAGTCGACCTTGCCCAGCCCGTTAATACAACCTCAGACCTGTGGTGTGGAAGCACAATACACTACTACTCCTCGATCCTATTCGGTGAAAAATAAAATTTAATGTTAGAATCTTATATAAATCCCTAATGAATGAGGGAGTCCAAACTTTTTTTTCATGTAAACTGTTTACACGGAAATGGTTAATTATGAACATTTCACAAGCTGCATAAATTAAAATTAACCGTTATAGTTTACATAAATTTTTAAGGGTGCAAAAGGTGTATTTCGGTTGCACGAATTAATTTTAAAAGGAATACGGTTACAAAAAAGTAGTACAAATCTATCTAAAGTAGGGTTGGTTACCTTACATATTGTCAAAAACAACAATGTATTGGAAGCCAATTCCACAATTCGTTGTTATAAAAATGTATGGAACATTACAAGATTTATTTTTGCATTTGTAATTTATATATATATAATTTTTCCTGGGAACATTAAAAGCTAGAGCGGCATCCATCAAAACCGCGGTTCTCTCTCTGTTTTTCCAGATCGCCCCTGACTAAGCCGGCTCTGCCATAGTAAGTGAAAATGCCGGATTTTGTTTGTCAAGATCATTTTATAGCAGACTGCATTTTTCATGTATTTTAGATGGTCGTTTTAAATTTTCTACATCAATATCTTAATGTCTGAATTTAAAATTACATAAAATTCTTGACATTCGCATCAATGACCATTATAATTTTTATTAGTATATGAATGTGTCATCACACGATTACATGACTGTTATTAACATATTATTTTAACCATTTATAATTAATATTAAGTATAACATAACGCACACAAATTTTCTGAACTTTAAAATAAATATTTCGAAAACTACTTCAGATATACTCAAAATTTTTCATTTCTACCCTTTAGCTTGTCAGTTTTGCTTCTATGTAAAACTTTATTTCAACTGAATTGTATGAAATCTTCAAAATATATTAAAAAATACCAAAGAAGCTATATAATAAAATTTGAAATTTATATTATACTCAAAGAGTTGCTGGAACTTATGGTAAATAATTTTTAACTTTGCGATACATTTTTTTTTTTCGAAATTTCAAATGGAATTTCTAACATAAAATTTCTAGCTTTATACGGTCGAGATTTCAAAAAATATCCAGATTTTAATTACTTATTCAGTTAGCCTTGAAAAAAAGATAAATGTTGAGGTATTTTGCATAAATAGATATTTTTGAAGAATAATTCGAATGTTTTTGAATAGCTCGAATTTAAAATTGATTTTTATGTTTATTTATATGCATAAATGTCTACTGTAAATGTTTCCGTATATTTTTGATTACCATTTATTCAAACATTCAAGTTATAAAAAAAATGTGGGAATATCTTCATTCATGTTGTCTTTGATGTAAACTGAAGTTCAAGCACTTAAAATTCAAATATAATTCGGTGTATTTTAACAATATATAACTAGGCACTGTACGTAAACTTCCCTGAGCACTTGGGCTTTGAAATCTAAAAAAAAATTAATAGATCTTAATTAGTTTTTTTTTTTTTTGTTATTATTTTTATCAAAGTGTAAGAAAATGTTTCAAATTATTTGAGATGAAGTTTAAATTTATTCATTTTTAGTATTTGGAAAGTTGAAAAGATTTCAAATTTTAAAGTGTTTGGTGTTTTATTATATTTTTTGGGGCATCTTATAATGAAATAATCATGTTTCAAAAACTGAAAGCATTGATTAAGATAAGAAAAATGAAGCGAAAGAATATACTTTAAAAAAGATAATTTGTCTAACTATATAAAATAGCAGATTGCACTGACACGCCCCAACTTGTTACAGTTTGAAATTAATATGAAACCAAAAGGGAATTGTAACATATTTTACTTATGCGTTGGGACTTTTGAAAACTTTTAAAATACAAGCTAGCAAACAAACACTTCTTGGGTTCTAAAGAAATTTCTCCCCGAATTTTTACGATTGCCCCAGGATCAAAACACGGGGTTCCCTGCGAGCCATAAAACTCCTGCTGTGTTGCTTCCTCCGTCCCTCATTATCTTTCAAGATGTTAAACCTTAAAAGGGGGAAAGGATTTCAGAAAAGTGCGGGTAATCCGCTTTTGAAAACGTTATTTGAAGGCAGAAAAATCAGTGCAATCCATTTTCGAAGCATCTTTACACTGGCGGAATTTTCCGTGCTATCCGGTTAGAGGGTTAATTCAATCTAGGAATGCAAAAATGCTTTAAAATAAAACCGAATTTAAAATCAAAACTCAGAAAATTAAAATTTCTTAAAACTTAATTGGATTTTAGATCAGAAATTGAGCAAGTTTTCCAAATATATGAAATATATATTTGCAATAAATTGGGTGAAATTTCTGTTGGCCCTGAAGTGGGGAAAATGTCCATTTCACAATCCTCGCCCTAGGCCACAGCTGTGAATGAGAAACCTCCCGTATCGAAGAACACAGAGACCGAAAATCAATAAAATCATCCCCTGCAAAACCATTTCAGGACCTCCTGTAGTTTTAACAGGGGAAGGCATTAAACTGCCGTGCGTTTTTGAAGCAGTTCGCGAAATTTATCGAAACATTTTCGGCTTCGCTAGATTTGAAAAAGTAGACCGCTTTCGAAGTGAAATTCAATTAGCGGGTCATCCACTCAAAGGGTTAAAGTAAATGGATGAACTAATTTGAGAGAATCCATGATTAAACTAAATAATTTTATGAATGATGTTGCTATTTATACTAAGAGTCACTTACTTCTATAAATTTCATTTTGCGTGATAACGAAAGGAAAATTCATAAATTCTTTCCCTGTCCGTAATCATATCTATTGTATCCTGTATTTTCCTGTCTTGATTCGTTACCAGATAAAAGTGAGATCGTGATATACATTCAGTAGAATATTTGCTCATGGTATTGTAACGACGTCACATTGATACGAACCAACCCCCTCCATACATGTCTAGTTTGATGGATTAGAGCAAGTGGGGTTGGGGACACAGCACATGGTCTTGGGCGTCATTGTTCATTGTTGGGATTCTGGTCTGCGACGTCAGTGGGTCTGTAGTCTTAATGGGCTGGACGAAACCCCGCTGTTCATCTTTTGACTGAGTTCGTCTGACTCGATACTTCGGTGCCTGAAAAACGGCGAGTGGTAAGGGAATCAGGTGTTCGGGTGGACCTTGTGTCGCCAGTGAGTGTGAGAGGGTCAGAGAGAGAGCTATTGTCAGATTCGAACCAATAAGGACGCTAATGAGTCTGCGGGCCGTGTGCAGATTTCTGTTGGGTCGACCAATGAGAAATGACGAGGGGGGTGTAGTGGACCCACCTCAGGAGTTTAAAAGGGGTTGGTGGGAGATATCCATTCCAATTTGCTCTATCGAATCTATGTATTGCGCCTGATCGTCACAGAGTAGCAGAACACAAAATTTGATTGCTGATTTAGTAGTGTGTGTGTGTTTAGCAACATTCTATAAGTTCTACGTCTTCATTATGTATACTTGTAATATTTGTGGAAAAACTTCGTTACAAGCTATGTTTTAAAACGCCATACATTACAAGTTCACGAAAAAAATGCTGTCCTTCAATGTGCGGATTGTAGTAAAAAATTCGTCCGAGAAAGGGATTTAAAAATGCACAGATACTCTGTGCATTCAACCGAGAAAATTACTTGTAAATTTTGCTATACGTCCTTTACCCGTAAAGACAACTTATTGAAACATTTGAACAATAAAAGATGCGAAAGAAAGTTGGGGAAAGAAGCGGGGAAAAGAAAGAGAGTGGATTTGTCTGTATCAAGTAGGAAAAAGAAAACACAGTTGTCCATATCTGCTGAAAACTCTACGGCGGATCCTGAAAATATCTTCTTACCACCAAAACAGAACGAGAGTGCTTTTCAAAAAGCATATAAAACTTTTAATCTTCCCAATAACGATAGTTCACTGGGTAAAAGAGTTTCTACTCTTAAGAAAAGAAGAGACAATCTTTATTTTTCGCAATGAACTGGAAACTTACAAAGCTTTGAAAGTGAGTAAATGGGTTCATTGCATTTACTCGAAAGCGACAGATGCTGGAAAAATGATAAAGAACGTAGAATTCAAAACGCCGAATAATGAGGTATTACAAGAAACTAATCTCGCCAGACTTTATGACGACATGTGTCTGAGAAAATAGTGAAAGAAAGTGAGGATTTTGAAGGTAGAGACTCGGGCTGGACACTGGACGAAATCTTAAGACTCGAAGTCCGCACGAACCGTTATTCTCCTTTCAGAGGTTCATCATCCTTCATCGAGGTGCCGAAGCAGATTGCTGAAACAAAGGCAATCATCAATGTCATCAATAAAAAGGACTCTCAGTGTTTCATGTGGTCTATTCTCGCAGCTCTTTACCCCAACACCAGCAACCCCAACAAAACGTCAAGTTATGTCTCCCACCTAAATAAGCTGAACTTTGATGGAATATCCTTTCCAACACCGCTTAACGAGGTGAAAAAATTTTCAAAAATGAACGATATAGGAATAAACATTTATTCTTTTGAAGAAGATTTAAAAATATTTCCTCTCCTCTCTCATCAGTGATATAGTGTGTGAGAAACATATAGATTTGCTTTACATAAAAAATGGAGAGTTTGGACATTATTGTTTCATTAAAAGCTTATCTCGACTTGTTTCGAAACAACTCTCAAAACATCAACATAAAACATTTATATGTAAAAGATGTTTAAGTGCTTTCCAAACAGAATACAAACTTCCTCAGCACAATGAGATGTGTATACATAAAAATCCTGCAAGGGTAGTAATGCCGTCAGAAACAAGTAAGTTTTTAAAATTTAAAAATTTTCAACATTGTTTAAAAATACCTTTTGTTGTATATGCGGATTTCGAGTGTGTAACTAGGAAAACTGATACTTGTTGTCCTAATCCAAACTTTTCCTTTACAAATATTTATGAAAAACATGTCCCAATAGGTTTTTGTTATTTTATCAGTTATCAAGGGGGCATTATAAAGATCCAGTAATATATAGAGGTATTGATGCCCCCAAAATTTTTATTGAAAAGTTAGAAAAAGATGCAATAGAAATTGATAATATTTATAAAAAATCAAAACCGTTATTACCTCTTACTGAATCAGAAAAGCAATTGTATGATAATGCTAATAATTGTTATGTTTTTTGTGGTCAAACCTTTCACGAAAACAATATCAAGGTTAGGGATTATAATCATGTTACTCAAAAATTTAATGGCCCTTGTTGCAATAGTTGTAATTTAGCAATGAAAACCCCCAAATTTTTGCTTGTTTTCTTCCATAATCTTTCAGGATATGACGCCCATATTTTTATTAATGAGTTAGGATATGATGAAAAACAAATTAATTTAATTCCGAACACCGAAGAAAAATATATTTCCTTCAGTAAAAATTTTTAAAATGATTTTCAGTTAAGGTTTTTAGATTCTTTCAAATTCATGTCTTCTAGTTTGGAAAATTTTATAAAAACACTAAAAAAAGATGAATTTAAATATATGAAACATTATTTTGACTCAAAAAAATAGATTTACTTTTAAGAAAAGGAGTTTTTACGTATGATTATTTTGGTAGTTTTGAAAAGTGTAAAGATTCTTGTTTACCACCTATTAGCAAATTTTACAATAAACTAAATGAGGAGGCTATAAGTGTAGAGGATTATAATCATGCATGTAAAGTATTTAATGAATTTCATTTAAATAATCTTGGTGAATACTGTGATCTATATGTAAAAACAGATGTTCTATTGTTAACAGATCTCTTTGAAAACTTTCGGAAAATATGCATGCAAACTTATAAACTTGACCCCTGTTGGTATTTTACCACCCCAGCTTTATCATGGGATGCTATGTTATTGCATACTAAAGTAGCTATCGAACTGTTCACAGATTACGACATGCTTCTTTTTATAGAAAAGGGTGTAAGAGGAGGTATAAGTCAGTGTTGCAATCGTTATGCAATAGCTAACAA
Source organism: Trichonephila clavipes (assembly GCA_019973935.1). Classification (NCBI taxonomy): domain Eukaryota; kingdom Metazoa; phylum Arthropoda; class Arachnida; order Araneae; family Nephilidae; genus Trichonephila; species Trichonephila clavipes. The sequence goes on from BMAU01006806.1 coordinate 339,634, forward strand.
CAGATATATGTCTAATTTTAACCCAGATGAGGAGATAAAATATTTAATGTATCTTGACGCAAATAATTTGTACGGTTATGCAATGAGTAAATATCTACCCTTAAAAGATTTTGTTTGGAGTGATAACGATTTAACTGAACAGGATATTTTAAATTTATCAGATGAATCCGATGTAGGTTACATCTTGGAAGTAGATCTTGAATATCCTTCCGATTTGCATGACAAACATTCAGACTTTCCCCTTGCCCCTGAAAATAAGCCCCCACCTAATTGTAAAGAGCCTAGACTTTTAACTACTTTGGAACCAAAAACAAAATATGTTCTCCATTATTCTAATTTAAAGCTATATTTAAAATTAGGGTTAGTCTTGAAAAAAATTCATCGCGTTTTAAAATTTTTTCAACCTCCTTGGCTTAAAAATTACATAGATTATAATACTAAATTAAGAACTAAATCTGTAAATGACTTTCAAAAGGATTATTACAAACTAATGAATAATAGCATTTTCGGGAAAACGATGGAAAATGTAAGAAGAAGAGTAGATATACGTTTATGTTCAACAGAAGAGCAGGCTCGAAAGTTAATAGCGAAATCAAATTTTAATCGACGCACAATATTTTCTGAAAATTTAATGGCCGTCCATCTAAAAAAAACCAAATCAAATTTTTCAAACCAATACAGATAGGAATGGTAATTTTAGATATATCAAAAGTTCTAATGTATTCTTTTCACTATGAGTACATGAAGCACCGTTATGACTCAAAAGTACGGCTCATGTATACAGACACCGATTCTTTTATATATGAAATAAAAACTGATGATTTTTATAGTGACATGAAAGAAGATATTAACTTATATGATACTTCAGACTATGATGAAAACTACATTTATAATTTACCTCTTGTTAACAAAAAAGTCATTGGGAAAATGAAGGATGAAAATAAAGGAAATATTATGACAGAATATGTAGGATTAAAATCGAAAATGTATGCCTACAAAACAAACAATAAGATTGAAAAGCGGTTAAAAGGAATTAAAGAACAAACTATAAAAAATAAAATAACATTTGAGGACTACAAACCTTGTCTTTTTAATGAAAAAATAAAATATGTTGACGTGAACTTAATTAGATCCAAATTTCATTCATTACATTCAATAAAGCAAAACAAACTTGCTCTGTCATATAAAGATGACAAAAGGTTTATTAATGGTGATGGCATTACTACTCTTGCACATGGTCATTGGTCGTTGATGAATTTAGACCTATTTAATGAGACCTATTTAATTGGACATAAAATCCAATAATGTGATTTTTTTTGGTGTATAAATAATTGATTGTAATGTAAAACAGAATGCTGATTTTGTAAATAAACAACTTACTTTGTATCTTTACTGTACATGTATAATCATTACACTGAAATAAATTTTACAAATTGTTGTTCTCCTGTAATGTAAATATACGATTGTAATGTAAAACGCAATACAAGATGTTGATTTCTGAATAAACAATTTACTTTATATCTTTACTGTGTGTGTGTAATCATTATACTGAATTAAAATTTACACATTATTAAAATAATATAAATTAAATATTTTTTTATTTCATTTTAATCAAGAAAATGATTTTAAAACATGTCGCCGTCTGCTTCGCCTGCAAAATTAAATTCATGAGATTATAAACATAAGTTTTCTTCAGGTCTGTATGCCTTCATAGGATAATGGTTAGCGTAACTGAAAAACTATTGTCCTGTGGAGACATTTTGATCTGAGGCCGTGAGTTTGAATCTGGATTTATTATTTTTTTTATTTGAGCGTTATTTACTTCAATCACTTTAAAATCTATAATTAGTGTATATTTTAATCAATAGGTGGCGCCATGAGCACGTTTAACATTCCCATACTTCCATTTTTTGTGCACATTTTTTAAAAACAACTCAACTTAGCTGTAGGAGAAAACAATTCAACTCACTCCCTCAACACGAAAATCAAAGCCAATGCAGGAGAAAAACAACTCAACTCGTCAGTATGAACGAAAAAACTCAACTCGGCAACATGAACGAAACAACTCGACAGGAGAAAACAACTCAACTCAGCAGCAGGAACGAACAACTCAACTCGGAAGTAGGAACGAAACAACTCAACTCTGCACTGCCGTCGACCGCCTACAACCGCCTGCACCGCCTTTACAGCAGAATCGGCTTTTTCTACCTTCTCATGATGCAGGAAATTTTTAACTAGAAGACGAAGTTCTGACACACACTAAAGGCCTTGTCACACGCATACATATTTAGAGTAATTTTTCTTTCAAGCAAACCTTTCGAACAATTTCCACGCCGTTGTCATAGCAACGGCTTCGAACAACTTTTTCCTAGTGAGCTGAAAGAATTGATCGAAATTAAGAATGCTTAAAATTCCAGCCAATGGGATTCTTCATCTCCCTACGTTATAAACAAGATGGTGGTAAAGATGGCAGCATGGGCTTCGTCAAACGCATCAGAAATGGCGTATAATATTTTTAACAGAATGGCGTTCCATTTCTGTTTACTAACGCTAACAAAAGTGCGAGTCGAATAAAAGAAATAATGTTGGAAAAGCAGAAAAAGTAGTGAGTAATTTTTCAATGAAAAGGTACAGCATGACTGACTTCAGAGCTTGTCGTTTTGTTTACATCAACTCTACCCTCACAACTGCTCGAAAACTTTCTCAAAATTGCTGTTTGAAACCTGCATATGTGATAAGACCTTAAGCCTCCATCTACTAAGTTTTGTGCAATATTTTGGAGATGGCCAGGATAGCCGGCGATGTTTCAGTTGAGCGACCTTAATTTTTACCCACAGTAAAGTGGGGCTGATGCATATTTAACAGAAATGCTCCAGTTGTTGTGGTATGAAAGTTTTGAGTGTAGGCCACTAGCTATATGGAGTCATCATCGTTCTTTGGTGGGGTTCAGAGTTACGAGGTTCATCTTCGATAGTTCTTCAATCAATCTGCGAGGACTGTGCTAAGTTGAAAAACAGCAGAGACTATAACATTGAAATTTATAAAAAAAAACTATAACAACAGCTAACGGCTAGAGTAGAACATTTCCATTTATGGTTACCAAGCTACCGTTTTTTTTTATATGCGTCCGACTGTTTATCTCACACATTCACATATTTTTTATTATTTCAATCAATGATTTATAGCAGAATATGACACACTGATTTTCGGATGAAAAAAAATAAATTGCACCTATTTCATTCAAAAATTGGCGATAAATAATCAAATGTTTCACCTTAGTCATGTTCTTATAATGTTACTTTAATGTTCTTATAATGTTACTTAACTATTCTTATAATGTTACTTGTGAGCAATTTTCTTCCTTCTATAATTGAGAAATAAAGCTTCGTCATTTTAGAAATTGTATTATTCATTGATTTACACAGACATATCTGCGGGAATTTTAGTTTTAAAGGCTCAGACAACAAGTTAAGTTTGCATTATAAGCAGCAACTATTTTACCTCTTGTTAGAACGGCCTAGTCTTCAAAAATTGCAGGTGAGTAGTTTATTTTGTATTTGTTTCACAACACTGTCCTCAGATCAAATTTTTTTCAAGTACTGCTGTGTATATCGTATTCATTGGAATTGAATAAACCCTATAATTCTTGTACAGTATCCTTTGTAAGCAATGGGAATATTTTGATCTGCGATAAAAGAGATATCCTTTAAAATAGAACAAATATGCGTTTTAACCAATTGATAACTCTGAAACATGTATGACTTTTATGAGCCTTCAGTCCTATTTAGAATAAAAAACTAACAATCTTATTTAAGCATATATTGTGTTAATGTATTAAAAGAGATTTTGATACATAAGTTTTATACGGCCGACCAAATTTGTCAAATCGAAAAACGCCGTAAAATGCCACTATTTACAATCAGCCATTTCCGCGCTTGTTCAAACGCAATAATTAAATGAGAACATGTTCGAAAATAAGAACGTTTTTTATAGCTTGTACCGTTTTCACTCATGCTCACACACGATATTCACGATCGCACATGCTCGAAAGTAATAATACTGTTGATAAATTGTAATATAATTCTTTTATTTTCATGCGAAAAATGATTAAAAATTGGGATGCTTTGTCTACGGAGGAGAGGGCATTGGAGCATTTATAAAAATTACGTTCTAAAACGGGTTAATGAAAATGAGATGAAACGAGAAACAGAAAAACTGCACGAATGCATACTTATGATAATTTTTGTATCGGCGTCATCATAATATAGGCTTACCGTAAAATCCGGTATATATATATATAACGCGCACCTATACTTTCAAGCTGATTTTTTAAATTTTTAGATATATTAGCCGTATAACGCGCTCTCCCTTTTTTACGAAGAAGTCCGAAATATTAGTATACATTGCTTTTATGTTTTGATGTCAATATTATTCAAGGTATTATCCCATACTTTAAAAAAAAATAGTATACTTCTAGAACTACACCTCTTTTAGTTCATAAGACAAATCTTTCCTTTTAAATAAACAGTGTTTCGATACATGTCGAAGTAATTTTTTTTTATGTTCAACTCTTTTGTTGTTTTTAAAGCTATCGTTTTTTTAACCAGCATATAGCGCGCAACCTTTAAGTTTCGATTTTTTTTTTTGCTCAAAGTGTGCGTTATATGCCGGATTTTACGGTATTTGTCACGATTTCGAATGCAATGAGCTCAATTCATGACATCACATGATAAAGACAAACACGTGCTCTCCATTGAATTCAAAACAAACATTAAACTAATAGAACTTGTTCTATTTTTTTGTAAAACTAAGATAAAATTTCAAATTTCATATTTGGATAAAGATGTTCAAATGTTAGGGAAAAAAAATCCTTCAAAAAGATTTTTTTAAATTAAAAAAAATCGTATTTTATGCTTATACTTTTAAATGAAATGCATTTTGTATTCATGTGTACTTTTTAAGAAAAAGTTTCTGCAAAGAGCAAAACTTGGCAACACCGAAGCGAGTGAACTGATTAGCTGGAAACACAAGATAGTTTTCATCGTGTGACTATGACGTCACATGAGTTTTTGAATGGACTAAATTCATGTGACGTCATAGTCACATGATAACTGAGCCACGTGTTTTCGGCCAATCAGTTCATAAATTAATACGACGTCATAGTTATATCATAAATATAATCGCGCGTTTCCAGCCAATTAGTTCATGTGCTTCACTGTTGCCAACTTTTGATTTTTGGAGAAACTTTCTTTTTAGAAAGTACATACTTGTCAACGATAAAATAAAGCACCTGGTTAAACAAAATACACTTAATTTAAAAATAATTTTTTTAATTTTGAAAACTGTTTGAAGAATTTTAACACACGTGAACTCTTTACCCAATCATCAAGTTTTAAATGTTATCTAAACTTTACAAGTTGAACAACTAGTATGTCAATTTTTAATCAATGGGAAACACGTGATTGCCGTTATGTGACCATCATGAATTTAGTCCATTGATTGGCTAGAATTTTTTTACGTGGCTTTTCACTATCATATGACTATGACGTCAAATGAATTGAGCCCATTAATATTTTGGCCTGCTAAACATTGTAGTTATTAGAACTTTCGTTTATTTCAAGTGAACGTTTTTTTTAAATACACTATTCAGTTTTTCTAAATTTTCATCAATTCATTTTTTTTTACTTACTAATAAGAAAGGAGCACGCGCAGGAATTAATTTTCGCACGAATACGGATATGACGACAGTATTTGGAGACGTCTTTTGATTTGGCGATGTCTTCTGGCTTGATGAAATTGGTCGACTGTTTAATACATATCTGTTCCGTTTATAAAAATGAGATTCGTTTAAAAGGGGTTTTACAAAAATTGAGCCTCAAAGGGTGTTATATATAAATATTCTCGTTTTTGAATTATTAGATCTACATGCTAGAAATTTTTGGTAGTTGCAGAGTAGAGATGTGCTATACAAACAGTGTTTTGAGAATCGACCCGAAAGATCGTTGCGAGGGTTTAAAGGGCGTTAGGAATAAATATTACCATCTTTTTTTTTTGAACTTTTAAACGTATAGATTTGATTTTTTTTTTTTTTTTCTTTTAATATAGATCTGCTAAGAACGGATTTTACGGAAATTGACTCCTATTGGGGGAGGGGAGCTGCTAGGACTTATAAAAAAATTTCGTATTCGAACTACTACTTACCGTAAGGAAATTGAGAATGCATGTTACTTTTGTTGAATGAAAATTCGTTAAGAAAGGATTTTACGGAAATCGACTCGTAGGGAGGAGAGAAAACCTTTTGAGGCGTATTGATGAAAAAAATACTTGTTTTCGAACTACTAGACCTACAATAATGGAATTTGGTATCTATGTCTCTGTTGTTGAATTGAACGGGTTTGTTGAACGGGTCTTACAGAAATAGACTCTTAAAGGTGGTTCCTGGAGCTTATTGATAAAAAAATTCCGTTTTGATGTAAATTATTAGATTAGACTTGAAGTTTGGCAAACACGGTTATTTTATTGTGTAGAGATCGACTAAAAATGGGTTCTGTGGAATTCCACTTGTAGGAGAGTAAAACATAATTCTACATCAATTTTAGAAATTATTATTTGGAGTTCTGTCCCTTTTTTAAATCAAGAATTATAGGAATATTTTTCAATACAATCGAATTCTTAATGCTAAGATATGAATAATTTATGTATATAAACAGTATATATTCATATAACATCATGAAATACCCATTGTTTTGTTCGAGTAACGGCAAGTAATTTATAATTATTAGTTATAAATATTAGAGGGCATCAAACTGGAACTGAACCGAAAAGAAATATCGGCTTATTTCGGTTCGATATATTCTCAGTAATTTTGCTACTATAACCTTCTTATAGATGTTTTCTAACTTAACGTCAACCATATATTTATCATCATTGCATATACATTGCTCTTCAATTTCCTGTTTTGATGTTCACCAGTACTTTTCTGTTTCATTTTCGCATGAAACTACTTGTAGAAGGCAAATTTAATTCAATTGAATGAACTAGAATATACATAAAATAAGAATACATAAGATAAGAATACACAAGATAAGAATATGCATAAATACAATTATTTTTTCGGAACTAAACCAAAAACCAATAGTTTTGTCGAAACGAAAACCAGAACTAAAAAAATTACGGTTCGAAGCCCTAATAAATATCAATTGTCTTTCCCAACAAAATAAAATAGGAGAGAAAAATTTTCTAAATAATGAACAACGTTATTATTTTCAAGCATACGCGATCATGGTTGAATTTGCACATGCGCGAAAATACAACAACCTGTAAAAAAAGTTATATTCCAGTACACGCTAACAAAATTAGAGCGTTTCAACACGCTCCGAAATGGTTTTCCAGGCTACATATGGAGACAATTGGTGACATTTTTAGAATTATCGGAATTAGTCGACGGTATAAAATTCAAGCCCCCCAAAAATTCTTTAATGCATCTAGGTATAATTTTTTTTTTAATTCCTTTGAAAATCACAAAGATCCCATAAGCTGTAAAAATATATTTTGCTGTTAATCGAGATTGGTATATTATTGGGAAAATTTAAAACTACTTTTTAATTTTTAAAAATAAATATTGAAAACTATTTTGTGAAAAAAATAATGTATTATAACGTTCATAACATGGTTTTTTCCGCTCCATTTGCAGAATTTCGTCTTAAATGCAAAATTATGAAACTTTTTTATCTCCAAAATCAAACTACTCGACATTGCACTACTCGAATGTGTCATTTTTGTTTCAATACATTACCCTGAAAGTGTTTGATTCGTCGCGAAAAAGTGTTGTAATTAAAAAAAAATAAATAAACAGGATTCGTTCTATGACATTTTTCCTAGAAGATCTCTTTCAAGAGGTGATAAATAGGCTTTCTTGAATAATCTTTACAACAGCAAAAAAGTGTTTTGTCAGTGGTAATGTCACAGGGGTAACAAAGGCACCCTATGAAATTTGTTATAATATTGGTAATCATATGAAACCGTTTACTGATGCAAAAATTGTGAAGGAATGATTCTTAAGGTATTCGACTACTTGCGACAACTTTTTTTTTAAATAATGGAGATATGGAGATTTTTTTTATGGTTTTTAGATTTATTTAGTACATTTTAAGAAAAAAAAGACTAAAATTAAGAATTGAAAATAAATTATTACTACTTAAATGGGAAAAAGGTAAAAATTGACAAAATGTTGCATAAACGGGGCCCGCTCTGTACAAATAGTAAATATGAACAAATTCTCAATTTTTCAATTTTGATGTATTACTTTGCTATTCCTTTTTGAAGTGACCCTCAGGATAAGAGATATTTTAATTTTTACAAAAACTAGAGCACTTTATCTTAGCTGTTATATGAAATTGCTTAAAAAAACAGTGTTTGTATTTACATAAAGAACTGTAAATTTGTAATAAAACAGTGATTGATAAATCTGAAGGTTAAAACATTTCTGCTGTTATACAGAACATACACACAAAATTTCAGCAAATTATTTTAAAAACTGTTTGAGCAATTGCTGTCCCCGTTTGAGTTTTTCTGAAAAAACACATTTTTTTTCCAGTAAAACGCATTTTAAAGTTTGACATCTTATATAAAGTTATGTGATCTGCTTTTACTAAAACACCTGTGGTTTTTGTTCTAGCGAATGGAAAATAAAATCCTTGGTATTTTTATGAAGCTAATAAGATGGCCTATAAAATAAAATCATAAAAAATTGACCATTTTTTTAAAAAAATCATGATTTTAGGGTAGTCGGATACTTTAAATGCTTCCAACTTAGAAAAATTTGGTGATAAAAGAATAATAATTAAAATAAGCAAAATAGAGGAATTTTAGGTAAAATCCTAGGAGAGCTCACACCCTTGGCGACAAAACGAAACACGCGCCAAGCCAGAACGAGATGGCGACAAGCGAAACCGACAATGGCGGCAAGTGAATACAGAGAGATAAGGTGGATGCGTAATGAAAATATATGTAAACAATACAGAAATAAAACATTTAAGACAAAAAAATATATAAATACAGCACTTACTTTCTTATTGCTGATCTTTTCCGAGTAGAAAGTACAGCATAACAACAGATTTTTAAAAAGTCTTGAAAGTCTCATCGCTAAGTGAATAATCGTGTGAGCGCCGTCATTTTTATTCTGCGAGGTAATGATCCAACATACCTTCGGCGGCGCTGGTGCAATTTCGAAGAAAGCGTTTTATTGTCGACCATGTTACATCATGCCGATTGTTACATTTAGGACATCCATAACTCTAAGCAATCAACCCTTCCTTCATACATACACTATTCTATCAATTCTTTCTAACCTTTCGCATTCAACAAAGTAAAAAATTCTAAAATATATTCCTTCACACACGCAACCATTCCAGCCCGGTTCCCCAAAACAAAATGAAATTCGAAATGCCCGCCGACAAAATACGAAAATTCCAGAAATAGTTAGGTTTACCATATTTATTGTATCAAAGTAGGGTTACCAAGATGGCACAATTATCGCCAATCAAAATAATTCTCGCCAAGGGTGTGGGCTCTCCTAGGATTGAACCGAGTTTTAATATTTTGATCAATATTTTCCACATTTTAAATTTTGTATGTTATCTTGGTCTTAAAGCATTTCTCTCTCCCCTTAAACATCATGTTGCGGCCCGCGGGAAATAGCCATGATAAGAGCATGCGACCCGCGTGAAAAAGGTAACATATGTATGTTGCCGGGCAGAAAAAATAGTTGAGTACCACTGGGCTAGACCTATGGACGCATTTCGAATGAGTTGAATAATCACTTATAGCCACATAGATAACGGTCATCCACATATCAAGAGTCTTACAACTTTTACCAGTTAACCTGCAGTACGAAATTTTCTGCTTTTCGGAGAATATGTACGGGAATAATATTTGACCACATTAAAATTATTTGGATCATGATGTTACTAAGACAGAGTCGAGAACAAAACGAGGTCCCTACCGAGAGCCTAGTTAAAACGTCCCTGTTCATAGTGATGCCTAAGTCGAACCACGAATTCGAATCAGGTTTCCTCTAAAGAACCATAAACCATAGTAACCCTTTAGGTGTGGTTGCAAGGTCGTTGTAGTTGAGCTTGTGCTCGAATTACATTCCCTCTAAAGTCTCTTTATGCAGCGGGCTGATACACGTTTAATAAGTCTGGGTGAAAAGTTTTTCAGTAAGAGTGATATGAAAGTTAAGACAGTGGAATGCCAGCACAGTCGTCGTCCTCCTCCTCCTCTTTTGACATTGGCTCCAAATAACGATGTCCGTCACCTACAACTTTTCCAGTGTTTGTTATTCTATTTGATTTATTTGTCTTGTGTGAAAAAGACACTTAGTTTTCATATACCTATCATGTATTTTTTTATTTATAAAAAAAAGTTTAAGGTTGTTTACGGTTGCAATTTGCGTGGCTCCAAATTTTTATCTTCAAACACTTATTGGTGAGCAATTCTTTTAAGGGTGATATGCCAAGAATTCTTTTGTTACTTTCTTTTAAAAGATGCCAACAAAAATTTTATACAAAAACTAAAGCCCGCTATGGTTGATAATAGAAAAATAATACATTTTTAATTAAACTGGGTCTTGCCATCTTCGTAAGAAGTGATGTTGAAGTGTTAAGAAAGCGAGGTTTCCCTTTTTTTCAATGTTGTTATCCTTATTTGACCATTTCTAAAATGTATAAGGATTAAAATAACACACACAAGTAATATAAAAAAAATTTAAATCAATTCCTATTTAGATCAACAAAGAAAAATTTTATGCTGTATTTTCATATCACAAAATCAAGGGTATAATTTGTGACTCTCTATTAGACACGATTCTGAGCATTCAGTTGTTAAACAATATCTTTAAAGACTCGAAATATTTTTCATTTGAGAAAAAAAATTTTACTTAGACCTGTAGAACCAAAAGAGAAAAGCAGAGTACAGGCAGTTTTATGTCTTTAAACGATTAAATCTCTATAGCAATGACATTCAATAATTTAAAAAATGGCTGTAAATTTATCTTTGGAGGTATTTTTCTGATTTTTTCGTAATTCTGAAAATGTTTGTCAGTTAAGGTCCATTACCAATTTATCATCTTCCTCCATCCACTCAAAAATTGACAAATTTTTAGTTTAGTCTTTTTTTTTCAAAAACAGACAAATAAGCAGAGTGCGTCTGAGAATGGGACCACGTGCCCTAGGTTGCCGACCCCTCTCCTAGAACTTCTTCCCTAAGTATTTTCAACCTTCCTCCCTATCAATCAACACACCAACGCTTTTTTTTCCCGTATATATCCAAACCCCGGATATAGATCTTAGACAACTTGCGTGATACACTTAGTTATTAGCATAAATAAAAGAACCTTATTTATTGTTGTTGTTGTTTTCTGATGCCACCTGTCTGACGTAGTCAGATCGAGGCCCACGAAATTCATCGTGGCATGGGCAAGAAGTACGCCTGTCGTTGGCCTCGAGCACCATACAGGTGACAGTACGATTTTAGCTCGACGAAGTTCCCCGAAGGGACGATAGATGGCAACACGACCTCTACCTCCACCTCCACAATTTCTGCATGTAAACTGAAGGGGAGGGAAATATTCTCCAGTCCCTGCGCTCGTGATTAAGCCCACAAGACTACAGACCCACTGATTTAACGAGCACGTACTCCGTGTGTACTCGGAGGGTGTTTGGTGGCATCGGGCATCGAACTCGGGCCTTCCGGTCTGGAGTCCGATGCTCTAACCACTAGGCTACCCACGGCCACAACCTTATTTATAAATACATTTAATGTTTTTTAAATATGCTAACACACAAATTAGTTTTAAAATTGTTCATTTACTTTAGAAAATGTGTGTGTTTTATCTGAATGCTAAAAGGTGGAAGCTTATTCTTAGTTTTACACTTATATATCTTAATAGTAATAAAACATAATCCGTTTTTATAAGTGAAATGCCGAGCGGTCAGGGCATCGAAGACTGATGATATTTCCTTCGAGTATCTTGTTCCAGCCCTGATTTCTCTAGGGTACTTTCGAATAAATTATATTTGTTACACATTATATAAAAATGATGGTTTGAAAGTTCCTACGCCACCGTGGCGTGAAGGGGGAAGAGGAGTGTGCCTACTCAAATGTTGACTTCATCATCTAATTGTGGTTGAAAATAACGAGACAAAAAAAAGATCTTTGTGTCTGGTCAAAGTTAGCAGCGGAAAATTCTCTTTACTGTACTATTTTTATGAACATCGTTCTTTGAAGCAATGAGTGGGCTATTGGTGATGGACATCGTAATTTTGAGCCACGGTGAAGTGACGAAGACGAACACCTAAGCTGGAACCCTAATCTGAAAACTTTTCTACCTAACCAATGTAAGGATTTTTTTAACCTTGATAAGTAAAAGCTGCTAAGCGAAATGGCAGTCGTAAAACTCCGAATGATCAAAATAAATAAACAGAATACACATTTTCTTGTCCCTTATCTTACATATAATCACATCAATCAACCAATTAAAGACATAATTTATTACGAGGAATGATTACGATCATTAATATTTTTGAGCATTTTAATTATTAATGCAAAATAATTTCAAATTTGATCAATTACTTTCGCATAGACATGCTACAAATTTTATCTACTTACCACAAGAAAAACATCAAGTATTATGTTTACTTCTTTTTCTTTTCTCCTTTAAAGGTAAAGACTGGATCGACAAGATACCATATATATATATATATATATATATATATATACACATATATATATACATATATATATACATATATATATACATATATATATATACATATATATACAACATATATACACATATATATACATATATATGCATATATATACATATATATATACATACATACATATATATATATATATATATATATATATATATGTCATGATTTTTTAAGACAGAATCAGATTAAAGTTAGAAAAGTGAAAAGACGACATTTATTCTTTCATTTGTACATCCGTTCTGACACCGAGAGCAGGGAGGAAAAAGCACGTCATGGTGGTGGTTTCAAGTGGATAACACTTGAAAAACATATGGTAAGTATCACTGCTTTGAAGAGGGTGCTTGCAAGTTAATGCTGACATATGTTGACTATTAAATCTAACGATCTGGAATTAGACATGTTTATTGGCTAGGCCATATGTTCGGAAGAAATAAATGGGTGATTAGTTTGATACTTGAAGATGGGAACTGAGAAAGATGAGTCAAGTGCTAGATAGGGAATTTAATTTTTAATCTAATTTAATTATCCTTACATTTGCCCCCAATTTTAAAAGGGAGTCATGGCGTGGGTTTTTTCTCTCTTTACAAACTTAATCAATTTTCAACAAACACAAAACAATACATAACATTATTTAGAAAGACATATTAAACGCAGTAGAAATATATAAGCAATAGTAATACTAAAATCAAAAAGAAATACAATAAACGAAACTATAACAACAAACACAGTAATGACAATTAATTGATAAAAATGAATTTCCATACATATAATTGAAGATTAGCTTGTTTAAATCTATTCGACATCCAGAAAAAGAGCTCGCGTTTCCTGTTACAAATTGCAGTTATTGTTTAACATATATTGGTAATCTTATCTTTCTTCTTTACAGGAAAAGAAATTAAGTAATAAAAAATTTCAAAACAATAAAAATGGGGAAGAAACCCAGAAACATCGAAATTGATGGAATGAGGCTTCCACCAATTGCAGTACCCGAAATTTACCGCGAATCAGTGAAGTTCAATCCAGGAAAGGAGGATATAATCGTCGCAACCTATCCGAAGTGTGGCACAACCTGGACTTTGCAAATTGTGTCACTAATCTTGTGAAACGGAGAACCAATCACCAAAAAACAAGGAAGAGTTCCTCACTTATATTCCATTTCTGGAACTGACGCCCATGGAAAGAATATCCCAGATGTCGAAACCCCGTTTGCTGAAAACACATCTACCTTTCGACCCGTTGAAATATAATCCAGAGGCGAAGTACATCCATGTAACTAGACATCCTGCCGATTATATTGTGTCCTGTTACCACCATCTGCGTTTTTTTACCATGCGTTTCTTCCAGGATGGAACCTTTGAGGACGTTCTAAATTTGTTCATGGCAGGCGAGGGAGATTATAACGATTATTTCGACCACCTCTTGGCTGCCTATATAAGTACAGAAACCCACCTAATGTTCTGATCCTGACTTTCGAATCCATGAAAGTCGATCATCGTGGTGCCTGTTGAAAGATAGCTCGTTTCCTGGGAGAAGAGTACCACCAGCGCTTATTGGACAATGACGAGGCTGTACTGAAGAAGGTATTAGAATACAGCAGTCTGGAATGCATGATGACCACGGTTAATAAATTCTGGAAGCAACTTCTTAATGTTACGCCTTCCGAGGAAGACCAGAAGTGGAATCCCGTGATGAAAAAGATTGCAGAACTTGTGCAAGAAGCTAAGGAGAAGGGTGTCACTTCTAAAGGCATGTTCATTCGAAAAGGAATTTTTGGTGATGGAAAAGTGTCTCTATCTCTGAAGAACAATTGGACAGACTGAAGAAACATATACGCGAAAGGACAATCGATTCTGACGTTATGAGTCTGTGGGTGGATTTCTGAATTATTTTTTTATTTTGTTGTTAGCAAATTTCTTTTTAAGTATATGATTCGGGAAGGTTTATTAGAACAAGTCAACTGAATTCAATTCCCCTCTCTACAATATATTCCTTTGTTAAAAAAGAATATGAAAGCATTTGAGTGAGCCACTAGAATAACTTGTTGCATTCTTTCACTGAGAGCTCTGATTTACATTTGCTTACTTAGCATATTACTAAAGCGTAAAAAAAGATTTTTATTGAAAGGGTGCGATATGGAAATGAGTAAATTGTTTCCTTATTACCCTAATTTTTAGAAATGAATTTTGTCAATTTTAGTGATTCTTTTGGTAAATAAAATAATAATTCATATCTTTGGACAGCTTTATTTTAATTTCTTTAAGTTTTATTTCAATTTAAGTGGAAATAGAAACTATGAACACCTATTAAATATGGACAAGATAGCGTTATATCGTGATGCATGCTTATACTTGTCGTGACTTTAATTATTTGACAAGGAGTAGAGAATATTATTTAATAAGTATGATTATCTCCAAGCTTCATATTGTGTTTTTATTTATTCCAGTAAGATTTATCAAGCCTCTCTCTCTGTAATCGTAATTATTCATATCAATATCTTTGCATGCATCCATTTTTATATAAAAAGCTTCTACAAAGAAAATTTTCTAAAAGAAATTACTCAAATATATTTCTAAAACTTTTAGAAATAAATAAAATATAAGTGTATATAAAATTAGACTGTGTGCAGATTTGTTTTAAAATGGCTTCTTTTTTCATTGTGTTTACTTAAAATTAGTGATAACAACAGTCCACTTGCAAAATATGAGTAATTCCTTTGCCAGACAGCAGATGGCAGCACGAAAAACGCGTAAATGACGCGTAGTTTATATTTTAAATGTTATAAGTATATTGCCATTAATTAACACATTGATAGATAAATATGTGACCCTGACATGTTTTTACTAAAGGAAAAAAAGGGGGGTTCTTCAATTACTTGGTTTTTTTTAAGCGGGGAAACTTTAATTATTTTTAATTTATTCTTCCGTCATCATTATATGTAGTAGTTTTTTGAATGAGATTTTTAGCATAACTGATTTAACATAAATTAAAATTAAAATGACAAAATAACAACAATTAAATACAGTGTTCGAATGAATTTTGATTAAAATTTTTAGTTTTATTGCTACACTTCTTTTTAGAAATTTTCTAAAGGAATTTTAAGATTTAATTGATTAAAAAAATTTCGCCGTGATATAAAATATAAATGTAACTGTTGGAATCAAACCATAATTTACGGAATAAATTTTAATTATAAAAAGCAGTACTGGCACTATGATGTTGTTTGAAGAACCCACCCTCCTCCATCTCTAACAAAACTCCGTTGGCCAGATATTATAAGAACTGTTTTGATATTTTTAAAAAAAGTTTATTTTATATTCAAGTCTAAGATCTAAAGATGTCTCATTTACTCTTTTTTTTTTGTCAGAATCGATTTTTTTAAATAAATAATCTGTAGATCAGCTTACAGAAATTTACTACGTAAGAACATCGTCCATTTCAGCTATATACAGGGCCTTTAGCTATAGGATTACGAGACCCGTCATTTTGGCGAATTTCGGACATCATGAGCAAAATTACAAAAACATTATTATTCTTTTTACAGTATATGATAATAATTATTGTGGTACATTTCCGTTAGCCGGGCCCAAATGTCGCCAATTGTGAACCAAACACCCGGTCAAGTCGCCAAGCGAAGCGAATGACAAAACAGTCAACGGAATAAAAGTCGAAAAAGTTCAACTATAAACAAATATTAATAAATTATAAACAAAACAGTTTCAATCTAACCCAATCTGGACGAATCGAACCATGTACAAGGAAAGTTGTGTTCTTTGCGATTTCGAATAATTGGAATATTTTAAATTTCCAGTGTACTTCGAGAGAGATATGTGGGAGATGGTGGCCTCAAACGAACTGAATTGAATTGAGAGGCCAATCGAGGAACTCGGAGCGTCTGACGTCAAACGCATGAGGCATCTCAATGCCCAATCAGGGATTCGAGCGATGACGTCGAACGCTTATAATCCCTAAGCGCGGGATCGTTTTTTTTTTTTTGCTTGCTTACCTTCACTCGCACACCGGACACGACGGAGTGAGCTCGATCAGAAACGGCATTTCTTTAAACCTAGAAATGTTTGACGCCCCCATCTCTATAGGTGAATCCTGTTCTCTTCCCGAATTAACTTTTAATCTATTTTCTTGTAAGCAATTTAAATCTATAAATATAATCTGTTTTCTTACTTTAATAAATTGATTTGTTCTTTAAATTTGGTTCATGCTTTCTCTTTCGTTAAGAATTATATCATTGCCCCTAGACACCCGTCCCACAAATTGGGAGCTCGACCGCGATGTTAAACTCGTTTCTTCGTATTAGGCATTTGCCTATATATATATAGCAATAGCCTTATTCATTATTTTTTCCTCTTGCTCACCTTTCAGCGACTTTTCTTTTTTTTTCAAAACGTCGAGACCTCACCCGTCCGTCGGTGTCAATTTCAACTTCCTTTCTAATGTATTTTTTAAAATTTGCTTTGGAAAGAGTTCGCCAGCGATCCTGAGTGCGTCGTCAACAATTCCAGTGAAATTCAATTTGCATCGTTCAGGAATTTTGTCGTGATACATTCTATTTTTCCGGGCGTCGTCGCCGAGAATCAGCGAATCGCCAGTTTATTTTAAAGAAAGGCCTGCCAGCGATCCTAAGTGCGTCGTCATCCATTCCAGTGAGGATCAGTTTGCATCGTTCAAGATTTTCGTCGTGATCCATTCTGTCTTTTCGAGCGTCGTCATCGAGGGTCAGCGAATCGCCAGTTAATTCCCGCCAATGATCCTAAGTGCGTCGTCATCCATTACAGTGAAGATCAACTTGCATCGTTCAAGAATTTCGTCGTGATCCATTCTGTCTTTTCGGGCGTCATCACCGAAAATCAACGAATCGCCAGGTCAGTGTGGTACTTTCTTATCAAATAACGATTGCAGAAATTTACGAAACTATCGTCTGTTCATGTCATTTTAAAATTCTTTTTTCATGTGATTAATAACTAGGAATCGTGAACATTTTATTTTTTCCTCACATAAATTCGTTTCGTAAGTGTTATGTAATAAGAGTATGTTGTATAATTAGTGGTGGTTGTGGCTAACTAAATGATTTGATTGCGAATGGGAATGATTTGTGAAAATTGTGCATTGTTTTAGATAATATTTTTAGCAACTGGGAAATAGATATTTTGTCTATTTTTTTAAATACTTTTTACGAATATTTTGTGGTTTACTTTTAATTTATGATATGTTATTATTAATTTTAAGGAATACTGCTTTGCTATAGATTCTTCCAGTGTGTTTTTATTGATTACATTTCGAGAAATTGAGATATTACTGTCATAATTTTTCGATTTCGTTGTATTAATATTTTTAGTGTCGATTTTAGAATTTTTTAGTATTTGTGAATTTTATTCGTATACCTGTTATAATTGTATTTTTATCTACGTTTTGTCTCTCCTCTTGGTTGAGTAAGGGAGCTTTTCCTGCGTTATTGTATAAACGTTTCGCATCCGGATTAAGTATTTAGGGGAAATTGGGCTTGGTTTAAAATTTTAAATTTGTTCTCTGAGCCGTCACTCTTGATCTTTGGTTGCAAAAATGGCATTTCTTCTCTCAAAGAAAAAGGAGCATCTAATAGAACTCGCCGAAGAGTTAGGGTTGATCGTCGAAGCGAGCTTGACTAAACCCAAGCTAAAGGATCTCATCGTGAAAAGCTCAGATTACATCGAAGATGATGTCAAGGTAATGATCGATAGCATTGTGAAGGATCGCATACGTACAGAAGAAAAAGAAGAGAAATTGCGACGAGAACAGCGAGAATATGAAGAGAAATTGCGACGAGAAGAGCGAGAATATGAATTAGAGAAGTTGCGAATACAGGCTGAAAATAATGCTAATACTATGAATAACCCCGAAAATGTACAAGCACCGAAAGTGATCCACGAAACTTTTCATAAGTTTAATATGAAGGACGATATTAGCTTGAACCTGACATTATTTGAACGACATGCGGAACTGACATTCTTGCCGAAGAAGGATTGGGTACAGAAGCTTATAGGACTGATTCCTATCGACATTGCTCATTTGATTGCCAGAGAGCCAGCGGATAAATGCAACGATTACAACCACGTTAAGGGGTTACTGTTAAAAAGATTTAAGTTATCCCCGGAGAAACTTCGTCAACTCTTTATTTCTCACCGAAAATCTAATGAACGAACTTGGCAAGATTTTTCTACGAAATACAAACATACTTCGATGGATGGATTTCGGTTCAAATGTAGAAACTTTCGACCAGCTGCGAGAACTAATTATAGCCGACCAAATAAAGAAGAGTGCACCGTACGAGCTTCGGGAGCACTTTTTAGATGAATGGTCTACTATTAACTCACCGGCCGAGATAGCAGAAAAATTTGAAGAGTATGAAAGTGTCCGAAGAACATTAAGACCGAAATTTTACAATTCATTTGCCAAGGGAAGATACGAAGCCAGCGGATCAAGCGATACTTACTTTCAAAGAACTGAATATCCCCAGGGTGGAAGTAATAGGCGTGAGAGAAAACATTTTCAATTGAACGGTACCTCCTACTCCGGGAGAAGTAAACGACTAACCTGTAGCTACTGTAAAGGACCAGATCATTATGCCGTGGATTGTACGAAGCGCCCCAAATGTTCGAAAATTAATAACTCTACAGACTCCTCAATCCAAATCTGCTCACGAATCTCTCGAGAAAGAATTAAGACCAGAAAAATAACCATGGGGAACAAGATTATTGAAGCTCTCGTTGACAGCGGCAGTTCAGTTTCACTCATTCGAGAAGATGTAAGCAAAGGAATCATCGAACCTTCGAAACTCTCGAAAGACATTTCAGTATTGATCGGACTGGGGAAGTACGAAGTCAAAACAAAAGGGTCGTTCCAGAGAAAGATTGAACTAGATGGAGAAGAATATTCTCTGACGTGGCATGTCGTACCTACGCCGAGTTTGGAATTTCAGGCAGTAATAGGTTCAGATATACTGGAGCAAGCCTCTGTCTGCTTCTATAAAGAAAGTGTTCAGTTCCGAAAACATGAGGATAAAAACTGTTTCCTGCAAATGCAAGTTTACGAAGCAGAAGTGGAAGACGAAATTGTAGTTCAACATGTTACTAATCCACAAATACGAAGAGAACTGTTTGAATTAATCTCCAACTATGAGCCAAAGAAGACCGAAATGACAAATGTGTCCATGAGAATTATCCTGAAAGACGACATACCGGTTTACCAACCTGCACGCCGCTTATCATTTTCTGAGAATCAGGATGTCAACAAGCAAATCGACGAATGGTTAGAGCAGGGGATTGTAAGACCAAGCTCATCCGAATATGCGAGTCCAATTGTGTTGGTTAAGAAGAAAGATGGTACCACCCGGTTGTGTGTAGATTATAGAAGACTGAACCGGAAATTAGTCAAGGATCGTT
Organism: Trichonephila clavipes; assembly: GCA_019973935.1. Classification (NCBI taxonomy): domain Eukaryota; kingdom Metazoa; phylum Arthropoda; class Arachnida; order Araneae; family Nephilidae; genus Trichonephila; species Trichonephila clavipes. The sequence continues at coordinate 359,846 of BMAU01006806.1, forward strand.
TTCCATTGCCGTTGATAGAGGATGTATTAGATAGACTACAGGGAGCCAAAGTGTACACAACGTTAGATTTAAAAAATGGATTTTTCCATGTTGACGTTAATGAAGATTGCAAGCACCTCACTTCCTTCGTTGTTCCAGACGGACAATTCGAATTTAATAAAGTACCTTTCGGTCTAAGCACCAGCCCCAGCGTATTTCAAAGATATGTGTATAGTATCTTCAGAGAGCTCATGCGGAAAGGCATTGTAATAATTTACATGGATGATTTGGTGATTCCTGCTAAAGATGAGAAAGAAGGTTTAGAAAAACTAAGGGAAGTATTAAAGGTTGCCTCGAAGTATGGCTTAGAAATGAAGTTTAAGAAATGTCAATTCCTAAGAAGAAAAGTAGAATTTTTGGGCCACGTCGTCGAAAATGGGACAATACGTCCTTCAATTGCAAAAACAATAGCCGTCAAGAAGTTTCCGGTACCAACAACAGTCAAACAAGTGCAGAGCTTTTTTAGGACTCACCGGTTACTTTCGCAAATTTATTCCAGCGTACTCTCAAATAGCGAAACCATTGAGTGACCTAACAAGGAAAGACAACCCATTTATGTTCGAGCAACCCCAAATGGAAGCATTCGAAAAGCTTAAGAAATTGTTGACTGAAAGTCCAGTATTAAGCATTTTTCAGCAAGGAAGAACTACCGAATTACATACCGATGCGAGTCAACAAGGATATGGCGCCGTTTTACTCCAAGAAGCAGAAGACGGAAAATTACATCCTGTCCAATATATGTCGCAGAAAACGACTCCAGCAGAAGAAAAATATAGTAGCTATGAACTAGAAGTTCTTGCTGTTGTCAACGCTTTAAAGAAATTTCGCACCTACCTTCTGGGAAATCATTTTAAAATCATAACGGACTGTTCAGCTTTTCAAAAGACTATGGACAAAAAAGATTTAGTTATTCGTGTAGCAAGATGGACATTACTGTTAGAAGAGTATGACTACGAGATTGCACATCGTTCCGGCCAGAGAATGCAACATGTAGACGCTCTGAGCAGGTACCCAGTCACCATAATTACAAGCGATACTCTCACCGCAAGACTACAAAGAGCCCAACAAGAAGACGAAAATATTCAAAATTTAAAGTCACTAATAGGAACAAATAATGCTGCGGACTTTTTTATTAAAAATGAAATATTATACAAATACGTAGATGGCCGCGAATTAATAGCTGCACCAAGGGATATGCAAACCGAGCTAATCAAGTTAGCTCATGAGAAAGGGCACTTCTCATCCGCTAAAACAGAAGAAATTGTAAAACGAGAATTTTTTATACCTAATTTAAGCAAACAAGTACAAAACGTGATCATTAACTGTGTATCTTGTATTCTAGCTAACAAAAAGTGTGGGAAAAAGGAGGGATTTCTAAATCCTATTCCAAAAGAGGACGTGCCATTAAGCACTTATCATGTAGATTTTATTGGACCTTTGCCGTCTACCAACAAAAGATATCAACATATCCTCACAATAATTGATGCCTTTACTAAGTTTACCTGGCTTTATCCCGTAAAATCCACCACCCTAGAAGATGCACTAGATAAATTAAAGCTACAACAAAAGACTTTCGGCAATCCCAAAAAAGAATAATAACAGACAGGGGTTCTCCTTTTAACTCCAAAGGATTTGGTGATTATTGTACCGAAGAGAAAATCCAAAATCTACAGATCACCACCGGCGTACCCCGAGGGAACGGTCAAGTGGAGAGAATCCACCGAACTCTAATCCCCGTTTTGACCAAGTTGTCAATCGACGATCCTACAAAATGGTACAAATTCGTAGACCGACTTCAAAGAATTCTAAATAGCACCTCCAACCGAAGTACCAAATGGTCTCCATTTGAACTATTGACTGGCGTTACCATGAGAAATAGGGAAGACCTTTACCTGAGAAACCTATTAATGGAAGAGATGGTAGAAGAATTGCAGGAACAGAGAAACCAACTACGACAAGATGCGAAAAGAAATATTCAGAAGATTCAAGCAGAAAATAAAAGAACCTACGATAGGAAACGCAAGAGGGCACCTAGGTATCAAAAGGGAGACTTAGTGGCCATCCAGAGAACACAATTCGGATCAGGTTTAAAATTAAGGCCTAAATTTTTAGGACCATACAAAGTAATCGAAGTTAAACCTAGAGATAGGTATAATTTAGAAAGAGTAGGTAACCATGAAGGTCCTAAATTAACCTTCTTCCGCCGATTTAATGAAATTTTATTCACCGGGATGAGAGATTGAACGTTTTTAATTCATTGTGTACTGTGCTTCTCTTTTATTTTTATCTATTGTCATTGGTGTTTTTTGTTTGCGTGAATTGTGTTGTATTTTCTTATCTTAAATTTTTAATGTTCTAGACCAAATTATTCGACGTTATGTCAAATCACTGGGGTCAGTGATTCCAGGATGGCCGAACTTGTAGGAAAGTTGTGTTCTTTGCGATTTCGAATAATTGGAATATTTTAAATTTCCAGTGTACTTCGAGAGAGATATGTGGGAGATGGTGGCCTCAAACGAACTGAATTGAATTGAGAGGCCAATCGAGGAACTCGGAGCGTCTGACGTCAAACGCATGAGGCATCTCAATGCCCAATCAGGGATTCGAGCGATGACGTCGAACGCTTATAATCCCTAAGCGCGGGATCGTTTTTTTTTTGCTTGCTTACCTTCACTCGCACACCGGACACGACGGAGTGAGCTCGATCAGAAACGGCATTTCTTTAAACCTAGAAATGTTTGACGCCCCCATCTCTATAGGTGAATCCTGTTCTCTTTTCCGAATTAACTTTTAATCTATTTTCTTGTAAGCAATTTAAATCTATAAATATAATCTGTTTTCTTACTTTAATAAATTGATTTGTTCTTTAAATTTGGTTCATGCTTTCTCTTTCGTTAAGAATTATATCATTGCCCCTAGACACCCGTCCCACAAATTGGGAGCTCGACCGCGATGTTAAACTCGTTTCTTCGTATTAGGCATTTGCCTATATATATATAGCAATAGCCTTATTCATTATTTTTTCCTCTTGCTCACCTTTCAGCGACTTTTTTTTTTTCAAAACGTCGAGACCTCACCCGTCCGTCGGTGTCAATTTCAACTTCCTTTCTAATGTATTTTTTTTTTTAAAGTTTGCTTTGGAAAGAGTTCGCCAGCGATCCTGAGTGCGGCGTCAACAATTCCAGTGAAATTCAATTTGCATCGTTTAGGAATTTTGTCGTGATACATTCTATTTTTCCGGGCGTCGTCGCCGAGAATCAGCGAATCGCCAGTTTATTTTAAAGAAAGGCCTGCCAGCGATCCTGAGTGCGTCGTCATCCATTCCAGTGAGGATCAGTTTGCATCGTTCAAGATTTTCGTCGTGATCCATTCTGTCTTTTCGAGCGTCGTCATCGAGGGTCAGCGAATCGCCAGTTAATTCCCGCCAATGATCCTAAGTGCGTCGTCATCCATTACAGTGAAGATCAACTTGCATCGTTCAAGAATTTCGTCGTGATCCATTCTGTCTTTTCGGGCGTCATCACCGAAAATCAACGAATCGCCAGGTCAGTGTGGTACTTTCTTATCAAATAACGATTGCAGAAATTTACGAAACTATCGTCTGTTCATGTCATTTTAAAATTTTTTCATGTGATTAATAACTAGGAATCGTGAACATTTTATTTTTTCCTCACATAAATTCGTTTCGTAAGTGTTATGTAATAAGAGTATGTTGTATAATTAGTGGTGGTTGTGGCTAACTAAATGATTTGATTGCGAATAGGAATGATTTGTGAAAATTGTGCATTGTTTTAGATAATATTTTTAGCAACTGGGAAATAGATATTTTGTCTATTTTTTAAATACTTTTACGAATATTTTGTGGTTTACTTTTAATTTATGATATGTTATTATTAATTTTAAGGAATACTGCTTTGCTATAGATTCTTCCAGTGTGTTTTTATTGATTACATTTCGAGAAATTGAGATATTACTGTCATAATTTTTCGATTTCGTTGTATTAATATTTTTAGTGTCGATTTTAGAATTTTTTTAGTATTTGTGAATTTTATTCGTATACCTGTTATAATTGTATTTTTATCTACGTTTTGTCTCTCCTCTTGGTTGAGTAAGGGAGCTTTTCCTGCGTTATTGTATAAACGTTTCGCATCCGGATTAAGTATTTAGGGGGAAATTGGGCTTGGTTTAAAATTTTAAATTTGTTCTCTGAGCCGTCACTCTTGATCTTTGGTTGCAAAAATGGCATTTCTTCTCTCAAAGAAAAAGGAGCATCTAATAGAACTCGCCGAAGAGTTAGGGTTGATCGTCGAAGCGAGCTTGACTAAACCCAAGCTAAAGGATCTCATCGTGAAAAGCTCAGATTACATCGAAGATGATGTCAAGGTAATGATCGATAGCATTGTGAAGGATCGCATACGTACAGAAGAAAAAGAAGAGAAATTGCGACGAGAACAGCGAGAATATGAAGAGAAATTGCGACGAGAAGAGCGAGAATATGAATTAGAGAAGTTGCGAATACAGGCTGAAAATAATGCTAATACTATGAATAACCCCGAAAATGTACAAGCACCGAAAGTGATCCACGAAACTTTTCATAAGTTTAATATGAAGGACGATATTAGCTTGAACCTGACATTATTTGAACGACATGCGGAACTGACATTCTTGCCGAAGAAGGATTGGGTACAGAAGCTTATAGGACTGATTCCTATCGACATTGCTCATTTGATTGCCAGAGAGCCAGCGGATAAATGCAACGATTACAACCACGTTAAGGGGTTACTGTTAAAAAGATTTAAGTTATCCCCGGAGAAACTTCGTCAACTCTTTATTTCTCACCGAAAATCTAATGAACGAACTTGGCAAGATTTTTTCTACGAAATACAAACATACTTCGATGGATGGATTTCCGGTTCAAATGTAGAAACTTTCGACCAGCTGCGAGAACTAATTATAGCCGACCAAATAAAGAAGAGTGCACCGTACGAGCTTCGGGAGCACTTTTTAGATGAATGGTCTACTATTAACTCACCGGCCGAGATAGCAGAAAAATTTGAAGAGTATGAAAGTGTCCGAAGAACATTAAGACCGAAATTTTACAATTCATTTGCCAAGGGAAGATACGAAGCCAGCGGATCAAGCGATACTTACTTTCAAAGAACTGAATATCCCCAGGGTGGAAGTAATAGGCGTGAGAGAAAACATTTTCAATTGAACGGTACCTCCTACTCCGGGAGAAGTAAACGACTAACCTGTAGCTACTGTAAAGGACCAGATCATTATGCCGTGGATTGTACGAAGCGCCCCAAATGTTCGAAAATTAATAACTCTACAGACTCCTCAATCCAAATCTGCTCACGAATCTCTCGAGAAAGAATTAAGACCAGAAAAATAACCATGGGGAACAAGATTATTGAAGCTCTCGTTGACAGCGGCAGTTCAGTTTCACTCATTCGAGAAGATGTAAGCAAAGGAATCATCGAACCTTCGAAACTCTCGAAAGACATTTCAGTATTGATCGGACTGGGGAAGTACGAAGTCAAAACAAAAGGGTCGTTCCAGAGAAAGATTGAACTAGATGGAGAAGAATATTCTCTGACGTGGCATGTCGTACCTACGCCGAGTTTGGAATTTCAGGCAGTAATAGGTTCAGATATACTGGAGCAAGCCTCTGTCTGCTTCTATAAAGAAAGTGTTCAGTTCCGAAAACATGAGGATAAAAACTGTTTCCTGCAAATGCAAGTTTACGAAGCAGAAGTGGAAGACGAAATTGTAGTTCAACATGTTACTAATCCACAAATACGAAGAGAACTGTTTGAATTAATCTCCAACTATGAGCCAAAGAAGACCGAAATGACAAATGTGTCCATGAGAATTATCCTGAAAGACGACATACCGGTTTACCAACCTGCACGCCGCTTATCATTTTCTGAGAATCAGGATGTCAACAAGCAAATCGACGAATGGTTAGAGCAGGGGATTGTAAGACCAAGCTCATCCGAATATGCGAGTCCAATTGTGTTGGTTAAGAAGAAAGATGGTACCACCCGGTTGTGTGTAGATTATAGAAGACTGAACCGGAAATTAGTCAAGGATCGTTTTCCATTGCCGTTGATAGAGGATGTATTAGATAGACTACAGGGAGCCAAAGTGTACACAACGTTAGATTTAAAAATGGATTTTCCATGTTGACGTTAATGAAGATTGCAAGCACCTCACTTCCTTCGTTGTTCCAGACGGACAATTCGAATTTAATAAAGTACCTTTCGGTCTAAGCACCAGCCCCAGCGTATTTCAAAGATATGTGTATAGTATCTTCAGAGAGCTCATGCGGAAAGGCATTGTAATAATTTACATGGATGATTTGGTGATTCCTGCTAAAGATGAGAAAGAAGGTTTAGAAAAACTAAGGGAAGTATTAAAGGTTGCCTCGAAGTATGGCTTAGAAATGAAGTTTAAGAAATGTCAATTCCTAAGAAGAAAAGTAGAATTTTTGGGCCACGTCGTCGAAAATGGGACAATACGTCCTTCAATTGCAAAAACAATAGCCGTCAAGAAGTTTCCGGTACCAACAACAGTCAAACAAGTGCAGAGCTTTTTAGGACTCACCGGTTACTTTCGCAAATTTATTCCAGCGTACTCTCAAATAGCGAAACCATTGAGTGACCTAACAAGGAAAGACAACCCATTTATGTTCGAGCAACCCCAAATGGAAGCATTCGAAAAGCTTAAGAAATTGTTGACTGAAAGTCCAGTATTAAGCATTTTTCAGCAAGGAAGAACTACCGAATTACATACCGATGCGAGTCAACAAGGATATGGCGCCGTTTTACTCCAAGAAGCAGAAGACGGAAAATTACATCCTGTCCAATATATGTCGCAGAAAACGACTCCAGCAGAAGAAAAATATAGTAGCTATGAACTAGAAGTTCTTGCTGTTGTCAACGCTTTAAAGAAATTTCGCACCTACCTTCTGGGAAATCATTTTAAAATCATAACGGACTGTTCAGCTTTTCAAAAGACTATGGACAAAAAAGATTTAGTTTTTCGTGTAGCAAGATGGACATTACTGTTAGAAGAGTATGACTACGAGATTGCACATCGTTCCGGCCAGAGAATGCAACATGTAG